>OY744482.1:365812958-366178442 GCA_963556165.1 Tipula helvola
CAAAACTATCTTGTGTAACATTTTTCGTAAAAGTAGAAACAATTTTTACATTTTCTGCTTCCACTAGCCGCTTCCTAAATACAGCAAAGCATCTGGTAAAAGATTCTCAACAACGAATTGGAGTGAGCTGCAATAAAAGCATTGGCTGAAAACTTTGATGGGATTGTGACTGCAATTGAGAAATTATGTGACCAACAGGAAAATTTAGACACTAGAGAGAGGTGCTGCACTGGACCTTATGCCTACTGTGTGTGATTTCACATTTCTTTGCTATCTTTTCTTTTGGAATGATGTACTAAGAGAAATAAATTATACTCAGATTGCATTACAAAGTAAAGGCTTGAGTGTCGATCAATTAGCAGTAAAAATAAAGGCACTTCGTCTTTATATTGAAGAAAAACGGAGCCTTATTGTAGAAGAGGCAATAGAGCTTGCTGTGAGTAAATCGTAGGACTACGACATTCCAATAGAAAGGCGAATCCGTCGTAAAAAACGTATGGCCGATGAGTTGGCTATCGATGTAGGACTTACACTGAGAGCTGAACTTGAAAAGGATATGTTGGAATGTCTTGACCGATTCAGCATTGAACTCTGAACTAGATCGAAGTCAGTTCAAGATGTAGCTTCATTGTTCGAAGTTGTGTACACAAATACTTTGCTTTTAGCGAACACTAAAGAGTTGAAATTACCCGTATCAAAATTTGCTGGTTTGTTGCTGGTCTGTTGCTCAAAAGTTGAGAAGATGCAATGTTATAATTTCTAATTGGATGTCTCTAGACTTGTTGAAATTCATCATAGAATGGATTTTTACAGAATCCCTTCTGAATCTTATCGTCGCACTAAAGTTATTTATGACAATTTGCATATCAGTTGTTTCGTGTGAGAGGAGGTTCCCAAACGAGACTTACCAATCTTGGCATATTAACAATAGAACACAAGGCAACACAAAAAATAAATTTTGAAGATGTGATTTCCGAGTTTGCAGCTATTAAAGCTAGAAAGAAGAGATTTTAAGTGTGTCTACAGAATATATTAATTAAACTGTCATTCTTCTTCTGCCATAACCAACTTTCATTTTCATACATCAATGTGAAAGAATGTATAATAAAACACTACTATTATTATCATAATATAGTAACTTGATTATTAAAAACACTCATTTATCTTAATTAAATTAAATCATACTTTAACGTTTACGGGATATTTATTCATTTTAACAGTTTTCATTCTTGGGGTGACACCAAGACAATCGCACCGGGTGTCACCCATGCTAGCCACGCCACTGTAATAATATTATGTAAATTATTATACTTAGCTATTAAAATGTATTTAATCGTATAAAGCTTACCTGAAAATAGAGAAAAATATTAGAAAATTAATTAAAACCAATTAAAAAATATCAAAATTGTTAACAACAAAAATAACGATAAAAAAGGAAAATCTTAAATTGCTTAAAGCATAACAATCTGTTAAACAAAATTATGTACAGATGTTGTACTAATTACATAATTGTGTTATGCATACTAATAGGTGATTAGTTGTATAAATTAAAAAAAAAATACACTGTTTGTTTTATGCATGGGATCGGAATCTACGACTATTTTAAATGGATACATTGAATGTGAATTGTGTATATGTAATTATAGTATTTTACTTTTCTAACCTTATTCAATACTTTATTTTTTTGTTGCAATATTTCTATGTGTGTTCCAAAACTCACTACAAAAATTTCTCTAGATTGCGTCTAGTGTTTGGCAATGATCAATTTTTTGAATTATGAAAATTTAATGTGGTGTATAGATTTATATTTACAGGTACCATCGACTTCATACAATAAATTCTAAAACAATTTATTCCCCAAAATAACATTGTACGTGTGTACACAAAAAAAACTTCTAACAATTTTCACATTTAGAACACAAAACATGTAATGGACATTTCGTCTCTCCTTCTTGTCAGTACATTTGTAAAATAAATAGTCGCTTGTGTACATAATCAATCAATATTGTCCTGCCTTCTTCCTGTACATAGACGGCATTAGTAAATTGTATAGCCAGAAAAAGTAGACAATGATTAATTTGTTGTTGGTATGAATCGAGACAATAAACAATATTGTATAATGCCTCTATATATAGGACTACACGCTTGTATCGTTTGTCTATGTTATTGAAAAATGGAAACCAATATCTACAATAAAAAATAAAAAATTGTTTGAACCAAAATTCGAAATTTTTTTGATATTTTGGTTTAAACAGTTTTCTATTTTTCAATACAATGTTGGACAATTGGCACAACCCATTTCACTATGTCGTCGATGAATGATGGCGGTTTTGTTTAATTTGTATGTGCGGGTATGCGATTTACCTAAATTGATTTTTTTTTGTTTTAGAAACCAAAAATTGTATTTTACCTAACTAAATGAATAATCGAACTTTTTTATTGAACAATTTGAAATGTGGCAGATAGTTAAGCTTTCTATTGTGTGACGAGAATCCGAATATCCGAGTAGAATGACGGTATTTTGCATTTCAACGGATACTCAAATAGTTTTGTTGCGATAGTAGAGATTAGGGATTCAGCAAAGGCGGTGATAAAAGAAACGAGGCCGTCACCTTTATGAACATTATTAAAATCGTTATTAGCTGTGGGTTGTGGGAAGGTCATGTGATTACTATCGGTATTCTCAGTGTATTCAAGAAAATGAATTCGTGTGCTGAATCCGCATCACAAGCAAACACTTGTCGTCGCTGTTAAAATGCAGAAAAAAGCAATTTCAATTGAGCATGCAAGTGAAAATATATTATAAAGGAAAATGGCGTTTGTTTGTTAGCAATTTATGTTTTCAAATTTTCTGTTCAAGCAACAACTTTGCTTTTCTGAATTATTTTCTTTGGGAAACTTTGAATAATTTTCAGTTATAAAAAAAAATCTCGAATAATCTTTATCAATAACCTCGAAAGCAATGAATAGTCTCAATATCCTCCAAACTTACCTTCATGTAACTTAATGCTATGTTAATTTCGAAAAGCTCAAAAACTAATATCGCGAATTATCTTGAAAAAAAAAACGAGAAACCACTATGGTTAAATGTTGCTAACAGTTGGCGAACCTGAGTTGGCTCATGGTCAGTGCCAAACAAACCTCGAATTAGCTCAAAAACCTAAATCCTGTAAAATATCAAAAAATTCGAACAGGCTCGAATAATCACGATATTCTCAAGAAATTGTTTTTTTTTAAATACCACGTTTTTAAAACGGACTAAAAAATTAAATTAATTTCTCTTGGCCACGTACAGATTTATAACCCCATACAGATTGTCCTGAAAATTTGTGATTGTTAATTTTTATTAGCTATGAAAATATTTGTAAGGTTTAAAACGAAAAACGTGGAGAAATTATCCACGTGATGACTTTTAATTATGGTCGTTATAGATTCGGTTACATTTGTCTTAGTCTCCCTTAAACCGGAAACCAAGCCACGTTTGGCCGCTAAGGGTTTAAAAATAATGAAAACCTTGAGGTGACAGCGCTCAAACCACAATATTGGCCGAAATACGTGAATACTTTGTATCAGGTGGGAACAATTTAAATCATCAAATCATCAAAATCTCCTCATGCCTGTTAGCAAAAACGCTACTTTATGCTTCTGTGTCTCATCACTTCACTGTATCACTGCTCCATATGTACAGCAAAAAGTATATGCTTCACATTGCAGAAAATGTATGTGATCCAAATGTTTTTAAACGTGGTCGTTACTACAACTAACAACTTATTACAGTAACATTTTTCGTATTTATGAACCTCACTATAAGATTTGTTATTCATGTCGAAATTCATGTCCAATTTTTGGCAACTATAAAAATGGTTTTCACATGATTTTCGAAAATCGTTTCTACAGTAATACCAATAGGTGTGACTTTAAAATCGGGGTTTAGTTTGTTCTTAAGTCCAAAGTATTCTTTATCAATTTGAAACATTTTAATTCTACAGAATTAAAAAATGCAAAGAATTTTAAAAATTGAAAGGATTTAAAAAATGAATTTAAAGAAATAATCTTAAATTTAAATAATTTAAATGAAAAGGTTTAAAAATTCAAAAGAATATAAAATAATTAAAATTTAAAGAATAAGAGAATTTAGAATAATTAACAAATTTATATACTTATTTAATAAATTTGAATGAAATTCTAACACTCGGTTTCACAACAAAACGCACGCTAATTTTATTTCTTTTTTACATGAAAATTTTAAGTCAATTAGGAACTGAAGAAGGACGAATGTCCGAAACCGGTATTCCCAAATTTAATTTTATTATCACAATAATGAAAGGTTGATTTTTTAAATAATTTTTGTGTATTTCGAAAAAAATTTTAACGTGTATTAATTTATTCTTTTTAAATATATTACATAATAAATATTAATCGAAAATTTAATAAAAATTATAAAAAAATATTTGATTTAATATAGGTTCGAGATATAAAGATAACGAGTTCGTGGGATATTTCTAATTTACAAAATAAGATTGTTTGTTTATAAGTACATCATTTGGCAGGTTAACAGTTTAATTACATTTTATGAGGTTTTCAAAGTTAGTTTGTGTCATACAAAATCTCATCATTAGCCTCATTGTTATTTTCATCATAAGTTTCATCATTATCCAGTAATGGTGCCTGTTGTGTAGTTAATACTGAATTTGGCACTAGCAAATTTTTATAAAAGCTATGGTAAACTGGAGGTACAGTACTTGAGAAAATCCGGCATGTCCCTTATTTTCTACAGTTACTGGACGACGCATTGGATATAGTTCATTCTGTTTTAACATCTGAAGTGACTTAACAGATTTTCCTGCCTTCCTCAAATTAATTTCGAAAAATTCAACTTCACCCCTAAGCGTTTCTTTAAATTTTATTGAAAGTCGTGACTTTCGCTCAAACCGGAGCCACTTAATGTTAAGCCATGAAAGTTGACGAACATCAACAGGCTTTTTTCTGTTGTTAATGTTCTCTTCCAGAATTTTTGTTGATAAAAATTCACTTTTCTGCATTTGGATCACTGTATAATTAGGCGGTTTTACTTTCGATTTCTTTACGATTTCCATCCATTTATCTGGGGAGTAAATAATCTAGTGTTTTTTACTCCAATTTTCAATAACACCAAATTAGCATCGTTTGGTATATATGAGTGCCCAGAGGCCATAAATTGTGTTATTACACTAGAGAAATTGATTTTATTATTTTTAGAATTACATCCTCGGCAATCAACCACGGCACATAATTCTTCTTTTACCATGCACAGATAAACTCTACCCCAAGAAATTTGGAGAGTTTTTAGAAAAAATGTCTTACATATGTACCTTAACATTCTTCCCTTGCACTAGCATTGAATATCCAAAACTATCATTTTAAGACCCCGAGTGCCATCGCGAGTACAGGTTGCTTTGGAGATATTTGATTTTATTATCCCTCTTAACAACAAATTTTGTTTTGAATAATCTGCAAGCCTCCAAAATAATGCAAAAAATAATTCTTTGTCGTGCTCAATAATCTGTTCACTAAATTTTTTACTACACCCGCACTCAAAATCACACTTCCAGATTTGTGTAGACAGGAATCATCAGGTGCTAAAGAACAACCAGCTCTTATGAAAGAAGGGTCATCAAGTTGGTCGGGTAAATTTATTATTGCCGTAGTTTTATCTGTTAGTGAATTTATAAAATTGTTTTCTTAAAATTAGAGTAATTACAGTGGTGTGCAATAAAATGAGTAATTATGTGGCTTTGACGAATTTTTTTATTAATTAAAAATTTGTTAAATTACCTATGTTATACACAACCTATTGATGAAGAAAATTAGGGGGATTCCCTTATTATGTCGGTTTAAACACCTATTTTATTGCAAACCACTGTATATCAATTGATAAGAAAGTCTATTTGACAATAGTTACTTACATGTTAATTTCGGAACATCCTCACTATCTGAAGATTCTGAAATCGGCACATACTCTTCATCTTCATCTGTAGAAAAATTCAAATCACTTTCACTGCCCATAATAATAAAACAGGTCTATTCTTGAGAAAAAATATTAAAAATGAATAAAACGTGACCTGGTTCATTTTTACTCTGAACAAATTCAAAAGTCGCGGTGTTGACTTGATTTTTTACGATTATCTCCTGAATCAAAAACCGAATTACTTAGTTTTACACAGCACTTAAAAATGTCGAAAATTTTTATTATAAAATTACCGATTAAAAAAAAAGACTTTTCACTTCAGCTTTGAGCCCTCCATTTGCGAAGCAGCAGTATTGTCGAGCAAGTTGTTGCATTCTTGCGACTCCCCAGTGTCCGTCGTGCAACATATGTAGTACGGATTGTTGGAGCGGGTGTGGTATGACAACTCTAGTTTAATGTGTGTGAAAATTTCAATTTTATAGTATTTAATAGCTACTTCTGTTTACTATCATACGCTGCAAACAGATTGTAAAGATTCAACCTACTTTCGGAGCTATACCGATTCTGTCGAACGTTTTATGCTAGCGAATTAAAATCAAAACTGGTTAAATAGTTATAATTTATGCTATCATAGTATAGAGAAAAAAATAAAGCCAAACTAAAATATTATTCAAAAGTCTTGAATCCGTCATTACCTTCGAAATTTTTTGGAAAAATTTCAAATCAGTAAACTCCTTTTAGGATCCTACTAATTTTAATAACTGCCTGTTTTCTGTTGATGACTTAAATAATTTTTTGCCTTGACCTTATGGCTCCCTGCAATATATTTTCATTTTTTTAAATTTTTGCTTAAATATAAACTATTTTTCAACAAATTAAATTTATTTCTAGAAAATAAAACTTCATCAATCAAATGCAATTAATTTACATAAAAACTGAAATAAAGAAATGTTATTTTTGAAGCTGAAAGCCGAGCCCATATGAAAAATATTTAAAAATAGCGAATAACTCCATGCCCATTAATTCAGATTGATCTACAAACCACAAAATCTCGAATTTCATTCAGTAGTGGCTCGAGGATATTTCTAAAAGCCCAAGGAAAATGAAATTTTTAAAAGTTTTTGAAGAGGAATTGTAAAATTCGCTAATACCAAAAGTGCATGGTGATTTCTATATATAGGAAAAAAATTCAGTGTAATAAGTTAGCAGTACAGTCGCTATAGCCTGATGAGATGATTGAAAGATGACAAAACTGAATTGAAAAATTTTAACACTTTCTCCTCTTCGTAAAATTATTATCTATGTATCTGGATAATTCCGAAATAACCTAATGTTTCAAATTATCTTAATAAATTTTGTCAGAATCGTAAATTCATAATACATGGGTCTAGTTGAAGCAAATGAAAATAGAAATGTTTTTGAAAAAGTTCTGTTACGTAGCATTTATGTACATACCCCACCCTGTCCATAACAAATCGTAACAAAACATGAAACCCCTCGCTTCTTCCCCCATGAAGCGTTACATAATAACTAACATAACTGTATTGTATAACTTGCCGTGAATTTGAAGTGCAGTAGGCTTCAGTGTATATTTTATACTTGATATATGGTTAATTTCGGATCGATTAAACGAATCGTTTAAATATATCAGTTAACCTTACCCAGTTTTCTAAGCTAAGGGCTTCATGCCCTCTAATATTTTCACTCTGTCTTCTTGTATGAAATTGTGTTTGTTTCGTAATACAAATTCGATGTAAGTGTTTTTTTACTAATAAATAGTTGGCCTTCGGCTAAATATTTGGCTGGAAGAAATTGGGAAGTCAAATATTTAGCTCTGCGCAAACAAGCACAATTTCAAAATATATAATTCATAATTTTATAAAGGAAGAAAGATAATATTTCCTATTTACTGGAGATCACCAATTTCGTTTTGTGAAATCGGGCATAAGCAGGCTATTTCATATATTCAAATAACTTGCTTGTATAATTGATTTATACTAGGGAGGAACATTTGGTGGGCTTAAAAAATGAAGTGTTCCCATAATTAAAATTTAAATTTAAAAATAAAATAAAACAGCGATTTGTTTTGAAAATTAATTTGATATACTGCACGGGTGAAAATTTAGAACAACAGCCGCCATTGATATTTAATTTTGTGCCTAGTTCCCTTGCAACGCCAAAAAATGTGAAAAAGTATAACGGTTTTTTTGAGAAAAACTCAATTTAAAAAAAAAATATTTTTTTTTACTTTAAAGTTCAAAGCGCTCAAACTGATGCAGATGCCAGATAACCACTTAAATCTTAATAAAAGCCTGTAGAATTACCAGTCAAAATATTTTGGAAGTTACAGTTTAATATTTGGGTGTACTTTTTTTCTTAACCAAATTTTTTAAACACCCTGTATCTCAAAGGATATCCAAAATGGACCCCCCTCCCGATACGAGTTTTTGCTCAGAATGAACCATGGAATCACCCCTTAACGGATTAGCATCACAAACCCGAGCACCATGTATATACATACATATATCTTAATAATTCAGTAGTGATATAGAAATTAGATTTTTTCTTATTGGGTTCATGGTCGTGATGGTAGTGGCTCCGGGAATTCCAGTCAAAAACATTGCAGTCAAAAAACGAAAGGCATTTCTGTCATAAAATTGCCCATACATATCTACATAAAAAAATGTATTTCGGTCAAAAAACACAGTTTAACTGGAATCCCTTTTGAGTATTTGGACTGAACAATTTTGGACTGGAATACCTTTTGTTTGGTTGGTGTTTTTTACTGAAATGCCTTTGTAGAGCTATTCGTTGACTCCGGGGCCCCAGTAAAAAACAGTTCAGTCAGAAATAGAAAGGAATTTTACTCAACAATTAAAAGGTAACTCAGTCAAAATAGTTATAGACTGAAATACCTTTTCAGAAGGAAGTTCAATCAAAAAACTTTTTTAACTAAAATTTCGTTTGGTTTTGTGACTGAAATACCTTTCGAAAAGGAGATTAAGTCAAACAACTAAAAAGCAATTCCAGGCAAAATTGTTCTCCAGGAATATAGTCAAAAACAATTCAGTCAAAAACAGTCATACATTTTTTATGAAAAAAGAGTTTCGGTCAGTAAACAGTTTAACAGTCAACTATTTTTGGACTGGAATATCTGTTGGTAGGTTTGCTTCCACTTCCAGAAATTTTGGAATAAAGGAGATTTAATTTTCAAATGTTCTGAAAAATGTAGATTTATTTTTATATTAGACTAGAAATCTGCATTTTCCAGAATATTTTAAAACCGTTTCGGACGTACCCATAGTCCGGACGAACCATAACATTAATTTCACTTTTTTAGAACTATTTTGCCTGGAATTCCTTTCTAGTTGTTTGACTGAACCTTTTTTCTAAAAAGAATTTGGATCAAAATCCAAAAAGTATCCCAGTCAAACAAGTTTTAACTTGAATGCCGTTTTAGTTTTTTGGTGGAAAAACTTTCTGACAAGGGATTTCAGACTAACAATATTTTGACTGAGTTTCCTTCTAATTTTTAACTGAAACTTCTTTTTTTTTACTGGAGTCCCGGAGCCAAAGAATGGGTCTAAGAAGGCATTTCAGTCAAAAAAAACCAACCAACCACAAAAGGTATTCCAGTCCAAAAATGTGTGACCATAATGCCAAGAAGGTTGTTCAGTCCAAATATAGAAAGGACATTTCAGTCAAATTATTTTCTGACCAAACTACCTTTTTTTTATTTTTTTGGATTGATGTTCCTTTTTAAAAGGAGTTTTGTCATAATTTTTGTAAGGGAAATGTTATGACTGAAACTCCTTTCGTTTTTTGACTGAATTGCTTTTGATTGTATTCCCGGAGAATAATTTTGCCTGGAATTCCTTTTTAACTGTTTGACTCAATCATTTTTTTAAAAGGTATTTCAGTCACAAATCTAAAAAGAATTCCAGTCAAAAAAGTTTTGACTTGAATGTCTTTTTAGGGTTTTGATTGAACTTCCTTCTGAAAAGGCATTTCAGTCTAAAACCATTTTGATTGAGTTGTATTTTAATTTTTGACTGGAATTCCCGGAGCCTATATTCTGGTTAATTCGTAGATTAATTCTTCTCTAATAAGAATTTAATAAAATGGTAAAGAAAACAATATTACTACAGCTGATTTGGGAATACCGGAGGTATAATAAATTATTATTCAAGAATTAGTTCCTAAATCTAGAACAAGACTATTTACTGAATGTTTGAAGAGTTTAAATTGGATCGAAATTGGAAATACTGTTGGTACAACAACAATGCTGTGCTTTTGAAGGGTGATGATAACCTAAAACCAAAATTCATTAATCACGTTAAGTTGTCATATTTAGTATCTGCTTGATAAGAAATTTCAAATTTTACATCAGAATATAAGAAAAGGAACTTTTATGAATAGGTTAGACCTGAGATTTCGGTATAGGATAATGTTGGGGTACAATTTTCTTGCAAACTCTAATTGTGATAATAGAAATGCTGGCTGGTGTGGCAATTTTAATTTTATTTACTTAGGATTCTATAGATTGCATGCTTTTCTACTAACATTTTTGTGAGTGAATTAGACAGTAGCTTGTGATGCTTAATTCCGATGTTTTAATTTTATTGGGAGGCATTAACATGGGAACCTAAAATTTGTACGTCAATCCACAATTGATTATTTGTTGTTGATGTCTACATATGGCCTTCAATCACTTGTTGGTAAATTTCCCAAAATAAGAAATTTAAAAGTATAAATATTGTTGAACAAACCATGCCCTTAGCTTTGGATCTGAAAAACTGGCATAGAAAAACATGAAGTACGTCTCAGTACCAGAAGTGTTCACGCATCCATGAGGAACATGGTATTAATCCCGTTAAATAAATAGCCAAAGAATTCAGTTCGAAATCGTTGATTAATTTTTAGTAAAGATGATACTAAAATATCCAAGATACACAAACGACTGAGAAAATCAGATTGCTTGATTTAAAAAAAAATCGTGAAACTCCTCGCAATCTAATTAAAAAAAAAAGTTCTTGAGAATGCCGAAAGAAGAAATGCAAAGAATTTAAAAAATTATAAAAATTGAAAGGACCTAAAAAATGAATTTAAAGAAATAATCTTAAATTTAAATAATTTAAATGGAAAGGTTTAAAAATTCAAAAGAATATAAAATAATTAAAATTTAAAGAATAAGAGAATTTAGAATAATTAACAAATTTATATACTTATTTAATAAATTTGAATGAAATTCTAACACTCGGTTTCACAACAAAACGCACGCTAATTTTATTTCTTTTTTACATGAAAATTTTAACTGGAGAATTAAATATTTAGCTGCCCAATTTCGTTCAGTAGCTTAAGGCTAAATATTTCTGTGTAAAATAAAAATATAATCAACTTGCATTGAATTTTTGGAAAAAAAGGAGGAAATATTATGAGATAAGATATTTTTTTGTGAAACCGAGCATTAAATATTTTCTGTATTAATAAATTTGAGGAAATGTTAGTGAGTATTTAAAGAATCTTAAGGATACTTACAATATAAATAATTTAAAAAACTTAAATAGAAATATTTAAAAACATTAAACAATTTAAAATATTTAAGAATTTTAAGAAATGTTAAATTAAAAGGAAATGATTTGAAGAACTTCAATATTTTTTTTAAAATTTAGAGAATTAAAAAAATTTAAACATTAGAGGAACTAAAAAATTTAAAAAACTTGAAAACGAAAAAAATTAAAAGGAATGAAACAATTTAAAAAAAGTAATAACTTAAACATTATTCAATTAAAAAAATTTTGAATGCAATTTAATGAAGTTAAAAAATCTATTAATCGAAACATTTATCAGATAAAAATTAAAAAATTTAGAAAATTAAATAATTTATTCAATTTCATTTAAAATTTAAAGAATTTACAAAACTTAAAGAATTTAATGAATTAAACAATTTAAGGAAATTAAAGATTCTACAAAATTAAAAGAATTTAAATAAACTAAATTGGCTTAAGCAATTTAAAGACTTGAAATGAAAGAATTTAAAAAATTGAACAAAATGTTTCCATAATAAAGTTTAAAGACAGTTAAGTTTAAAATTTATGAATTTAAAAAACAAAACAAACAATATAATGAATTAATAATCTTAAGATTTATATGTTTTTAATGAATTTGAAGGATTTAAACAATTTAAAGGACTAAAAACGTTAAAAACCTGAATTTAAAGAATTTATGGAATATGACTTTCTTACAAATTATAATCGTTTAATTCAAATCTTTAAATTTGTTTCTAGATTTTTCTTTTCAGAGAGAATTAAAAAAAATAGATTGCATAAAAATTGAAGAATTTAAAGAAACTTAATAATTTCCAGATAAAGAATTTAAAAGTTTAGAAAATTAAAAGATTTAAGGATATAAAGAACTCAACAAATTTTCAAGAATTAAAGATTGTTTAAATTTAGAGAATTTAAACAATTTAACAGCTTATAAATTTCAAAGAATTTTACGATAAGTAATTAAAGAATTTAGAAAATTCAGAGAGGAGTTTAAAAATTTAAAGAATTTAGCAAACTAAGAGGTGAAAAAATAGATTTAAATGATTTAAAAAATTCAAAGTATTTATAGAAATGGAAAAATTTAAAGAATCATAAAAATTTGAAGAATTTAAAATATTTAAAAAACTTTAGTTTTCAAAGAGTTCTAAGGATTTCAAAAAAAAAAGAATTTAAAGGATTTTGTGAAGTTAAAAATTCAATTAATTAAAGTCTAAAAAATTTTAAAAATTTAAATAGTATAAAAATAAAAATAAACTTTGAAGTCTATAGAATTAAGGGCTTTAGCGATCTTAAAAATTTTTAAGAATTTTGAAAATTTAAAGAATTTAAAGCAAATAATTTAGAAAACTAAAAGATTATTTAAATTCTGTAAATTAGAAAATTTTTTCAAAATTTAAAGATTGTTTAAATGCTGTAAATTCTTTAAATTCATTAAACTCTTCTCTTTAAATTTTTTAATTTCTTTTGATATTTAAATGTATTTAGAAAGACGAAAGGAGAAGAATATTATGTATGACGATATTTGTCGATGTTCATTACAATTTAATCTATTTATTTATACCTAGTAACAACTAAGTTACTGGTTTACCGTATTTACCAATAATTTACTGACTTATCGGTAATTTTTATAAAATTTGTCCGCCATTTTCTGTAAGCAAAAAAACTATTCCGTCAGACCATGCCATTTATTAATTACTTACTGGCGTACACTATTTTCCTTAGGGTATGCGAGCAAATTTTTGAATATTTAAAAAACCATGAAAACTATGTTGGTACTATTTTTAGACTGTATAGTAAAAGTATGAGCTAGTGGCCGATTAGAGCCGATAAACCGGCTAACACAGGTATACACTTCGGCCGAAAATTTTTGGAACTGGTTATTGATTTAATTTCGAATCTGCTAGAACGTTAATTGTCTGCTAGGACTATTTATTCTTTCTGAAACAATACTAAAAGGATAATTGTTGCATCAAAAGCCAGAATAGCTGCCCGAATTGAAATATAGGTTTACCTTCTTACCTTTTTTGTATTTATGCAGAATAAGTTGAGTAATTTTGTTACAAATGTAATTCAAATTAAAATTACTCTAAAGTTACTATGGAGCTATTTCCGGAAATATCTTAATCAATAAAATTGGACAACCAATTTTAATTACAGAGGTATTTTGAAAATGAAGAAAAAAAAATTCTTGAAGACCTATAATTTGTGTGTTGAAACATCCTGCATGTGTTGCAAACGAGCATTAAATTATAATTTATTCATTATATTTTATTATAGACAATATATTAATAGTAATGACATTTACAGTATTTTCGATTTGGCAAATCAGAAAAATACAGAGGCCACTCATAATATATCAACTGGAAAAAGTATAAATATCATTAAAAACGGTGCTGGTTGCTATTCTGTTCGATACTAATAATATCACCATTTTATTTATGCAACTTACATCGTAATCGCTTTTCCGATCTAATTAGTAATTAAATTATATTCGAAATAATGCATCCACCTAAATTCCGTTTCCAATGCAAATAATATTTAAACTGATTTCGAGGCAAGGCATGTAGCATAAAGTGATGTAAACTTATGTAGGATTAATATGCGATGCTAATAGCATCGCATATCACAAAAATTTTCAACCGTGCAGATTTGTGCATTTATTTAAATTGAATGGTGAATATTTGGGCTAACCTGATAAATTCGTAACTACACTTTACCCAAAAATGTATGCGATTTCACTGTTCAACCAGACCAACAGCTGATTACAATACGATTGCATCGTTTCCGGAGATTATTAAAGATAAGCCCGGTCTTTGTCCAAAAACACCGCTCTTGTTAAAATGGCCTTCTCGCCCTCCCTTCCTGTGTGGAAATAACCATCTGTCTTGGCCTGGTTCAAATTTCTGGTCTGGTCGATATTCTTCTATTTATCTAAATTTGGAACATTTGTAAGCACGTGAAACAGTTTTAATGCAGAATTTTATACATACATTTGAATAACCTTCAGATTTCTTTCCACATCCCATTGAAAAAATGTCGAATATAAATATTCTCGAAAACAAACTTGTCACATTAAACTGTTTGAAGATTTTATAAAATTTAAAAACAAATTTTTGAAAGGTTTTAATTCGTTTTATAGAGGACAGCCGTCCCAAATCCTAAATCTGACGATTTAAACAAATTCCAACATTCTTAGAGATTTAAACAATTTTAAAGGGTTTTCCCTTTTAAGGAGGCACTAAAAAAATATTTTTTGCGTCATTTTTATTTTCAGGAATAGGATGTAACCATTAAAAGATGTTAAGTTCGGGTTTCTTTGAAAATTTTGTATGTTAAATTTTTTGAGTTGGTATCGTTATTCAAAATAAAAAAATCACACAAAAAAAAAATCAAGATTTTGAAATTCTAAGATTCATAGAGATTGAAGCATTTTTGAAAAAAAAAAATTTATTAATTATTCACATACTAAAATGGACGCTTTTCACAACTATGATAGGAAACCGTCAAAAAAATTTCAAAAATATTTACATTTGTATAACAATATTTACGTTTGAATTTCACATACTAAAATAAAAAATATCCCCAAAGCCGCTTAGCGTTGATCCTTTCCGCGCAAGGATGACAAGAAATTAAGTAGATTCCTTTGTTTTGATATTGTAAATAACAAAAATTTAATGGGATCTTTCTATTCGATGGGCCAGTTTACTTTGTATTTTTTGGGGGATTTTTTCGTTCGGTAATATGATGGTATCCCAATTTTTTTATTTAAACGATGTGGAGTTGCTTAACCAAACTCTTAGCATTCTGCGCTTTAGAATTTACACTATTTTGCGTTCTCTGTTGAGCTTGTTTCTCATTTCTTTTAATATAGATGCAAGGCAAAATTTTTTAATGTATCTTATTGTTTAAACCGTTATCAGAAATATTTGTCTAATAATCACCATAGAAACTCCAATCAAATTATTGCGGTTGCTCCAAAAACTTCCGAGATTTCGAGCTGTCGACATTTTGTTTTTTGAGATTTTTTTTCTCGAGACCTAGTTTTTTTCAGAATAACTATTTGTTATGAGGTTACTTATGACCTAATGAGTTACGACAATTATGAGCCGGTGAATCTTGTTGACGGTTTCATTTTGAGAATACCGTTAATGATAACAGCAAATGAGAGAACAATCGTAGTATTCAACAATACAAATTTCAAGACGTTGATATAATATAAAGAAGGCACATTCTATTTTGTCTTTCATTCTATTTGTTTTTCGTTGACCTGATTTCATTTTATTTGGGTTCGACCGCTAGAATTCCAGGAATATGTACGGATGATGAAAAAGATACTGCAAATCCACCCTGCATAATACTCCCACCATTATCAAATTGGGTTAAGCAGTAAAATTTTACGATATATTTGCTTGTTATTTCTCCAGTATTCATTTATTATTTTTTTATAACGAATTTTTAAGATATACATAAGTGTAATAAAAAGTGAAGTAGAAAAACGAAAAAAGAACCAAATCATTATTTTTGCTTTTTTATTTCGAAGAAATAAAACAGCAAATGATTTTTATTGTACTAAAAAAAAAATAAGAATTTGGAAAAATGAGAAAAATCATTTCCATTTCGAATCTTCTCAATACTTACGCCTATATACATACATTAGACATAAATACGAGTGCTGGAACGACTTCGTCTTATATAAGTGATTGAAGTAAATTATTTCATTTTTGTTTTGTTGAAAAATGATTTTTGATTATCGGAAGAATGTGTTATCGGTAAATTATTATGTACCCAATGCAAAATCGTTTACCATACAAAATTGTATATCTGAATGTGTAGTTCCAAAAAAAAAATAATAATAATAACTAAGTTAAGAATTTTCCTATTATGGGAAAGGTTGTTGTTGGTTATTATATTTCCATTACCCTTAGTGAATATCTTATTTTGCTCACAGACATTTTTTTTTTATATAATAGACATATTGCTATACTTTTTTGTATAAGGATACAATATCCTTTAATCAATATTTTTATTGTATTTTATCGAAACGAGCTCGTCATAAATCTTACACATCAAAATCAGAATGTAGATATGTACATACCTTTGTATGTATTGAATAAAGGTAAGTATATGGATATGAGTTTATTACAAAATTGGATCACATCTAAGAAAATACAGGATCAGGTGTAGTGTGGATTCGAAAAATTTTCATTTGAAAAATGGTTTAAATGGCTTATTATCAATATTCAATATGGTTGTGTAACGAGCGTAATATTTTTATGGGTTTTGTGTTAAATAAGAAATGGTTGTCAATTTTAATACGTATCAAAATTTATTATACTGAGGACCCGATTTTTTGCACTTAACTTAGAATGGCTGCAGCAAAACATATTGTTCACAAGTAGTTGTACATATACCATACACC
The DNA here is from genome assembly GCA_963556165.1 of Tipula helvola. NCBI lineage: Eukaryota > Metazoa > Arthropoda > Insecta > Diptera > Tipulidae > Tipula > Tipula helvola. Next base: position 365,829,874 of record OY744482.1, read on the forward strand.
TACGTACGTTATACAACCACAATTTGCAATATTTATAAAAATAATCCAAATTGTAATGTGAATTTATAGGTATGTATATAAAAGTCGACAAACCGCATAATCAAGTATATATACGAGCATAAACGATAGCTAAGTCGTAAACGTAAAACTATATCTATGTAAGTAATGTGAAAAGTTATTCATACATGAAATTTGATGATCCTTTGGTGGTTTTATCTGAAAATATGTATGAATAAAAAAACTTCTCTATCTTTGGAAATTCATCTCTCTCTTCGCTATTGGGAGATTTTCTAAAAATCAAAGGAAAATCAAATCGGTTCCATCTGTTAAATTTCTTTTCACTAAATTGCAAAGAATTCATTCATTGTTTAAAACTTATTGACAGAATTTCCCAAAACTGCCAAAATTGGCGTATAGTATCCCTTAAATCAGAATTAAGCACCATACGGATAAATTATGACATATACGAATATCAAATTTATGTTGGAATAAACTTAAAGCTGTAAACACAAAAGGAGTAAAAATTTAAATGGCTGGACGAAAGAAAGATGAAAAAAACATTTAATGTGCTCATAAACATATTATGTTCATTGTTTTATATTTAACGAGTTATAAAAGCCAGTTTCACAAGCCATTAGAACAATTAAAGATGCTTTGGGTCTAGGAAAAACGAAATTCGGATTTAAGGCGGAGAACAGGTATAGAATTCGATTAAACAAAGCCGTTACAATCAATAGGGTCTCAAAAAACCAATTAAAGGCAAGCAAACCGAAACAAAACTGGAGAGTTGGTAGTGGATAAAATAGTGGAACTGGAATAAGACAGAAAAAATTAATTAAAATCAGCAGCTATTGAGGAAATTGAGCGACTTTTCCTCTGGCCGTAGTAATCCGGTTTAACTTGCCGATACTTTTCCAATCATGTTCAAATATTCCTTAGTTGTTTTAGATGATAAATTATCCCAGAAGGTTTTACAACATCTGAATAAAACTGTGATAGGTGGATGATGACAACAGCCCAAAAAGCATATGATAAGTGGTTCATCAATATTTTGCGGAACCTCGTAATTCATGCAACCGTACGTAAACATTTAGTAACTGGCATTTATTTCGATTATTAGTTGGGGCATCCAGATCGTCGAATATTTTTAAATTTGTTTTTACAATAATTGGAAGGAACAAGAATGCTTCCCGAATTATAATTATGTAATCTGAATATTAAACGCAAACAGTGAAAATGTTGCTATTATTATTACTGGAATCTCATTCCACCAGGCATTTCAATGAGGTACAAGCAGATATTGCTTAATCAGAAACTAAATTGGAAATGTTTTCCCATACTATAGGCAGTTCTTGGATTATACGTTTTTGTAGCTACAATTTAGCATGCACTCTTCCCTTTATATTTTCGTTAAATGAATACCAATTACTGTAGCTTGAAGGCAAATAAGTAGTTATATGTAAGCACGATATTTGTATAATTAGACCAATGAAGTAGCAGAAACAAGTTCGCAGAAAATAATTTCTGAAACTGGTACATTTATTAGTCCTGTTGCCTTTTTCCATGGTATATCCTCTTAAAGGTACATGATTTGCATTCCAACCGTAATAGGAATGGCGAAACATATCTCCAATATTATTTTAGGCTGCCTCATCGTTTTAACATAGGATTGTGGTATTTTCCAAATTTTTCGCAGAATGTAGGTTCTTTTGATTTTTAGAATATGTCAGTGCTTGTAAAATGATTAAGTTTCCTAAGAAAATAATTAATAAAAATGATTGACTACAAAGTTGTAAATATGCTTGCTCGTAAAAAGTAACAGATCTTGTAAGATAGGAACAATTTAAAGCATCTTACAAACTGAATGTGCAGCGCAAACGAGATTTCATTCTGAATACCACAGCTCGTAATTTGACGGAGAGGAGGACTACAAATAACATAACTCCTGCCGAACATACACCTTTCGCTATTAAATGGATGTAGCTGGAATTCATCATGTTGTGTGCAAACTATTCTGCACGGGAACATTTAATATATTTCCAAAAAATTGATGAAGTTACCACTCATATTCACTCTTTTCCAAGAATCGATTCGCATTAGAACCGAATCTAAATATAGCCAAAACGTACGAATTATACAAAGTGTATAATACCGATCCCGTAAACGAAACCTTCTACAGAAACATGTTTGTACAAGATTTAACATTGATTTTCAACACCCAAAATCTGATAGATGTGCGTGTAAAAAATATAAGATCGTCAGACATTGAAAATATGATGACTGTGACATATTTTCAAAAAAGGTAAACCCAATAAGTTAAAATTACAAATTAGAGAATCAAAGGCTGTTGAAACCAACAGGGAAAGATTATGATACTTACCTTCAATCTTCAAAATATTTTAAATTGTCCTAGAGCTGAAATTGGGTCTATCTTTTATTATTCAAATCTGAATATTTACTTTTTAACAGCAGGCCCGCCTGTCAAGTACTACAAAAACGTATTGTTGTCATTGGATAGAATACACATCAGGGCGAAGTAGAAATGACCTGGCATCTGCACAGAGCGTTCGCGCGTGATACAAAATAAAAATGTTATCATGTCAACAGCAATCTTAATTATTTAATCGACAGCAATATGAAGTTCAAAACTCTATGAGCTGCAAACGAACTGTCTGAGTTAATTACTTAAAATACAAGGCGCACCGAAAGAAATTCTAAAAAATCGAATCTTGATTTACATACTAATGAGCTACTTCCACTGAATAAAAGGGCAGAATTGTCGGGCACAAAAATGCAGCACCTTCAGGCCATGTTCCAGTATATGTCAGCAAGTGACATCAACTATTACAAATATTTCCACCACCAATGACTTAGAATCCTCTACTCACCATTGTTCTATTCACACTTTCGCTGATGACGTCCAAATATATAGAAATAGTGTTTTAGATCAGGATTCTAGTGTTAGGAATATTTCTCTGATAAATGAAGACTTATGTAAGTGATATCGTTAGTTGGTCGGTGCCTAATAGGCTCGTTTTAAATATGAATAAATCTCAGTCGATTATGATTTATAACAAATCGTTAGATACCTCGTCTTTCCGATATTTTTCTGCAGGGTTCGCTAATTAAATATTAAAATACTTAGATGACCATTTAGTAAGTATTAGTATGAGGTACATCCATGCCTGGTTATTTGAAAAAAGTACTAGAATTTTCTGATAGTCAGTTTAGGAAAAAATTATTTTTGTCTTGTCTTCGTCCTCATTTTATTTTCGGTGATATAATTTTATTCGGTAAGCTTCAGGAAAATATGAATGTTCTGTAAAGATGTTTCAATGCTTGTACAAGGCTTATTTTTGGTATTAGGAAATTCGAACATATTTCTGCCTAATCTAGCCTTGTTTTAGTTTATCTAATTTTTACGAATTTAGCATTTGTCTTTTTATTTTTAAACTTCTCAAAGCTAAGGAGCCTTGTTAGTAGGTTTCATTCATCTAACTTCCGCCTAATTCCTGCCAAAAATTATTGTAGGTCGTTAAACAAATCCTTTATGCTAGGAGAGTTTCCCTTTGGAATTCAATTCCATTGGAAATTAAGAGGTTAGGATCGGAAGAATTATTTAAGTAAATGAGCTATTGCTCAAAATAGAATGTGTAAATAGAGGATATTTTAATTACCAGTAAACCGTTAAATAAAAATTAAATATACCGGTTTATTTTGAAAAATTAACTTAAATATAAGAAAATGCAAATGCCAACTTAATTTTGCAACTAGTGATGGTGTTTTTGTTTTGGCTGTTTTTGGTGGGGTTTTCCTGATTTTGGAAATTCTCGCTTCCCGATGCATGATGTTTGAGACTTAATTGGTGATTCCATATTATGAACAGACAGGTTATTCGAAAATTTTAGAGCCTATCCTAATACGATTGTTTGATATTTAAAAAATTATCCGATAAGATCCGAGGGTCTAAAAAAAAACGATATGCAATCAGCATAGATGATTGCATATCGTTTTTTTTAGCTTAGCCTTAAATTGCTTAGTAGTATTAGAAGGTTTTCGGAGTTCTCCAAAATTTTCGTCTTTCCGTTATTATTCATTAATATCTAGATTTTTCAGTATTATTGAAATTGTTCGAAATCAATCGACATTCACAAAATATAGAGATTTTTCGAATTTTTCTGGGGTAATCGAGATTGTTCCATGGTTTAATCTAGAGTTCTTAAATTTTTCCTAGGATTATTCGAGATTTTTAAAGTCGAATTTTGTAAGGCATTGTTCTGCGCTTAGCTTTGAGTTGTAAGAAATTGCAGAGTTACACATATAAATCTAAATGTTGATATTTAAAAGAGTTTTTGAGACTATGCCAAAATTTTGATATTTCTTCGATTTCCTGTAGGTCATTCGAAATTATTCAAGAATATAAAGATTATTTAGGTTGTATATGGCGGTGATTAGCACGTATAGGATTTCCTTTGGTTTTACATAACAACGGATAATTTGATTTTGAGAATTTTGAGAATATTCAAGATACTTTGAAAATTCGAAATTTTTGAGATTATTTCGAAATTCTTGATATTTTTCAAATTATTTTCGAAAATCGATATATTTAGAACTCGTAATAGCATAGGGTTGCAAGATGTTTCGTTTTATTTGAGGCCATTCAAATGAATCATGTTCTACTGTTTCATCTACTTTTGAACGATGGCCCCCATATGTCCACACATTTAAATCTGAGTAAACCAATTGAATCGTTTATTCTTGAAAGGGCTCATGTCCACTTTTTGTCAAAATTAGTATTATGACGGTTTTGTATCACAGACACGTATATACGTTTTATGACAAGACGAAATTACCATATGGTTAATGGAACGGTACCTACCTTGCAACAAAAAAATCATTTATTTCTAGAAAGGTCTCATGTCAAAAAAGTTTTTTTGATTTCCTGAATAATTTGAAAAAGTGGACATGAGCCCTTTCAAGAATAAACGATTCAATTGTTTTTCTTAAACATGAAACGCTCGAAAATGGAAATACATTTTGGAGGAAAGATATTTACATTGAGAACAAATATTTTGAATTTTTTCCAGCAAATAGCTTTTGTAATATTAAATTTCTAAGTAAAACGATTTGAGTTGAAAAGCTTCAATACGTAAAACCTCTTAAGACATTTTAACAAAAGACAGAGTTTATGGAAAGGTACAAAAATTACCGATGTATAAATGAATTATCAAGCTTAAAGCTCATTGAAAACAAAAACTGTAAACTAATCCCAAAATACAACATTGCTTTATAATAATATCAAATTTAAAAGTTAAATGGTTTGGATTGAAAAGCTCTTAAAATTATTTTTTCGAATACATAATTTATGCTCATAATAGTAGGGGAGAGTCTCCGGTTGTGGGCACTCTCCGGTTGTGGGCACCCCTGTATAACTTTTGACTGAATGCAAATATGGCTGATCAGACTATTGTCGTACTTGTATTTTGACAGTACGCAGTTTTCTAGCTAATATCCAAGTGAATGGACGAGCTTGTTCATTTGCTGCGATCACATTAAAAAAAAAGTCCGTAAAAATCAACGCAATTGTAATTTTCTAATGTTTTAAAAGTGCGATAAATCGAAAGATACAACCCTACAAACTATCGTCCAATCTCGGTTCTACCTTTCTTTTCGAAAGTGTTTGAGAAAATTATATATCAACAATTAAATGACCATTTAGGAAAGAATAACTTAATAGATAAAAATCAGTTCGGGTTCCAAAAACATAGCAGTACCGTTTCAGCTTCAATAAATCTAGTAGAAACAATTTATTATAATATCGAAAAAAAATTATGTACTTCTGCTTTATTTATAGACCTCAGGAAAGCGTTTGACTGCGTCGACTTGGAAATTCTTTTGACAAAAATACGTAAAATAGGGGTTACTGCAAGTGCTTTAAGTTTAGTAAAAAATTATCTAACCAATCGAAAACAGTTTGTAATTGTTAGCGATAAGTGTTCTGACCTCTCAGATGTAAAATGCGGCGTCCCTCAGGGTTCTATCTTAGGGCCACTGTTTTTTCTCATTTATATAAATGATATTCTCCAACTTGAATTAAACGGTAAACTCATTCTATATGCAGATGATGCAGTATTATGCTATGGCAAAGATTCAGAAGATGGCCTAAAAGTTGCTATGGAACAAGATCTCAATGTACTGAATAATTGGCTTAACCTTAATAAATTACAATTGAATTTCTCTAAAACAAACTTCATTTACTTTTATGTCAAAAATAAACCCCGTCAGTATGACGTTCTAAAATGTCTATTAGTTAAAAATCAAGTAATACCTAGAGTAGAAAAATCTTGTTATTTAGGACTCCACATCACCTCAAAGCTTAACTGGGATAATCACATTAATAATATCAAGAAAAAGATTTCTCCAATAATTGGCGTGTTTAGGAAGGTTGGGAAATATTTGCAGAATGATATGTCCAAAAGCCTGTATTATGCATATATCCATTCTCATCTAATATATTTAATTTCAATCTGGGGAGCCGCAGGACTTTCTAAGGTTGAAGAACTACAAATTCTACAAAATAAGGCCCTTAAACATATTTAAAGACTACCAATTCGAACACCATCAATTAAATTATACGACCGCGACATCCTTCCTTTGCAAGAACTTATCGAATATGAATATGTTTAATTAATTTATAAGCTCCAAAACCAAATAATTAAGTCTGATTTTCATATGGGTACAAATTTTGATGTGTCTAACCGGGTTAGTAGATCATCTCATCAATTACGGGTTCCAAAATTCAAATATAAGATTACAATGGGCAGCATTTTTTATAGAGGCATCAAATTATTTAATGAGCTACCGAATAATATTAAAACTGCTGAAATTGGAAGTTTTAAATCAGAAGTTAAATTATTGTTAATTGATAAATTTATTAAAAGATATGAAGATACTCACATTGTTACAGAGTTATATTAATGTATTAAGTTTAATTTTTGAATTAATTACTGATTGAATTAATTACTAAAGTTGATTAGTTATAATAAATAAAAATGATTTAAATTTATAAGAAAGTGTAAAATAATAAACATAAAAACAAAAAAAAAAAATATATATATTCAACTGTTTTCTATATTGTAAATTTCTTGTATAAAAATTTGTATAATTTTTCTAAGAAATAAAATAAAATAAAAAAAAAATAAAAAAAAAATAAAAAAAAATGGTTTGGTTTGATTAAAAGCTCTTGAAAATTTACATTGAGAACGAATATACTAAATTATCCCTAAATTCCGTTACCCTATGTAAAATCGAATTTCTGAGTAAAATAATTTGGTATGAAAAGCTTTAATTACCTGATTTAAAAAACCTTAAATTATGAAAATTCTCCAAAATGTTAAGTTCAAACCCAAAATGTATAAATTAATTATCAAGCTTAAAGCTCATTGAAAATAAATATTCTAAATTTAACCAAAAATACCACTTTCCATTATAATATCAAATTTCGTAGTAAAATGATTTGGTTTGAAAACCTTTTGAAACTAAAAGCTTTTGATGATTCTTGATTAACTTTAAGATCAAATATTTTAAATTTTAGCCAAAATTCCACTAGTAAAATCATATTTCTGAGTAAAATGGTTTTGTTAAAAAGGCTTTGATAATTGAAAGCTTATAAAATTAAAAGTTCTTGATTTTTTGCATATACATAAAACATTTTAACCAAAAACAAAATGTATGAAAAAGCCTCAACATTAAAAGTTAAGTTGAAACCGAAACTTATTTAAATTAATTATCAACCTTAAAACTAATTGACAATATTTCCCAGATACATATTTTATCAAAGCAACCTTGATTATACAAGCCATAATCTAAAAAACGAAGCTTTTATAAAGGAATTAGAAACGAGGAAAAAACCAAAATTTTCATAGTAAAACACATAAAACATATGGGAAATCACTTTTTTTCCGAAGACAAATTTGTAAATGAAAACGTTACAAATTCTTAATTATGATTTCTGAAATATTTTCATAAATATTCTAATTTCCTTTCGACCGTTAATTGTTTTTAACCCGTTTATTTTACAATCGGCTTTTCGGTCACAAAACAAATATTTATTATATTATGAAATAAACAACAATGTGATCCATTTTTTGTTGCTTTATTATTTCAGACGTTTCGATACATATTGTATCATTTTCAATGACAATCTAAAAATATTATAAATAAAAACGTTATAAATGTTATACAGGCACTAATGAACATATTTATAAAGAAAAACTATTTAAAATTATAGAAGAAAACTTACAAAAATTATGGAAAAATTATATATGAAAACTTACAAAAATAAATAAAAATTTAAATTAAATTTAAAAATAAAAATGGAGTTCACTCTAGCAGCAGCAGTAATATTATGACGAATGAAAAATCAACTGATTCTCCTCCGTTTCGGTGGGTGTATTATGTTATGTGTAGGGGTGTTAGTGTTGTGTGTTGAAAAATATGCAGAATTTTGTGTTTGTTTTGATGTCCGTTGTCTTTTCATGTTTTTCGATATAGAACAAAAATCGTCTATAAGCTTATAGACGATTTTTGTTCTATATCGAAAAACATGAAAAGACAACGGACATCAAAACAAACACAAAATTCTGCATATTTTTCAACACACAACACTAACACCCCTACACATAACATAATACACCCACCGAAACGGAGGAGAATCAGTTGATTTTTCATTCGTCATAATATTACTGCTGCTGCTAGAGTGAACTCCATTTTTATTTTTAAATTTAATTTAAATTTTTATTTATTTTTGTAAGTTTTCATATATAATTTTTCCATAATTTTTGTAAGTTTTCTTCTATAATTTTAAATAGTTTTTCTTTATAAATATGTTCATTAGTGCCTGTATAACATTTATAACGTTTTTATTTATAATATTTTTAGATTGTCATTGAAAATGATACAATATGTATCGAAACGTCTGAAATAATAAAGCAACAAAAAATGGATCACATTGTTGTTTATTTCATAATATAATAAATATTTATTTTCATAAATGTTTGAATTTCAACATATATAAATCTCGTTTAAGTAAATCGTTTTCATTTTCTTGTAATAATTGATTTATTTAAACCAAAATATAAAAAAAAGTTCATAACAACAGCATTCTGGTCAAATTAAAAAAAAAGCTTACTACAAATCGTGAGCATTAAGCCAATATACATAGATGGCAGTGGGTAGTAAACATTTTGAAAAACCGTACCAAAAATCACCACTTGGGGAAATTTAAGTACAAAAATTGTAGGAAAAGCAAAACAAATTCTCAAAATATTAAGAACGTGTCATAATTTTGTGATTAAACAATTTTTTTCGTATTTTTCTGTATAAATCTGAGACATCTAACGTACACTAGTAAATCTAAAGATAAATGTAGCAAATATTATTTTAATTCGACAGAGCCAACTTTGATGTATTTTTCAAAATGAAAGTTCGAAAAATATATTTTAAAAATAATTTAATTTTAATATTTCTGCAATTAATATTTACTTAATACCAATAAACCCTTCCTGAATATTGTTGCTAAAGATATGTAGAACACTTTTGTATAAAAATTTTGTAACATTTTTGGTTTTTTCAATGAAAAACTTGAAGCTAAAAAACACCATTTTTACTATGGATTCCTATGGAAATTAGTGAAAAGTTATACCAATAAAAAAGCTTCAAAAAAATACGTCATAATGATTATGGCTCTATACTCTAGAAGGCTCTGATTTTATGCGTATACCATTTTATAACAAAACTTACAATCAATTTAATATTTGAGAACTTTCAAATGCAAGATACTTTGAAAATTCGATATTTTTGAAAGTATTTCGAAGTTCTTGATATTTTTCAAATTATATTCGAATTTTGTGATGCTTTATCGATATTATAAATCATCAAAGCATTGAGTTGCAAGATGTTTCGTGTCATCTACCCTCCAAATCAGATACTTTTAATTATTGCAAGACTCGACAATCGGAAGAAATAAGTTGTTCACTTAGTTCATAGGTACAATAAGCATTTTTAGGGGCTTAAAAAAAGTTTGAGGGGGGGGGGGGGGGGGCGAAATTTGTAGTTACGCCACTGTTAGCAACACATTATAACCCAATTGAGATTAATCCTTAAATTTTGGTTTTATATATCATTTTCTATTAAGTAATTATTATCATCTCCTATAAAAACTAATCACGGTTTCGGTTGCAATCGAATAATTTGGATTAATGAAATATAGCAGATTGCCTTTTTTACCTGAGTTAATTATCAGTAAAAATAAAATTTCAAAAAAAATTGTGAAAATTTCATATTTAAAAATCAAAATTATAGCGTTTTATTATTCAAAACGACAGTTGCATTACTCCATATGGTAGGGAGGAATTAATCTCCTTAAAAATGAATTGTCGATCAACAAGGCACTGGTCGTGTGAAAACGACATTAGTTAAAGGTGATTCGGCAGCATTTTAAAATCGATTAAACCAATAAAATAATATTTCAGCAATCACAATATTACCTTAATTTCATCTACGGTTCGAAGAAAAAGGAACTATTAAAAGTTAGATTTAGCATAAAAACCCGGAATTAAATTTGCATAATGGACTTAAACATAGCGTTCTTAAACTTTATTTTGCAAACCTTCACAGGTGGACAATTTTAGCTTTTCCTTTGACTTTTAGTAAAATTGTCGTCAAATCGATTTTGTTTTTGAAATAAGTTAAAGCGAAATTAATAAATTATAGAACAAAATTGGAATTTCTTTTTTAAAATAATTAAATTTGAAATTTTAAAGGAAATCTAAATTTAAAATAATTAATACCAATTAACGAATTTCGGAATTTTCAAATTTTCAAAGTAAAACCTAATATTGCTGCAATTTATTTAATCTAATGACCTGGAACAGAAAACTTTGGAAATTTTACGGAAAATTTAAAAATTCGAATTTTATTGTTTACTTTCAACGAAAAAAAATTTAAAAATTTCTCACCAATACCAATAATATAAAATTCCAAAATACTTAAATTTTTAAAAATATTTATACATTGTCAATCTATATGTTGTACTAGAACTCTAAAACTAAATTAACAGTTTTAGTCTGCTTGTCTGTCATCGGAATTCGACCTCAACTTATCGAATTTGAAACTTTAATATTGAATTTTTATTTTTAAGAATTTTGGATCCTTTAAAAATTTGATTTTCGATTAATATAATTTTGAATTTTGATTGTAAATTTTTGAAAAACTTTGAATATTATTTTGTTGAAATTTTTAATAATATTAAATTCGGTTTAATTAGGCATCTTAAATTTCTCTAGGCATATTAAATTTGATTTTGCTTGTTTATTGATCGATGCAATATTTTCTTTCTGAGGGACTCTATTAGTTTCTTCCAATAATTTTACAATTTCTTCAAATTGTGTCACAAAAAACTGATATAAAGACACTTTCCAACAAACAAACGCTAACAGTTGATTTGTCCTTATCATCAACATTTTGTGCCTACAATTTTCGGTTGGATTTCTTTTTGTTCGCCCAGATAGGAAAACATACAATACGCCAAACAGCTTTAAAAATACCTGCATGTGTATCTTTCTGAGAGTAAAGTGTTGAATTTCAAGTTCTTAAGTCAGCGGCTTTTGATATCTGCCTGAATTGTACTAAACAAATGTTAGAGGATATCTTTAACCAGTATCTAGCTATTCGTTAGTAATTTCATACATAAATATTTCAAGCGCAACACAATATAAAAATCCACCCTTAAACCGCGAGTCTTATATAATTGTATCAAAGTACTTACATATTACGTATATACATAATTATGTATACCTCATATTGCTCAATAAATTTTCATGAGTTTTTCCACCATTTGGGAGATTCGAATTTATTATGTGTTTTTTCAGTTTTATTTATTTTCGTTTCATATTTATGTACCCTCATATGTATCCATGTATTGTTGTTGTTGTGCGGCAAATAATTGATTAATTTTTATTATTTAATACACTTAAATAATATTTTATGTCGATTTATGAAAAAAAAAAACTCAAAAAAGTAAATTACTTAAGCAAAAATAAATAACATAAAAATGTCGGGTTTTATATCTGTCGCGTATTCCCAACGTCAACCAAAGCAAAAACTTACAAGGATCAAATGCTTATTAAAACTTTTTATTATTTTTTATTTTACAATTTTATTATGTTGTCTTACCCATTGTTATGTTTACGAACACAAAAGACGTAATAACTTAAGTACAAAAAAACAAGCGAATAACTCTTTCGCATTTCTCAATGTTACTGCGCTATTTATATTGTTGCTAAAAATGTAATTACTTAAGAAAAAGAAACGTAAATTTGTATAGTTTGTAATTATTTCTTCCTTAAGACATAATATCATATAAAGTTATGCACAATAAAATGAGAGACGACATCATAATGTAGCGTGGAAAATTTAATAATCGTGTCGTGTTAGTGGATATGGCTGTATACATAACAATGTCTCATTTCTGCTATAAAAGAAGCGAGCTAACATATTATTATGGCATTTTAGTTGTGCTATCAAAATGTAATTTTAAATATTTTATTAAGTTGACATAATTATTATATTTTTTTGAAACCGACTTGAAGAAGGAAGAAAAATTTATTAAAAGTTGCCTAAGTTCATGTGTTCGTCGTAATTTAACAGAAATGTATTAATCATAGAAATTGAACAAATCCAAAATCTGACCGTAAATCTACTAAAGTATTTCCCAAAATGCTACTTTAGAAATTTAATAATGGTTTATAAAATAAAATGTAATAATATGTTTCGAAGTTTCGGAATACAGATTTATATAATTTGTATTAAATGTATAAAATTTCGTCAAATTTTAACTCTTGGCTGAAAAAATTTCTTTATTATCGAAATTAAAAAAAACGATCGATAGAATTTTCAGAATTTCACAAAGCCATTGAGAATTTTATGAGCAGATTCCCCAAAAATATTCAGTAAGGTGCCAACAAAATTTAAATTCAAAAAGCTTTAGAACGACAAAAAAAAATAGATGAAAGTTTATAAAACTAGTTGACAACAGAAGAAAATTTGAGAAAAATTCAGTATTTCACCTAAACATCATTACAACAGGTTAAAGTTCTACTTCCTCATCAATTCTTGATAAAACAAAGAAAAGTTATCTTTAAAATTCGCTTATCAAATATCCAAATATTATCTCTCTGCCTAAAAGTTCAACTAAAATCAAAAAAATTCTATTTCCAAGTATGCAAGATTATCAACTAGGAAAAAATATATTTTAAAGCTCTCGTACATAAACCGCCTGAAACGATCATAAATATACACCAGAATGAATTTTTCAATTTAAAAAATATTCGCAATTATCTTATACTCCACATGAATCTTCCACACTCATACTCCAAACGTCAAAGGCGGAAAATAATAAATAGAAAATTATCAATAAATATAATCATGTTTTCCCTAAAATTATATATTTTCAAATACGCGACGAACGAAAACTCAAATAATGAGAAAAGCCATTGGAGATGAGATGGTGATGGCACACACACACAGATTCAATATGGTGAGATACAAAAAAAATGAAATTAATTTAATAGAAATTTCACATAAATTTGATTTGGAAAATCTGAAATGAATTTTTTGCGTGCGTGATTTGATAGGATCGGAGCTAGAATCGAAAAATAAAAAATAAACTCAAATCAAATTCGCCCGATCGATATGAAAATTAGAATAATTTTTTTGCCGCCTATGGTTTACATTTTACGTGTACTCGTAATACGTAGAAGGTTTTATGCAAATTAGGTTTTGCCTAATTGAAATGATTATTTGATACTGATTAAGAAAGGGAATTGATATTTTTTAGGAAGGTCGGATATAATATAACGTTTAATCGAAATTTAGGTATTTAGGACGGATAGAGGTTGCTAAAATTTTAATAGTTGTGGCTATAATATCTCTAATTAACAATCAGCAATTATTTTTTTGTCTACAATCGGGTCGTAATTTTTTTAAAAGTTGGATAATGTGGTGTTTATTTAGATTATACATAAATATAAATCTTACCATCATACGAACTAAATATTTAATCAATGAAATTTCAGATGTCTCGTCGATCGCATTTAAATACCATAATACAAAACGTTGGTAATCGCTTAAATCTTTAAATATATTTTTAATTAATTAATTATTATTTTTTAATTAGAGCGGATTAAATTGTATGGAGAAAAAAATTTTAGTCTGGAGACTCCACTTCTCTGTAAATACATTGTATTTGAAGCAAAAATGTCCACTACACCATATGGCTACGATGAATTTCGAGCCTGCATAATTTCATTTGAAGATTTTTTTGTGAGTGAGTTTTTTAAAATGCCAGGCTTTTATCTCGAGAACGGTGCTGGATAGGAGAAAATTATTTTTAATGAAATTTGTTAAGGGTCGAGAGGACATCAGATGGTGACCTTTAATTCGACCTTGACTACGACCTTCAAGGTCATTTGATGGTCAAATTGATTGTTTTAAATGAAAACCCCTATTTTTGAACCTCTGATTCGGAAAGAGCACAAAATTTTACGTTTAGATAGTAAGTTTATTCTCTTCTTTTGAATGATTTTCAGATGTTATTTCAAGGAAAAACTACTAAATAATATAAAATATTCAGCAAATAATAAATTTTAATGGGGAATGACTTGATTTAAATTTGTTGGCACGATGACCAAAGGTACCAAGTTAATATTGTGTTAGTATTTTCCCCATTTCATTATTTGCAGATCATTTCTAATTATTTAGTAATTCGTCCTTGTACTAACACCTGAAAGTCATCCAAAGAAAGAACCTAAAATGCCTATCTGAACGTAAAATTCTGCGCTTTTTATGAATCTGGGGTCAAAAATAGGGATTTATATTTAACAAATTCAATTTAGCCTTCATAGTCAAGGTTGAATTGAAGGTCACCATCCGATGTCCCCCTCGACCCTTAACAAATTTCATTATAAGTAATTTTCTCCTATCTAGCACCGAATGCCTGGTATTTTTTAAAAACTCGCTCTAAATCAAGAAAAATCTTCAAATGAAATTATGCAGGCTCGAAATTCATCGTAGACATATCGTGTTGTGGAATTTTTAGCTTAAAACTAAATGAATTTCCAGAAAAATGGAGTCTCCAGGCCACTTAAAAATTTAATCCGCCCTAAACTACCAAAAATCTATTTGTATTATTTTAAAATTCTGAAATTGTTTAAAATATACACCAAACCATATTTTTTTGATGCATTTTCAGTGCAATAATTTTCGGAAAAGCTTAAAAAATACAGAACGTTTTATTACATTTGAGAAGAAATTAAGCAATGAAATATTATTTTTATTGTTTGTTCTTTTTATTAGAAATCTAGTTTTTTGAAATTTTCTTATCGGTTGGTAGGAGTTTTAAAAATTTCGGTATGAAGGAATATTAGAATGTTTCCGTTTATACGCGACCTCGAAATATTCTGCATGTACTACAGTAAAACTACGAATTGGAATAAATGGAATACATTTTTGTCAGCTATTAAACCCCCCTTCTAAATATAATCTTAGCTATGCTGACTAAACAAAACATGTCAAACATAAAGGGCATCAAATCTCTGTATCATTTTGGTATTCTGGTATAGCGAAAATAAAAATTCAGAAGCTAAGCTACACTTATTTATGTAGAATTAAATCTTGATCAACAATATTGGTTATAAAAAAAACAAAATAAATTTCAAAATTTTAATGTAAAGATTTTCAGAGCTTTGGAAATTTAAAAATTTGCATTTCGCTTTAAACTTTTTTCAGAGGTTAATACTTGGAAATTCTTAATTTCCAAAAATTCAGTACAATTCTCCGGATTTAACTTCAAGTTTTGAAATTTTTCGAAAACTTAAAAATGTCTATACCCATATGGTAATCCCCAAAATTTGAAAACTTTTAACGTTTTCAGAATCGATTTAGTTTCAGACTTTCCTGAGCTTTCGAAATTATCAGAATTATGAATTTTAATTTTGTAAATTGGTAATCTGGAAACTAAAAATTTTGTAAGAGGTTATAAAATAGAAAAAAATTCAAAATTTTGAAAAATTCAAAAATTGCGCAATTGAAGTTTTGGAAATTAACAAATGAAGAGTCTGAAAAGTTATTTATTTTGAACAAAACTAATAAATAAAAACAAAATCTGAGCAATTCTCGACATTTAAGATCAAATTTACAAATTTTTTAATAATTTCAGAATTTCTATACCATGTGAGCTTAAAAATTTAAAGCTTTTAACTTTTCAGAATTGATTTATTATTTTGATTTTCTTGGAAAATAAAAATTCACATGGTTATAAAATAGTAGATCAATTTATTAGAAAATTTCAAAATTTTAAGGTTAAGATTTCTAGAATTTTGAAAATTTCGAAAATTTAAATTTGCTTTAAAATTGTGGAATTGAAGTTTAGAAGTTAATGTATGATCAGGCAAGGTATTTATTTTGAACAAAATTACTAAATAGAGGGCATCACAGAGAACAGAAAATTCTGAATTTGTATAATCCAAGAATTTCCAGGATTTTAACTAACACATAATTTTAGTATAGAATTTACTTAAATTATGTGCATCTGATAAAAACTAGTCAAGTCTGGGTAAAAGCAGTGTAACATTTTCTGAACGAGATTTAACACTACTAAGGCTGAACTTCTAGTTTCAGTGGTTCAGAAATTACCTTGCGGTTCAAAAAATTATTTAAATTCAAAAATAGGTGAAGCACAGGTTTAAACCAATCCAATCGAATAAATCAAAGAAGGGATGAACGTTTAATATGCTTCTGGAACCCCCGGGATGAAAAAAACGAAAATACTCTAAGTGTGAGCATCGCCGTTGCACTCATCAGTTTACCAGATTATTTGAGTCTTATCGAGATTTTTGAGAGCGCGGCTTTTAGTTGTATATGTTGCTTGGCTTCCCCTTGGTTTAACATATTCGAATTTTTTTTTTTTTATTATCATAAAAATTACAAGTCAATAAAAAAACAAAATACAAAAATTGGAATAAAATAGAAAAACCCTGTGTCGAAAATCGACAGTTTCGAGTTCTACTATGCGTGTTTTTTTATTACATCGGAGAGACCAGAGAGATATAAAATAAACCTTTTGCGTTTTTTTATTTTCTCGGATCGATCCGATAATTTTTTTAGCGTTTTTTTATTAAATCTGAAAATCACAGATTGCTGTTTTTCGATCTGAAATTTATTTCAGATAGTACAGAGAATTACATAGTTTTGCGTTCAAAATGGTGAACACTATAGACTGAGATAACAACAATGAAAAATTAATTTTTTAAATTCTATTGTAAATAATTGTAACGGTTTCTTGGTCATTTGTTTAATTTTATTTTTATGTATTAATTATGCGTAGGAAAACAATTTTCTTGGCCATAATGTGTTACAAAATAGTGGTTAGCCAATTTAAATAGTTAAGCATTTAAAATCCGGAAAAGGTCTTTTCAGATTAAACATTATCGGATATTTCAGATAATTTATCTGTCTGATCTCTCTGGTCTCTCCGATGTAATAAAAAAACTCGCCATATAATGGCAATATAAAGTATGAGTAAACCAAACAATCAAATAACAACAACAAAATTTAAAATAATTATGCAGTTCAGTTATCAAAGACAATACAGGATATGTATTTTCTAAAACTTTATCGTGTATTTTATAACCTCTTACTGAAAATTTTTAGTTTCCAGATTACCAATTTACAAAATTCAAATTCATAATTCTGATAATTTCGAAAGCTCAAGAAAGTCTGAAACTAAATCGATTCTGAAAACGTTAAAAGTTTTCAAATTTTGGGGATTACCACATGGATATAGACATTTTTAAATTTACGAAAAATTTCAAAACTTGATGTTAAATCCGGAGAATTGTACTGAATTTTTGGAAATTAAGAATTTCCAATTATTAACCTCTGAAAAAAGTTTAAAGCTAGTGGGGGTACAGATGCAATACAACATTTTTGCACGCAGGAAATGAATTCTCGGTTTATAAATCTGTTGCATACAAAAATATACCTTTGGTGGGATTATTTATAGGTAATCAAAGAGGTATTTAGAACTAGAGAATATCTTCATGTTGTACGGTTGTCGATTTATGAGCAAAATGAAATATTCAGGTAGCGCGCTGTTTCTAAAGAAATAATTTAAGAGCGACCTTGTATGAAATTCAATATTGCAGTCATTAATAAAAAATACATTTTGTTTGTCATTTACAATTAAATTACTTCCAAAAATAAAATACGTGGCACAACTATGCACTGCTATGATGTTGCATTGCTCATAAAATTGTAGTATGAACATAAATACATAAGAGAACGATCGCACCAGTGAAATGAGACAAAAATTAAAAATTACGGTTGGTCAAAGCGATGAAAGTTGATGTACAATATATTATACAAGGCGAATCGGAGGGTTAAATTGAACTGGATACATAAAGTTAAAAAAAAATCGAATTAACGTCCAGATTACGCTAGAGCTAACTAGACTATTTACGCAAACCAACCTAAATTATATTAAACAAAACACACAATCAACACGAAAAAATCTGTATCTGTATCCGCCCTAGCTGAAAAATTTTCCGCTACATGGAATCCGTGATGCTCCAATAGTCAATATGTAGGTAGCTACTAGCTAATCAATCTACGGTTGTAAATAAACTATGACATTTGGGCGTATTTAAATATAAAAATATTTTGAAAAATTCAAAACGATATCAGTATCGCCATATAGCACTTCATCGATGAACTTTGCCGTGGAAGTAGGCACTACATATGTGTATTTAAACTATGGATTATACGAGTAAATATTGTTTTAGTTACATGGGTAGAGTCACTTATTCTGAGCAACGGTAACAATTGTATCATTTATGCAAAAAATTACAGACAATATTGTATTTCTAAACATCTCAAGTGTTTCATGAATTTAATCTATTAAAAATATTTTAAGAAATTGAAAAACTTTTGATATTAACTTATTTTCCAGAATTTTTAGGCTTCAAATTATCTAATGCTGTGTGCTTCAGGTCGACTTTTTTTGGCTAATTTTCGACTTTTCTAAATAGTTGACCAATTTAAACCAATTATTCATAGATGGTGACATGGTTTATAAGACATGGGGTGCCTGACTTTTCATTTTCTCAAATGCTGGCTTTTCGAACGTTATAACAGCACAGTGTATAAATTTATGGCATTTGGATAAGAGAGTACCTGGTTTGTACCTCGAGGGGAATGAAATAATCCTCAAATTCAATATTTTAGAATTGTTCAGTATTCCTCGTACATAAAATATCGTTAATTTGCATAAACTAAACTGTTGCTGTTGATCGGGATGGAAAATGTCTGATCAATATTTTTAATGGCTAGGATGTGATGGAGATTAGCAGTCGTAAATAGACTTGAGAGGTAGTTTGGAAGTTCCTTGCAATGCAAGCCTAAATACCATCAGGCAAAAGTTGCAGAAAGTATTGATCAAAACTTTGTCATGTTTGGGTTTAACAGTTTGAATCTGATTGATAATTACGAAAGATAGCTGAATAACAGTATTCGAGAGGCCAGTCATGCATTTGATATTGGTCCTAAATAAGACGATGATAGGATATTCGATTTTTAAAAAATCTCAAAATCAGAGAAATTTGATCCGAATGTACAATTATTATTTTTATTAGGGCTCAAAGGCGGATCTGAAAAATGTCTGTGGGAGGGATAATAACACAAAATAAACGTAAACTTCAAATTTTCATTAAATTTAAAAAACTGCAAATCTGTTGAGGTTGTGGATATTTCCACACCAAATTCTTTACTACTTTATGAAAAACAATGCCCTTATTACGAGGGGTGCCACAATCGTTAAATGCCGATCAAAAAGAAACCCAAAAGAATACATAAAATCCATTTTTATCGCAATCCGAACCTTTTTGCATTAATTGTGACTACAACTTGCAGACGCAATTTCTTGTTCCCGAAATTAAATGGGGTTTGGAAAGAAGTTTTCGTAGCCGACATCGTTTAAAATGGGTCAATATGTTCGTCGGTTTCATTTCGAACATTGCTACCAACACTGTGACATCTTCTTTTTGTAATTTGCAATGCTTTATCGCAATTTCCAACATTGCACACTGCCGATTAGGGCTTGTTAGGGCTAAATGTGGGAGAAGACTCATCTTCAAAGGGTGAAGTGAAATAAAGAAGTAAAAGATTTTAATTCATTTTTTGCAAAAATTGTGTTTACTAGCAAATGAATGTCTTCAAGTTTTACTTGTTGGACAACACAATATTAGTTATTTCTAACGGGTACGTCAATAGGTGTGCCCTATTTACTCAATACAGGGGTCGGCACTCGAAGTGTTACAAACTTTACGCTGCTCACGGTGCATGGCAGCGCGTTCATTTTTTGAAAAGCGTCAGTCTGGTATGTTCTTTACGAACCTACGGAAGCATACTGTTTTACTAAATGGAATTCAATGGCAACCAACTATTGCCAATAAAACTGGTAGCATCAAAAAACCCCATGGAAGTGGACATTCAAAACAGCAACAACGCTAGAAATGGTTCGAAAGTTGAAGGCCAGAATTCAGCGTAATATACGACAAAGCGCAGTTCAGGCGAAAAATCTCAGTGTGTCTGCTCGTAGCATGGGACGCATATTAAATACTGAACTACGATTGAAGCCCTACAAAATACAAAAAGGGCAAGATTTAACACTTACACAAAAGGCAGTTTGCCTGTAGAGCAAAAGTGTTAAAACACTTGCACGTTGGTGGCGAGCTTGAGAATTTGGTTTTTTCTGATGAAAAAATGTTTATGGTTCAGCAATATGTAAAGGCGGGTTTTGAGTTGCATTCGTTCGTTCGTTCTTTCGTTCTGAATTTTTTCTTAATCAATTGTATTCCTTGAAAATGACGGTATTTTTCGTTCGTGTTCCTTTGATTGGATTAAAAAAAATTTCAGAACGAAAGAACGAACGAACGACTGCAACTTAAAACCCGCCTTAAACAAACAAAACGATCGTGTTTGGTTAGGGTGTGCAAATCAAAAGATAATTTAGATCAGCGAATTGCTATGCGAAAGCAAGCGCCTGCATCACTGATGGATTGGCCCGCGATAACAGCCACAGGACGCTCACCACTCGTTTTAATTAAACAGGGCGTAAACATAAATCAACAAATCTACCGTGAAAAGATTTTAAACGATGCTTTGTTACTTTGGGCACGTAAACAATTCGGTAGAAACCATTAAACGTTTCAACAAGACCATCCTATTTTGTCATTTCATCGTTTGGAAAGATTAACCCTTCAACAACGTTTACAAATTGTAATAACAAGAGTGACTTAAAACTTTGTCCACAGACTCCTTTACATTCGGTAAACCGCACAATATGACAGCGAAACGAAATTAATTTGCATTATAAAGGATGACCTATTAAACACAAAAATTGTATATTTAGCATTATTCATTATTGAAGTTGTGACATACATAATGGAAAACACGTTATTCTCAGTAGTATCTGTGTAAATTTGGTATGGACCATACATACATCGATTAAAAAAGCACTTTCCCAAGTCATACGTTCACAATTACAACACAATGATTATAAATTGTTTTCGGCTTTTTATAGACAACATACTATTTGTAATGACATACTCATTATTTTCGATTTGGCAAATCGTATATCTCTTTGAGATTTCTCATTTTTGAGAGTTGATACACTTTGTATTGACTCTGCGGGAAAGAAAAGGGGGGAGGGGATGAATATTTTCTACTTTTGCTGGTAGATATATTAGGAGTATGACTCCATTATTTTTCTGATTTGCCAAATCGAAAATAATGAGTATGTCATTACAAATAGTATGTTGTCTATAAAAAGCCGAAAACAATTTATATTAAATCAGACAATTTTAACATCGTAAACACAATGATTGAATTAATTTTTTTCATTTTTAATACATTTGGCCAGATGAAAACAGAGTGGAAATAAATATTTTAAACCGGAGGCTGTTTCTGTAAGTTGCACAATATTTTCATAAAAGATTTATTTTGTAGTTCAATTGCACTAAAAAAAATTAAAAAAATATTGGTGGACAAACTGAATGAATTACTCATTATCGTTAGTATTCTACAAAACAGTTGTGCAAATTTAAATTTTGTGAATTTTCTGAATCTAAAAATTTTAAATGTTTTAATTTTTAAAATTACAAAATTTTAAAAATGTATAAAAAAAATTAAAGAAATTATCTATCGATTTAAATCTCTGATGTTTTCCTCATTTAAGACGATTGCCGAGGTTTCAGTGACAATATAATCTTTGGACTCATGTATATCCAGCATGTTATTGACATTTTTGGCTTTGGGTTTGTGATTCTCAGCGATCAATTGATTGATTTGGTATATTTTCATTTGTTTGGGATCTCTCTAAAAAAAACAGCTTTATATATTAACGGCTGCTGCCGCCAGCCAGTAGTCTCCTTTTTTAATATTCAAAAATTAATTCTGATAAAATTGACAAATACTGAAATTTTTGAGGTCTTTTTATAGGAACCACAAACTTAGGCTGTTAGTGAATTAGTTAAAAACTAGTTAAAAATGAAAATTTTGACAAATGAAATTAAAATTTTTTTTTATTCACCACAAAAAATAATTTAACGCAGTCGACACCGTCTGTAAATTTTGACAAGCAATGTTAAAAAAAACGTCATTCAATAACATTCAGTATTGAACGTTGTTCAATAAATGATGGCTATTTACTACGGTTTGACACTGGATGTAGTAAAAGCTTTTATACCATAATTTAAATATTCATCGTGCTTATTGACTGGGCATTTAATTTTTATATGACATCCGTCAATAGCACCGATACCATTAGCAAAGATTCCAGTTTTTGCCCTTATACAAAATCTAACCCCGATTTCTTCTCGTTCTTCAATAGCTGGTGGTTTAATAATATTCCACATATGATATGTAAAATAGTCCAACATTTTATGTATGATGAATTTTACTGTAAAACTGTGTGGGAAAAAAATATAGGCATATTTGTACATAGTTATAATTTTATTATGAATAAAACGCTAATGATTAAATGTGATGCATTTTGAATGAATTTCAACTGTTAAAATTTTAACGAATTCACACAGCAAATTCTATTTTTGTTGTTAAAAATATTTCACCACGATAATTTGATTTTCACCAAATTTTTAACTAAATATTTTTAACATATTCACTCACGGCCTTAGTATAGACTGCGATGTTGATTGAGAGAAAATTAAAATTCTGCGCAGCGTTTGACAACAATAAAATAAATGAAAACCAAAAAATCGAACAAACGATACAAAAAGTCGAAAAAAAAATTCCTTAGTATTTTTGAAAATAAGTCATCGATGCAAAATGTAGCAAAACTCTGAAACTATGCAACAATAATCTTTAGATTTGACAACAAAATTTTTTGTAATTTTAGAATTAAGAAATTCTACAAATCCCTAGCTTTTATTCTAAAATATTTCGGTTTGATTGTGCAATTTTTCAATTTTAATTTAGAACATTCTGAAAATTTTGAATTGTTTTCAGCAAACTCCTTATTTTCGAGATGATAAGATAAAGTAAATTGCCACTGTGACCTACCATATTATTTAAAACATTTTGTTACTTATTAACCTCTCTCATAAAATATTTTCTCCTCCAGAAAAAAAGAAACTGCTACTTCCGGCTTGTTGATCGTCCTGAAAAATAAAATAAAACCACAAGAAAATTGTCCAAACTTTAAAACTACTTTAGGAAGCTTAGCTGGAAACAATAATGCATTTTTTATTAAAAACAAGTTTGTAATAATTTTGTATTTCACTTTATATACAACGAACACAGTAAACAGTTCAAAATAAAAACCAGCGATTTATATTGTTTTAATAAAACGAAGAAAAAAAAAGGAAAAATATTTGTATATGGTCAAATGAAGATAGGGTGTTTTATTTAAATCAAAAACCGGCGAATAATAGAAGCCCTCTTTATCAAGTTTTACATGGTCCTTCGAGCCGGATGCTCCAACTATAAATAAATACACGGTGATTTTGGATATCCAGCAAATTATTTGGGAAGTTTTCGAGTTATCTGTGATAGCGTCGCTTGAGCAGTTTGGCTCTAAAACAAAAAAATGTGTAAGTACTACATTCAGTGAATTATTGTAGTGCAAAAAAGAAAATAAAAGGCAGAAAATCTTGTGGTTAAACACCGGATAATTTAGTTAAGAATTTGCTAAAATTTTGCGTAATTCTGTGGAGTAAAGACTATTGTCCCCCCTACATACATTTTAAGCATTATTATAATATAAGACCGATAATACTCCTATCCAGTGATCGGCAGTTTTTTTGTTGTTTGAGTTTATTGGTGTTAAAAGCTTAACTGTGCATCGCCAGTTTATTTGTTAATAAGCTTTCGTTCCAAAATGTCTACAAACCGTGCGCTTAAACGAATTTCTACGCGCTTTACTAATATTGAAGCTTCGGTAGGAAAATTCGGTGAGGGTACCGGTTTGAAAGAGGTTCAAACCAATATTCAGCTACTCGAGGATGAGTGGAAAGACTACCGCGAGTTAGAGATTTTAATTGGTGATTCGGTCAATCATGCTGATCTGCAAAATGCTATAGAAGCATTATATTTTAAAGTGAAACAAGTGTTAGTGCGAGCCAAAAAGGAGCGTGAAGACGAAGCAGATAATCGTTCTCATAATACGCCAATCGATGAACTAATGACAAATCAGCAATCTTTCTTGCAAGAGGTCTCTCTTATGAATAAAAGAGATAGTGAGGTCAGACTTCCCAGGATTAACGTTCCCACATTTTCCGGTCAATATTCTGAGTTTCCGTCATTCAAGGATCTGTTTGAGGCATCGATCGACAGCAATCCTAAAATATCAAAGGTAATAAAGTTTCAATACCTAAAAGGGCTACTAGCAGGCGAAGCTGCCGCTTTAGTTCGTCACATATCCGTAACCGAGGCGAATTATAAAGAGGCTTGGGACAAAATTAAAGAGAGGTTCGACAAAACACGACTAGTAGTGGCAAATCTTATTAAGCAATTTGTTGATCAGCCAGCTATTATAAAGGTTTCGGCAAAAGCGTTACATCAAATGGCTGACGTATCGGATGAAGTGATTAGAGGGTTGAAGGTATTAGCGGCGAGGCAGAAAAAGAGACCCATGGCTAATTCATATTTTAGTTAACAAATTGGATAGCGTGACCAGGCAAGCATGGGCAAACGATACGGCTGATGAGGATTTCCCAACGATGGAGCGATTTTTCAGATTTTTAAATAGAAGGAGTGACTCGTTAGATGCCATAGACGTAAATAGAGTAGCACCACCAATATTGAGTAACCGCACAAAATCTTTTCATTCAGAGTCTGCTGCACCAGTGTGCCTCAAATGCTCTCAGGAATATTACCTCAGCAAATGCGAGCAGTTTCTTCTTTTAAGCGTTTCAGAAAGGCGAGGTTTCGTATCTGAGAGAAAGCTATGTTTCAACTGTTTGTCTTCAAGCCATCAGTCAGTCGTATGCAGATCGAAATATAGGTGCGGTAAATGTCATAGGAGGCACCATTTAACTCTGCACACGGAAGATGCAACGGCGCCAAATACCAACGTGGCTACAAGTAGTAATGCACTAGACGTCCCAGAAACTACAGCTGATATTTTATTGCATGCAGCTACGATACCGAGCTTCCAATCATTACTACCAACAGCGATGGTGCAAGTTACAGACAGATCGGGAAATTTACAAAAATGTAGAGTGTTACTGGACTCTGGTTCTCAGGCCTCATTTATTACTGAGGCATGTATGCAGCGGCTAGGATTGCCTAGAACTAAGGCAAATATTACAATAACTGGCTTGGGATCTGGACAAATAGCAACAAGGGGTGCGGCTTCTATCACAGTAAAATCGTTATACTCTACAAACGATGGAATGCAAATCGATGTTCTAGTAATTGGGCAACTTCCAAATAGGCTCCCAAGCTTCACGTTCACGTTCAATGATTGCAGTTTTTTGAATGATTTAAAGTTGGCTGATCCGCAATATAACCAAGTTGCGCTAATTGATATCCTGATCGGAGCGGATCGATTTTTTCATATATTTCTAGATGGGCGACTCACAAATTCCAGCAATTCCGTATTGGCTCAGCGAACAATCTTTGGTTGGATTATAGCAGGAAGTACAAACCAAGATTGCGTGGAGAGAAGTGAAGCAGTACAGTTAAATAACTGCACTTTAAATCTTAGCTTAGAAATCGATATTGATATTGATAACACGTTAAAGCGTTTCTTTGAGCAAGAGGAGATCCCTATAGCGAGCATATTTTACGACCAGAAGAAATAGAGTGCGAAGAGCATTACAAGTCTACGTACAAGCGAAATGCAAATGGCAGATATATGGTCGAAATTCCTTTTAAGAAAGTTGCCGCTCAACTGGGAAACTCCGAGATTGCCGCTAAAAGAAGATTTCTTGCTCTCGAAAGAAAGCTGCAGAGGAACACTTTGCTAAAGGACGGTTATTGTAAGTTTATTAATTAATATATCAATTTAGGATACTTGCAGCCTATCACTGATGCTGAACGCCAATTGGAGGAATTCAACTCATGTTATTTACCGCATCACTGCGTATTAAAAGAATCGAGTGAAACGACCAAGCTAAGAGTGGTGTTTGATGGTTCGGCAAAATCTGCGTCTGGAATGTCTCTCAACGAGGCTATGCTAGTGGGCCCGGTGATTCAGCCTACATTATGGTCAATTTTGATGAGGTTTCGCAATCGCAAAATAGCACTGATGATTTTTACGTTGATGATTTCGTTTCCGGAGCGGATACGGTTGAAGAAGCGCAACAGCTGAAAAAAGAGATAGTACAAGTATTACGAACTGGTGGATTTAAACTGCGAAAATTATGGAATCATGTGCGATCTGAGCAAAATCCAGCTGATCACGCCTCGCGAGGAGTACTGCCATCAAAATTGGTAAACCTACAGCAATGGTGGCAGGGCCCAGAGTGGCTACTAAAGGCTGATTTGGTTTACAAGTGCCAAGCTGAGGAAGAAGGCCATCCAGAACTCGTAATCGAAGAACGGAAGAGAAGTAAACTTCTCGTATTCAACGCCGAAACCATGGAGGATCTCTTTGATCAATTGATGCAAAGAATTTCATCATATACCAAGCTGATTCGTACCGCCGCTTATGTCTTGCGGTTTATTAGAAACGTGCGTTTACTTAAGGCTGAAAGAGCGTTATGTTACCTCGCTGTAGATGAAATGCGCAATGCCAAAAATTCCATCATACGGTATATACATCATTTGGTCAGGAGATCGATTGTTTATTGAAAGGGGCAGAAATAAGAAAAACCAGCGATATTCTGTCATTAGCGCCGTTTGTAGACGCGAATGGTATTTTGAGGGTTGGTATGGTAGACTGAGACATTCAGATTGTCAATATGACTACAAACATCCGGTGATTCTGCCAAGAGGACACATATTCAGCAGAATTGTCATACTGCATATGCATAATCTACACCCGGGTCTATCACTAACGTTTCATCTAATAAGGCAACAATTTTGGATAGTTGGAGGAAGAAGCAGCATAAGAAAAGTTGTGGGAAAGTGCGTCATATGCTTTAAAAATAATGCGAAGACATCCAAGCAGTTGATGGGAGATTTGCCGATAGCAAGGTTGAAAGCAGCAAGGCCATTCAGTTCATGTGGAGTTGATTATGCGGGGCCAATACAGATTGCGTCAAAGAAAGGTAGAGGCGCTAGATTCACCAAGGGCTATATTGCTTTATTTATTTGTATGGCAACAAAGGCAATCCACTTAGAGGTTGAGAAGAGGATCCCCGGCCCATATGTACAGTGATAATGGTTCAAATTTCATCGGAACCAAACGAAAATTAAATGAGGTATACAGCAATATTTCAAAAAATAACCATAATTCTATCATTACAGAGCATTTATCAAAATTTGAAATACAGTGGCACTTCATTCCGCCTGTTTCCCCTCATTTTGGAGGTTTATGGGAGGCGGCTGTTAAGTCCGTAAAAACACATCTTTCAAAATGCACATCAAATACCCACTTGACTTTTGAAGAGATGGCGACATTGTTGAGTCAGGTTGAAGCTATTTTAAACTCCCGGCCGCTTTATGCAACAGCTGATGATGACGCATCGGTTCACATTTTAACACCGGCCCATTTCCTAATTGGTTCAGCAAATTTTTATGTTCCTGAAGAAGAAATAAATAAGAACATCCCTGCTGGTAGACTCACTAGATGGCAATTCATACAGCAGCGTGCCCAATCTTTTTGGAAAAAATTCAGCGCAGAATACCTTCATAACCTTCAGCAAATGACTAAATGGCGCAAAACAGAAGACAGCTTTCAAATTGGGGATATCGTTTTGATCAAAGAAGATAATTTCCCGAGCTACAAGTGGGCTTTTGGCCGGATCATTCAACTGCATCCCGATGACCGTGGGCTAGTTAGGGTCGTAACACTGAAGACCGCAACTTCAAGCTTAAAGCGACCGATTATTAAACTCTGCAAGCTGCCAGAACAAGATGATGGTTAACGAAGGAATCGTTAACGGGCGGAAGTATGTTGATCGTCCTGAAAAATAAAATAAAACCACAAGAAAATTGTCCAAAATTTAAAACTACTTTAGGAAGCTTAGCTGGAAACAATAATGCGTTTTTTATTAAAAACAAGTTTGTAATAATTTTGTATTTCACTTTATATACAACGAACACAGTAAACAGTTCAAAATAAAAACCAGCGATTTATATTGTTTTAATAAAACGAAGAAAAAAAAAGGAAAAATATTTGTATATGGTCAAATGAAGATAGGGTGTTTTATTTAAATCAAAAACCGGCGAATAATAGAAGCCCTCTTTATCAAGTTTTACACGGTTTGCCCAACAGAAAATAAAACAATCACAAATCAGTTTTCACACAATCTAAAATTTATTTGTTTTGAGATTTTCTTATGTATCCATTAATTTCGAATACCGTTAAATACATACTACACATAAATAAATACTAAACCAAATGACGATAACGCACAAACAAATCAAACGGAAACGAAAAGTGAAAAATGAGATAAAAGGCCAATGAATATTATAATATTTGTTTTACAAAACACTCACACACTTCATAAACCATCTGTTAGCCTTTTCCTCAAATTTTCTTTAGTTTTTCTTCTTTTTTTTTTTTTTGTTGTTGCCTCATTCCATATCACTGTATGTGGTATTTGTGTGTGGTGTGACATACTAAAAAAAAATATTCTCCAAAGTGAAAAAAAACCTATTCAATAATTCAAATTTATTCCTTTTGCATACATGTTAATATTGCTCCATTGGGATCTTCGAGTGCGACAAAACCCCATTTACACATTTTTTTTTGTTGGTCAAATGTTTAAGCAAAACGCTCACAAAGACAGACGACAATATACAGTGACTAACATGAAACGATAAATTTTGATCATGCTAATGACGAATGACATAGAAAATTACTGTTTATAATTTACTGTGTGTGATATTAAAATATGGTGAAAATATGATAAATGTATGTCGGATGGTTAAATGATAAAAATATATACCACTATACATACACAGAAAATATGGTAAGTGATTGTTCGGTTTAGTAAAGTCATTTTATTTATGTACGAACCATTATGAAAAATCTATATTCTATAACAACAACACTGAAATTGGGGAGGAGAAGCGGGTGGGTGTGAAACGAATAAATAAATTCTTAAAATGAGAATATTTAATTTTCTATTTTTTGGGATGACCTTTTTTCCTCATTACGAATTTATAGATCATAAAAATTGAAGAAGCCAAAAAAATTAAAAATTTATCATCAATATGGTAAGCATTAAACATGATGTTGCTCTATTTAGTTTTAGTTTATTTAACATGTTTATACCATCAACCATCCGGTTTTTGAGTTTTCCTTTTGGATATACATACAATTGAAAATAAAATCCTATGCTTGTTTATTTGTATGTTCATGAGTGGGTATGTGTGTGGATATATTTTATGTTTAATAGATAAAAATTTGATGAAGTGGAAATGAAATACGGAAATGGTATAATTAGTTTGACTACGTTTTGATTGAATAAATAAAATGATGTGTTATGTTGAAAAAATCAGGTCAAATCTTAAGAGAATGCTTAAATAAATTGATTTGCAGTTTTGTGATGACCTATATATAAATCATACAGCAAGGGTATCATGCATTTTTATGTATAGCTTGACGATATTATACGACATTATTATATAGGTTGTCATTACTTAGAATATTGGTATATAACTAATTCCTTTACAGATTTAACTATAATTATTTGCTCGACCCCATGGACAGCTTATGTTAATCTTTATTTATCTCTTATTTCACTAAAATTCAAGAAATCGAAAATGGAGTACCAATTGTGACTGACTTATTAAATTTCTCGATAAAGCGAATCTTCGTTATTTTACTGAGATGCAACAACATTTTTTTAGGGCTACATTTACATTTTCTTGTAAAAAAAACTGTTGATTTTCACCAGTGAAAGAATCTGGAGGAATTCACTAATCTTCAAAATGTTAATACTTTTGTTAATTACATTTATATTAAACAATTTTATAAGTTAAATAACAGAAGAACTGGAAATGAAGTGGTTTAATAATAAACTATTATATGGTTTGAATTTCACTAATTTTAGTAAATTTTCCAATTCAAAAATTTATAGAAAAAAAAAATTAGAAGAAATTTAAGAACCTCAAAATTTTTAGAATTCTAAAAATTTTAAAAATATTAACATTTAGACAAATTTAAAGAAAGCCGCAATTAATAATTAATAATTAATTTTAAGACTATTGTGAAAAAATCATATAAAAATTTATATTAATATAAAATATTAGAGTGCCCCTCAAATTTTTTTTAAGTGGCTTTAGGTGCCTCAGTACCCCACATTCTTCATAAGTGCCCAAATGGCACTAAAGTGCCTGTTTTGATGGCGCTGCTTTGCACCACTACATATCAAATCGATAATAATCCAATAAAAATTCGTGTAATTTCAATTGGAATCGTATTTATGCATAATTGCATACATTTGGAAGAATCTCTGGAAAACTTCACGCGCTCTAGTGAGTGACTGGTGAGTGAATAGTGAGGGAATTGTGGGTGAATAAAATTCAATGCTAATCGAAAATTTGTCGAATATTGGGTGAGTAAATTGTGGTTTTTTCATTATACAGATTAATTGAATTAAGTTAATGGTAGTTTTGTATGGTTGATTGAGACGGTGAATTAATAAAATGTTTGTTTTCTTCAATGGATCATTTGGCGAAAGCATGATGGATAATGGACCAAATTTTTAAATAGTTGTTCCATACAAATTGGTAAAACTTTAAACAAATAAAAAAAAATTCGAAATTTAAAAAAATTTTAAAATTACTAGAATTCAAAATTTTTTAAAACGATTTAGAATTTTAAATTTCTTTTCAACGTGTTGCTAAACATTTAATTAAGCTTTTGTTTTGGTTGAGATATAAAGTGCACAGTTATGCACTAGATACCAGAAGAGCTTGACCTCGTTCTATAAATTTGTTATTTGTATATTTTATAATGCACCATTAATGCGCTATTTTCATAATGCTACCATTATCTTAATAATGCTTTTAAAATGTATCCCATTTAATCCAAACGATGATTTGATCCAAAAACTAGACGATATTATCCCCCCACCTACAAAGTATTGAATAATAAATCCGGATTTCCGATTTCCTTGCAACCAGAAGGACCATCAATACTTTACATTTCAAAACTCTCGAACCACAGATTTCACGTGCAAATATAATATCGCAATATGTATAAAATATGAAAATCATTTTTTTGGGCTACAAAACCTCAAAATACATCCTGAATTTAAAAGCATATAGTATGTACGTATGTACGTAAACACTATACACAAAAAAAGAAATACATAACATTTAGGTTAAACATATTCAGCTATATAAATGGATGGAATAAATATATAAAAAAATTATACAAATTCAATAACAAAGAAAAGCTGAACGAAGGAAGGCAACAAAACACAAAACAGGAAAAGCCATGTGAGAAAAAAATGTTACGGCAAATAATTTTTTGTTTTTGTGCAGCATTTTTTTGCCATTCAATTTTTAATCCCCCCATATTGATTTATTTTTTAGCTGTGACCTTTTTTTTCTTGTGCTCTCGATATCGCTACAATAATAATGTGATAAAACTTAAGAAATACGGATCTATTTAAGAGTATTTTCTTGTTTCCTTTTGCTATAATCTTTTACTATACATCATTCGAATTTAATGAGATACTATAAAATTGTCAAACCATTAAATTGTGGCCGCATACGCTAGGTAATAAAACATATAAGTGCCACATCAAAATCGTAAAACTTGAAAATTTTATGAAAATCGAAAGTAATTAAATCGTGCATGTGTCGCAGAACGGAGCCATTTGGTAGGTCAGCAATTCCGTATATCTTTATACAACGAATGGAGTTTCGATTAAAACGTGCCTATATTTTATTACCTGGGCCGGGTGTTATCAAAAATTAATAGACAGAATTTTACAAGTGGATGCTTCTGTTTGTTTATTATCGTTTTTCGACTAATCAGTTGCAATCATTATCAGTTTGTTCTGTATAATTATTATGTGATTTTTATTGTTTATTTAGCTGTGAGTGCTGTTATTTAATCATTATCAAAACAATCTTGTTATGTATGTATGTATGTGATAAATATGTTCTAATTAGGTTGAATAAATTTCATTAAATATTTAAACGGTAATTATAATTGATTTAAGGCACTTCATATGTTTGTTAAGCAAATTTTCAGAATATTTGTATGGGTAGACATTGTTGGCAATATTTGGAAAGCAGTAGGTATTCATCGTGTGAATGTTCTAGTATTTTGAGCAGAGTGTTATATAAGGTTGCACTAGATTAGAATGATATACTTACGAAGTGTATTTGGAAGAAGTATATTACATTCAAACCTTAAAGGAATCTGTGCACCTATGGATATAACAAACAAATCAAATAAAATGTATCTTGAGCCGGTTAAAACTTACCTAAATTCAATTCAAACGTAAATTTCAGTAAAAAAATATGTATAAGTACAGTACATCATATTCCATTTTTAGAACTACAAAATAAACGGAAAATCGATAACTCAAAACGTAAGAAAAATCGTTGAAATATGTACAAGTATCAGCCATGCCGTGTGTGCACAGTATTATTATTTTTGAAACAAAATCATAAAAAGAAAATTATCGAACATACTCAGGTAAATAAGTACTTATATAATCAAACTACATCTCGTATATACATTCATCATTCAATCCATCCAAACACCTCCCCCCATTGTGTATTAATATTATTGTTTCGTAACAATACATACACAACAAATCTGAGGGTTGTTCAATTTTTCTCATATTTGTCGAAACAACACAACAATGTATTATATACTTGTTAGGAAAAAATAACCGATTTTCTTGATTAAATTTTCCGCTTCTTTCAGCAAGCGCAGCAGCTGAAACCCAGCTGAACAATAAATACATAATATTTTGGTATATGGTTTATACTTAGATAATAGAAACATTAATTTGTTCCACATAAATACATAAATAACATTTGTACAACATTTACCTCCTATACTCGTATGTTACCGTATAAACATTTTATATGCGATAAATAAGATGAAACGTATGGGTTTGTCTCAACAAAAAAAAAAAAAACGGAAAAACTTAAAAGAAAAAGTGAAAAACGTATAAAATAAATAAATAAATATACAAAAAATGTTTTCGCATCATCATTTTTATTATCTCATAACATTATGGTTGAATGATTTTTTCGGAAATTATGTATTTTTTTTAATTTTATGGAATACATTAAATTTCGGAAAAAATTAAACGTTTCTAATTGCTAAATTAATTATAGTTCTACGTAGCGCATGACTTTTAATATAATGTGCCTAGTATATTTATATACATACAGCGGCGTAACTACAACTTTTGCCGCAAAATTTTTCTTGGCCCTCTAAAAATGCTTCTTGTACCTATAAACAAGCTTCTAGTTAAAAACCTATTTTTTCCTATTGTTCAGCAGCCTTGTATTAATTAAAAGTGTCTGAATTCGAGAGTACGAAACAGCACCTGATGCAGTTCAACGGTCTCAAACAAAACGGAATTTCTTGCAATCAACTCAATGCTATGACGATTTTTAAATATATCAAGCATTGAGAAACAATCTAAAAAATGTCGAATTTTCAAAGTATCTTGAATATTCTAGAAAGTTCTCAAATATCGAGTCATCCTTAAACTGTAAGTAAGTAAAACCAAACGAAATCCTATACGCGCTAATCACCGCCATGTAAAATGAAAATAACCTGGATATTCTGGAATAATTTCGAATAACCTAGGAAATTGGAGAAATATCGAAATCTCGAAAAATCATCTAAATATCACGGTTCAGACTTATATGTATAACACGGCATCCCCAATGACATAATTTTTTACTTTTGTCTTAAAGGATTGTATGTATTTCCAATATAACGAAGTCAAATTTTTGTTCGTTATGTTGGAAATTCATACAATACTGTGAGGCAAAAATAAAAAGTATTTCATTGGGAATGCGGCGTAACTCTGCAAGTTCCCACAACTCAAATCTAGAAAACATCGCGGAACAATTTAGAATACCCTAGAAAAAATCGAATAATCTCTATATTATGTGAATCTCGATTGATCTCGAACAATTTCAATAATACCGATAAATCTTGATAATAATGAATAATTTCGGAAAGGCTGTAAAAATCTAGAAAACTCGGAATTTAATGTTACTAATACTACTAATAACTAAGCAAAATGCTATTTAGCAAATTAAGGCTAAATTCACCAAAACGATATGCAATAATAATGAAACACTCAAATAGTTCGGATAATTTCGTAAATATCGAACAATTCTATTCTTCGAATATACTCTAAGATTTTCGAGTAACAGCGAACTATCAAATACGCACCCGACAATTTCAGACATACTCGAATAATTTCGAAAATTTCGAATAATCTGACAGCTTTGAAATTCCAAAACACCAATTAAGTGTTGCACCAATCACGCATTCTATGCTGTACTCCAATAATCTCGAGAAAATTTAAAAAGTGTTGAAAAGATGAAACCCGAGACATGGGGATATGAAACAGGAAGATTTGCAATTTCCTTATTCAAAATAGTTTTTCAAAATAAATTAGCGGTTTTACGGGTAAATTAAGTTTATATTTACCGTTTACCGGTAATAAAAAAGATTCGGTAAACAAGAAACTATATCAATCACACTTAATCTTTAGCAAATCAAATTATTAAACCTATTCTAATCAAAACATGGTTTGTAAAAGGTTGCAAACACTAAAATCTTTATCGTTTGATGTGAAAAGCTTTATTTTCAAACGAGTTTGGCAAGTTTTATTCTAAATTTCAATCAGACCCTAAAGTCATTTTAGTTTCTTTGAACTCAGATTATTTACGTGTAATTACACTGACACGTGAACACAACAACATTTGTTCACCTTCACCAACCGAGCATAAATTGTTGGGCCTGTCTTTAGAAAATATTTAAAAGTAACAGGAACGATTTATTTCTCTAAAAACTAGACTACCGTCTGACATACATTCACATTGTGAATGCCATTATTGTTAATATATTTTGTTTATAAAAAGCCGAAAGAACTTCCCTTTCTATTATTTGTGTGGGCATAAAACACACAGAAATGAGGGTTTTCCTTGAGTTATTGATTTAGTGAATATAATTCGCTAAGTCAGTACGTTCTTGCCTCATACTTAATGTATAAAGTTAGAATTGTATTTTGTATATGGATTGTAGCTACCGAAAGAGTAAACCGAACTTTTCAGTACGAAACCAAACTACCACATAGAAAACTCAAGGAGGGTTTTCATTTTTTGGGGTCGATACACTTTGTATGACTCTTGGGTTAAAGTACGGGGAGGATTTTGATATTTCTACTTTTCTGATAGTTATATTATAAATGATTGGCCTCTTTTTTTTCCTGATTAACAAGTCGAAAGATGATGTGAATGCCATTATTGTAAATATGTATATTGTGTCTAAAAAAAGCCGAAAGAATCTTACTGGTCAAATCTAATTCTGAACATTGTAAATAAGAGAAATGTAAAATTGAATTTTACCAACATGGCTCATTGTTTAAAGAGCCAAGCCTAATTAAAAAAAAAATTCTTACAATATTTATATTTTAATGTCTTTAAAATTTTTTAAAAACGTAAAACTCTAGAAATTTTTAAAATTTTGTTTTTTTCAATATTTTTCTATTTTAAAGAAAATTCTGAATATTATTAGAGTTTTTGTGTTGGTTAATTTTTTGAATTTTTAAGAATGATATATTCTGAAAATTCTTACAATCTTAAATTTAATAATGTTACATTACTTAAATTTTCAAAATTTTGTATCCTTTAAAAATCTAAAAGTTTATTGAAATTCTGAAGTCTCTCACAATATTTGAAACTTCTTAAATTTCTAAGTTTGTGTATTTGATTAAATTCTTTGACGCATACTATACATACCTTGAATGGCTGGCAAACAATTCAATACAAATAATTCTACAAATATCTAATACATTTCCATGCTACGTTTAGTGTTTCATTAAGAAACTCCAAGCCAAATGTTGAGCACAGAAAATAAGAATTTGTAACATCTTAGGAAAACAATGGCGGATAAGCTTCGAAAGAGACTTATTAGGTGTTCGGAGTTAGTGATAATTATTTCAGCTGTAATAATTATGATAGAATTTTGTATGCAACCAAATTAATTCAGCGACTACATGTTATAATTTTGAAGTTTCCGAAATAATTTTTGTTGATTTTAGTAAAAAGATTTTTGCATTGATGATTGGTCATGCGTGGCTTTATTCTTTCCTTTTTAATCATTTTGTGAGGAATTTATTTGTTTTTGTGCTGCAAAAAAAATGGTGTAATATTTGCCGTCTTAAGTGCTTTACCCACTGAAAAACGAAAAACATCAAAAACCAAAAATCTGCCAATTTATTACATTTTTTCTGTTTGCTTTACCCACACATAAAACCGTAAAACGAATTTTCATTATCTGTCAAAATTTTATTTATAGGTTTTAGATTTGTGTTGAAATTTGCCGTGATCTGACAAGTAAAATAAAATGAGTTTATTAAAAAGGAAAAACTATTTGTTGAAAAAAAAAAAGAAAATTGTTTTGTATGCGGCTTTATCCTTCGGAAAATTTGTAAGAAAAGCGCTCCAAAAAAGACAAATTTCCGGAAAGACACTATTTCCCCAAAAAGGAAAATTAGTCATAACATTAAGGTTTTTGGCGGATCGGTCATTACGTTTCCTAATAGGAATCACAACCATCAGAAGATGTAACATACAAACAATCGTAGCAATTAATTATGAGCTATAGAGCATCTTTTTACCAAAACCGACGAACTCCAAATGGCAACAATTATCGGAAGATTTTCTCACACTCGGAATTTCCCAAACTGCCTTGGCGCCGTTGGCGGCAAGCATATAAAAATGTTTTGTCCTGATAAAAGCGGAAGTTTATATTTTAATTATAAAAAGCACTTTCGATTGGTTTAATGGAAGTCGTTGATGCACAATATAAATTTACCATGTTCAATATCAGGTCATATGGCTCGAACAGCGATTCAGCAGTATTTTCGAATTGCCAGTTTGGCGAAGCATGAATTAAAAATTCTAGTGTTTTAAATGTGCCGGAAGATGCGTGTTTACCAGGAACTAATAATGCGAAATTTCCACAAGTGGTACTCAAACCTAACTTGTTAACTTCTTATCCAGGACAAAAATTAACCATAAGAGAACGGATATTTAATTACAGGTTATCTAGACTTAGGCGAAGTGTGGAGAATGCCTTCGGCATACTTTCTCATACTTTTTTTTACTTAACGCTCTAGAAATTCAAGTGCCATTTGCCAAGCAATTTGGGTTTATGCTGTTGCATTCTACACAATTTTTTGAGGTGTGACGTATCCGAGGAAATTTCAGAAGAAACAGAACTTATTGTACAAAATAATGAACGTGTTCCCAAACCAGATTCATTTGCATATGAAGTTCACGAGAATTTTGCTGAATGGTGTCTACAATTATTTATTCATGTTTTATCATCAATAAGTAGTAATGGAAAAGTAATGGATTTTGCACATCTCTATTCTAATAAAGTATATAGGTTGGATCGTTTTAACGCCTCAAAAAAATTTGACTAATTTAGGACCACCTTACCAGATTATCTATTTCTCTCACAACCACTGTCATGTTAAAGATGAGTTTCCTACTGATGCCAAATCATCAGTGAAATTTTCTTATTCGAAATAATTTTAAATGGGTTTCGGTTTTTTCGCTCACCAATTCGTTGTTAGAAGCTTTAAGTTACGTGACATTTTGACCAGCAATTGTTTTGCCTGTCCTAATTGGTTAGACGAATGAATAATTTGACTACACTAGATTTAGCATGGAAAATTTTAGCAAATTTTAATTTTGTCGGTTGTGTCTAACATTTAATTTTATAGGATCCAAAACTTTTAGTAATATTTGTAACCTCTCCGAGTTCTTCTCTGAATAAAAATTAGACAAACTCAGATCGTTCAGGGTTTTACAACAGAGCCACGTATGTAGCTTTAGAAAACGGACGATCTTTGTTTCTGCGCTATTCCACCTTGTTTACAGTCAAACAATCAATTTAATTCTTTTCCACGGTTAGATTTAACATGATTCTGTAGTAAAAAGTTGCTAATACACATCATTTAAATAGTTTTCTGAAAATTCTATCATTTTTCAAAGCGATTCTATCAAAATAAGTACCTGGCTCGTCATCTGGTTTTAAGTTTATCTAGTCTTACGAGGAGAGTATTTTTAATGGGGCGTTCACAATACAACCTATCCCAGAATATTATTGATACATATTTACTTTTTCTAGTTGCAAATTGTTTAATTTAATTTTCGTTTGAAAATTCCGGAAATCGGGTTTGATAAAATAAGTAAAATTCCCGGGAAATGGGTCTCAGGAATTCCCAGGAACCACGCTCTAGTTGTGCATGCTGAATTTCATCAAAATCGATTAAAAAACGATCAGGTTCCTTCCTAACTGGCCATATTCCAGAACTTCATCGAAAACCCATCTTAGAATCCAATTTCCGTCATGCATCCTAAATATCATCATAATCTGTAAAGAAATCACCAAGTTCCTTCCTAGCAGTGGCGGTTCTACGTAATGGGCTAGGTGGGCTAAGCCCAGCCTGGTCTTATAAAAATCCAGACAAAAAAATCATTAGCTGTATCGTTATATAATAGTTTGGACTAATATCAAATCAGTCCATTATGTAAGCAAAGCAGCATCATCTAATCTAACACACAACACAAAAAACAAATTTTAAATTGTTTACAGGTGAGTGCGTGTGTATGTATGTTCTATTTTCATTAACATTACACCGCTGTGCTGTGGGCTAATTTCAAATCAGTCCGCGTTACATGCAAAATATGTAATAAAAAAAAAATATATTTCCTTTCCACTTCTACACGCAGCAAAGAGAGTAATTATTTCTACACAAAAAATCGTCATAATATTATGAACGAATATTATTCGGCTCTTCGGACTGATTTCGAATCAGTCCTTGTATAACATATACGCTGGTCGCTGCTACACCAATACCTCGTTAAAAATCGTCTCCATGTGACCCAGTTGTACTTTGCGTGAGCAATCGAGAAATTTTGTTTGAGATGGCACGTTAAAAACATGAAACAGAAGTATAAAACAAAACAAATGAAATGTTCGGCTTTTTAAATGTGTTTTTCATGGGAGTAAATTATAAAGATCGCATTTTGTTCGTTCTTTTTTTTACGAAATATGGGGACATATGGATATGATCATCACGGTGAGGTATAAGAGATCATCAGTCGTACAACAGGGGGATGTTTGATTTTGCTTAATATTATATGACACCTTCTCGGACTGATTTAAGATTAGTCCGTGATAGTAGAAATTTTTTTTCTTATTCTCTTTATTTTTCTCTTCCCGATGTTTATGACAATATTGTTGTTGTAATTTGTAAATGTAATTTTTTTATTTTGTTACACCTTACAAGAATATGTATAAATATACATAATTGGTGAGTGGTGTTATACCAGTAATTTGCGAGTACATATACGAATTTAAATTTTAAATAAAATATAAATGGTACTCGTATGTGAAATTTAATAAAGTGATTTTAGAAAGTTTAAAATTTTTGTGATTAGACGTTGACATAAAAGTTGTAAGTCAATATTATATCAATAAAGTAGAATTTATTATTTTTAAAGCACAATTTATTTGCAAAATGAATTATGTTGATTATCTTCTAGAGAATTCATTTAGTATGGCTTCACTAGAGGATAAAATTGAAATTAAAAGACTCGGATCACACCAGCCAACTCATTTCAATTTAATTATTAAAGATAAAAGACAGAATCGAAAATTTAGTACAGAGTGGTTCGAGAAAAAACCATGGCTCACCGTAAGCATTTTGAAAAATTCGCTTTTTTGTTTTTATTGCACTTTATTCAAAGGTGATAGTATTTGGACACAAACAGGTTATCGCGATTTAAAACATCTATCCGAAGCCATTAAAAAACATGAAAATAGTACCAAACATATTCAATCCGCGTTAGATTTTAAAATGTTAAATAAAATAAATATCATGGGTGCAATTGATAGTGGTTACGCGGCATCAATTCGTAGACATAACGAAATCGTTACTAAAAATCGCATGGCTCTCAGTAGAATAATTGATATTTTAAAATTTTGTGGAGGTCATAATTTGACCCTTCGAGGTCATGACGAAAGAAATGAATCTATCAACCCCGGTATTTTTCTAGGTCTTGTTTCCTATACAAGACAAATAGACTCAGTTTTTGACGAATTTTTAAAAAATGCAACGGTTGTGCAAAATACTTCAAAAATAATTCAAAATGAACTTTTAAATAGCATAAATAACGTATATTTAGAATTAATTAAAAATGAAATTGCTGAAACAAATTTCGTAGCCATTCAAGCAGATGAAACTACCGACATTTCATGCAAATCGCAATTAGTTGTAATTTTAAGATATGTTATAAATAATAAACCAGTCGAGCGATTTCTGAGATTTTTTGATGTTAATGATTTGTCGGCAAGAGGTTTGGCTGAGGTGATCCGTAGTGCTATTGAAATATATACATTAAAAGACAAATTAATAGCCCAAACCGATGATGGCGCTGCTGTAATGAGCGGATCGGAAGACACCGCCTTCTGCTGCAAACCATTTTAAGGAAACATTACCGATACGCTCATTTTGTTCAATGTTACGCTCATATGTTAAATCTCGTCTTAAAAACTGCATGCTCATCGGTGCCACAAGTTAGAATTTTTTTTGCGAATTTATCGGGGTTTTCAACTTTTTTTTCTGCTTCTTCTAAGCGTAAAGATTTGCTTCTTGATGTTTGTCAAAAGAAAGGTCTCCCTCGAACGGTAGAAACGCGATGGAATTTCAAATCTCGCGTAATACAATCCGTTTTTGAAAATAGAGACAATTTATTACAAGCATTCGATTTAATACAGCTCGAAAAGTGGGACGATATAACTACTCGGGAAGCTAATGGTCTTTTAAGACTACTTAAAGATGACGAATTTAATTACTTCCTAGACATATTCTATAACATTTTTGCGCACGTCGATGTCTTTTTTAATATTTTACAATCTAGGGATTGTACGGGCTCATACGTTACAGATAAAGTAAATAAATTCATTAGATCGATTAGTTTGATTAGAAATAGTATAAATGTATCCACATCCGATGATTCTTTAAATCCGGCGAAACGAATTCGAACTACTCGCTTTTCGCTTGACATTATTGCGGTAGAAGTTTGCGATATAATTACCAATCAAATAGTCACGCGATTTTCTAAATATGACCTTATTTACGCATTTGACATTGTAGATCCTAAAAAATTTAAAATTTATAGTAAACATTTTCCTTCTGAAAATTGTCAAACTATAAGTAATAATTATAATTTTCTTGATAATGCGCTATTAAAAACTGAATTGAATATTAAACGAGTTTTTTCAAAATTTAACTTCTGTATTTGAATTTTATAAATTTTTAGTTGATAATAATTTAGATTTTTTTGAAACCAAAAAAGTTTTACAAATCGTTCTGACAACTCCGGTAACAAGCACTGAATCGGAACGGTGCTTTAGTACTCTTAAGAATATTAAGACATATAGATCTAGTACAATGGGTCAAGCTCGTTTGAATTCTTTAGCAGTTTTGTCAATCGAGAAAGAGTTTATTTCGAATATTCCTAATTTTAATGAGAAGGTAATTCTTGACTTTGCCGCCCAGAAAAATCGGCGGGCTGATTATTTATTTAAATAATCTTATTGTCTTTTTTTGCTATTTTGTTCAATTGTAACTTGTGATATTTTATTAAGTTTATATTTTTATTATTATTTTTTATTTTAAATGAATTGTTATATTTTAATTATCGTTATATTTTTATGTTTTGTTGGTTTTTACATTTTATTTGTGATTTTGTATGTATGAATTTTTGTAAGTGCATATAGGCCTTGAATTACTTTTTTTAAACGTATACGGGGGAAACTGTCACTAAAATCCAGTTAACGCTTTGAGTGCCGTACCTCAGTGCATATAGTCTTTAGATTGAATCCTCAATAAAATGTACTATATTCATAAGGTAAAGTGGAAAGCAGCACAAATTTGTACGTATGCTCTATATAACTTTAAAGATTTTTTTTAGCCCACCCTGAATTTATTTTCACGAGCCGCCACTGCTTCCTAGTTGGCCCGAATTCGACTTGAAAATGCTATTGATGGATAAACTTCTATACGAGATATTTAAAGTTTCTACATTCGTTTCTAAGAGACAATCGGCAATCAGAGACAGGCCAATCCTCAATTAGGTTCTTAAATCGAGGTTTTACTGTAATATATTATTCATATGCCGTTATATAGTGAAACGAGTATATTAATAAAAAATCGAAAAACCGAAAAATCCCGGGAAAACGAGATACCGGGATACCGTTTTGAGAAAGCTTAGTTATATGATAGGCAAGTATTATTTACCTAAATCGTTTACTTACCTGAATCGTTAACTTTGAAATCAAATTTCGGCAATGTCAGTAAACATGTTACTTTTTATATAAACATGAATAATACTAATTAATAGTATTATTAAAACGGGAATAAAAAATAAAAAATGACTTATCGTATTATTGAAAAGTTATACATAGCATCCCTCAAGACCCATTGTAAAAAATGGCTTAAACTGGAATATACTGCTCTTTCTGAACTATATGAAAATGCAATCAAGCAAAAACGCAATAAGCAGTACTTATCTTTATCTTACACGCAATGACCGATTTCTAATTTTATATTTTCATCAATCTTACTCATGGTGAATAATAAATTATAAATGGAATTCATTGTTCATCATGAGTGAAAAATGGGTTAAAAAACGGCAAATCTGAATGAAAAATTTATGAAAAATGAGCAAAACTTTGTTGAGTTTAAAACTAAATATGTACAGTCAAACTTCCGTTACTCGAATTTCCCTTAAATCGAATTATCACCGTGAATATGTCTTGTTCGAAAAGAACCATAGATTTCTGAACCGCTCATTTTATTTAAATTTACACTAATGTCAATTAAACAACACTATTAAATTTCTATGAAATATTACATTACTCAATTCTATAAAATGCGAAACACAACAAAAAAATTAAATTTGCTATGCTAATTAGCAAAATATATGTATAGAAAATTTTAGAA
This sequence comes from Tipula helvola, assembly GCA_963556165.1. Lineage (NCBI taxonomy): Eukaryota > Metazoa > Arthropoda > Insecta > Diptera > Tipulidae > Tipula > Tipula helvola. The sequence goes on from OY744482.1 coordinate 365,873,874, forward strand.
ATTTAACTTTTTAAATTCCCCAAAATTTCTGAGTATTAATTTGTGGTATTCCAAAAAAAAAATCTCTTCAAATACCAAATTTCGCAAAATTTCAAAATAACTGAAGAGGATTTCCGGCTTTCACAGAGCAAACCGCCACAACACCCAATCATTTTTTGCCGCCACGAATACGCATCAAACACGTAAACCTCAAGTGGCCAAGCAAAGTTTCTAATCTCAAAATGAATTTCTATCATAGTTTAGTGTATATGTTCTCCTTGTTTCTCCAAAAGAAAATAATCAAACCAGACAAGTTAAACTGACCCATGTGAATAAAAAAATTATTGTTCTTTCATACACATAAGGGCAGACCTATTTCATATTTGTTCATAAAGTACCATCCAAATAAATAAGTAAATATCAAATTTGACTTTATAAACTTTGCCTGTTTTAATTTAAACTTTACTGTCGTCACTAAAAAAAATTCTGTTGAGAAATACGTATTTATACACTCATTTATTACTTACACTAGAATCTATTTTATTAAAAACGATTATCATCATCAACCATTACCCAAGTCTCAAACTTACCTGAAAAGAAAAAAAAAATAAATAAATATTGGATTAGAATTTAGAAAAGCAGATTAAAATAAATTTGAGTTAATATAACTAAAATCTGTGTTTATTTATGTAAATTTGTACAGAGGTTTAAAATTTAGTTTATTCCCAAGAGCATACGGATTTGTCTAAAGTTAAAAATTTTATCATTTAAGGTGTTTGTAAAATGGATGTAATCAATTAGCTAATATGGTCGCAAAATATGTATCAAACTCGAGGATTCGTTTGAACGTGGACAGCTTATGTTACTAAATCGAAGTGAAGCCAGTTTTCTTTTAACTTAAGAACTAGAATATTATTAGGCAGCAGAAATGGTCGAAAATTGATTTAATGAATGAAGGAGTTGCGATTTGAATCGCTTAAAATTAATTTAATATTCTTGGAAAATTTCACAATAAAATAAAATGGTATTAATCACTGCTTAGCCATAACTATATTCAGTCAATTGAACGAATTGCGGAATATACATAATATGACCGGCTCAAATGGCTAATAATGACAAATTCTGACAAATTTTATTTTATTTCGGTTGCAGAGTAAATTTTGTTATTTAACAAAATCTGATTCTTTTGCGTGCTAACATACTTATACAAAGAAACACTTAACACGAAATAATAACATACAACAGCAGCCAAATCTGACAATTTCTAATCCGTATCTTGTAGTTTCCTTAACATAATTTCGTAATTTGTAATCAAAAATACTCAAAAATGTTTTAAATTTAAGGTTAAAAAATTTTATTTCCTTGTAAATTTCCATTTTATTTACTCACTTATATATAAAAATGAATCTCTATTTTCCTTGTTGACGCCATAACTTGAGAACGACTTTACCGATTTCCTTACCTCACCTTTCCTTACCTTTTTTTAAAAATTAAGAAAATTGCGCAAAATTTGGAAAATTTCAGAAAACTTAACGACTAAATTAAAGTACTTGCAAAATTAAGGATAGTTGGGTACAAATTGATTAGCCTGTGGTTTACAATTTATTATGTATTGAAAGCGCAGCAACTATAAAAAACAGATCGCCATGACATCACCGCAAGGGTGTTTCAAAAAAAAATTAAAATCACTCATGGATTTTATTGTTAAGTATCGGGTGTTCGGTGAGACGCGCTGTTGGATGTATTCAGTCGAGTGGTAAAAACGCGGATTGCCAAATGCACATATCCTCATATGGTTCGCCAATGAAAAAGATTCACTGTTCCATGAAGTTGTTACAAAAAATATGATTCATGGTCCCTGTGGAATATTAAATCCCAATTCTCCGTGTATGGCTGACGGAAAATGTTCAAAACGCTATCCAGCACAATTAGTAGCAGAAACTATTATTGGAAATGATGGTTATCCACTTTACCGCCGCCGATTCACTGATAAAAATGGAAGGTTAACAATAGTCAAAGTGAATCAACAGGACATTGAAGTTGATAATCGTTGGGTTGTTCCGTTTTCGCCGTTACGGTACTCTCCAAGACATTTAAAGCACACATAAATGTGGAATTGTGCCATTTCCGAAAATTTTAAAAAAGAAATCAATCAATTTCAAATGGACCACTATGTTAGCGTTAACGAAACGATGTGGCGTATTTTTTCATTCGCTATACATAAAAGACACCCCACTGTTGTTCACTTGGCCGTACATTTGGAAGCTGACAGGCCGCCATGGACAACATTGACCAGCTTCTTTAAAATGTGCCAGAATGATGACGTTGACCTGGAATCAATCGTCAAAAATATTTCAACGACGGAAACAAGGACAGACAGTTCCAGGTTAGCTACAAGTATTTTCAATCTATGCGCTAGGACGTCTTTAAACAGTCCATCCCAGCCAAGACGAGTGTTTTTATTTGCGTTTACTGTTAGGCAATGTTCGTGGCCCAACATCATTCCAACATCTGCGAGCTGCTAATGGTGTATTGTGCGGTACATACAGAGATCTGCGGTGATTCTATTAGCATGAGATTTTCGACAAACATTACCAGTGATTCCACGATCAACGCCATTCGACGAATTTAATACATGTTTGAAGTCGTCCATTTTATGGAAATACGTCAAAACACTCAAATTAAATATGAACATGCGAGTCGAATTTCAGAACAACCGATCTGGAGAACTTTTTTCCACATAATTGCTCGACATTTGTAATGGCAAAATTCCTATTAACACATCGTCCGGATACATTGCATTCCCTGCAATGCTTCTCACTTTACTGAATCAAAAACCGAACTCACCGAGATGGTGTTTGGTTGAGCGAACGTATTATATTGGCTGCAAAAAACGTTGATGTCAACGAAATGCATTTTCAAATTCAAAATAAGATAACTGGCGAATCGATGGCATACAAATCGGTTGATTCCGTTACTAACTAAGATGATATTGTCAACTATCCAACTGAATTACCCACCTTATAATCTGGAATTAAAAGTCTTATCGGTAATCATTATGTTGCGGAACATAAACCAGCCACGTCTTTGTACTGGCACCCGGCTTGCACTGAAGAAATTAATGAGCAACGTTATCGAAGCCATAATTTAGATAGGGAAGTACAAGGTGAAGACGTTTTAATTTTACGCATCCCTATGATTCCGAACGACACGCCATTCGACTTTAAACGGTTACAATTTCCAGTGCGGCTTGCATTTGCAATGTCGATAAATAAATCGCAAGGCAGTCGTTAAGTGTGTGTGGCATCAATCTTGGAAATCCATGTTTTTCACATGGCCAATTGTATGTCGCCTGTTCCTGCGTCGGAAAACCATTAACACTATTAAAAAAATAAATTTTGAATTAAAGGACGTTACAATAAATTTATACGAATTTTCATTTCACATAAAATATTTATTTCATTTTTAAAAATATTCTTTCATAGGTACAGGCATCATTGTGTTGGGTATATTACGGATCAGCTCCATATAGCTTCCATTATCATCCTTCAAAAGCAGTTTGCATTCCAATAACTCTAATACAATGTACTTACTGTTGAGATATGCGAAAAATGAATTTTCGATAACTACTTGTAGAGACATCTATTTAAATCGAGAGGCAATACAACAGAAAAGGCTTACTTAGGGCCAACAAGGCGAACTGGGCTCAGCTAGTTTTGTATATAAATGCGAGAAAAAACACCTTACAAAAATTCAAATAAATACGTTTGCGAGATAAGTCATCAAAAGATATAATTACTAACTAACTAACACATTGTCAAGGTAAACACATAGAAATAAGGGAAATTTGAATTGGTTTTATATCAGAAGAAAACTGAGATTTAAAATGTAAAAGCACTAGAAATATAAACATTCGCAAGTTCATGAGTCTCTGCGCTATTCTAGCCACTCGAACGTAAGCACAAGAGATATCTTCAAAATTATTTCACTAATGTCTTGTTCCAAAATTCCGTTGCAAAAATATGCTAATAATGAATTAGAAATTTTAATGCACTTCTGTAGAGCTCCAAACTTTTAACAATTTGCCACCCAAAATCCTCACCCATATTCACATAAAATAATTAATTTATAAGCACGTTCAAAGTTCAAAACTGTCATTATATATTTTTTAAGTGTAAAAATTCAGTTACTTTAAGCTCTTGTCAACCTTATAAGCTCTTATTTAAATACAAAAACTTAATATTATATTGGAACAACCTCAACATTACGAACAATCGAAATGCTCCAACCACAAAAGAAATTGGTACCAACAAAGCAAAAGACAACCATTAAAAATTCTGCGTATCTCCATCGGTATTTAGACATTTCGTTTATTGCAGCGCACAAAATTAATAAAAAGGAAAAATTCAAATTCATAAAAAATGTAAATTTGTCGCTTTTAATTATAAGAAAACTCTTGTCGGATTGAACGTATCGTCATCATGAAATTGTTGTTAATTTGTCGAGGAGGGGTTTGTTTAATTAAACTTGTAGCTACATTATATATGAACTAAGGGGACTAACACCCTTGATAATTCTAGAAACTATACATGTGAATAAATACGACGGCAAAACGGCAAAACTTTTAAATAATTTACCGTCTCTATACTCCCGCGTATATGTGTATACAACACACCACTCATGCATACTTTATTTAAAATGTAACGAACGGGAAAACATTAATCATTACGCCATATTTAATTTTCTTTTACTTTTACCCCAGCTCTGCTCACCCTTTTTTCTGTCTCTCTCTCTCTCTCTCAGTATATAATAATTAACTAAAATTGTAATAAACTGTTCTAGCGAAATATAATTAAAAAGTAAAATTTTCCCAGGGATGAAAATTAGTCAAAATTATGCGATGTATGCGATGATGTCTTCCCAAACTTTCAAAAATTATTAATATTTTTATGTTGGCTCAACACCGTGTGTATATTTATAGAAACAACAGTCATACATTTTAATGATCTCTTCATTTTTTATGTTGTGTCGAGACTCCCGAAAATTAACCAACCAGTAAAAAAAAAAATGGTAAAGGACTGTGGTAAAATAAAGCAGCACACACCACAAAAATGTTCAATATTAAACAAAACCAAAAAAAAAAAAAATTTTTTTCATTAACATATTTCCATTTTTTATGGTTTTCCAACTAAGTTACATGGGAAATTTTCATTTATGGCAGAAAGGATTATATTCTTGTGTCAAAAATCTAAAACAAACGAGCGCGCGAGGAAAATGGAAAATTCTCTCGTTTTGTTTGAACATGTCTATCTGTCCTACATGTATGTATGTGGAAAATGGATATAACATAATGTTCATGTTTAATTTTTCATTTTTAGAAATTTATGAAAAGTTGCGTTTTATAAACGACATGGCGAAAAAAAAATGTTTCACTGTTGACATAAATCATGATATTTATGTGTGTACAGCGAATATAATTTTTATTTGTCTGTCTTTTTTTAAAGAGGGATGTTTTCTATTACACAAGCTTAACAGAATACATGTTTTATGTTTTTGGTACATATAGTGGTGTGATGTCAATTTAAAGGAATACAATAAATTCTTTTTTTTGTTTCGAGACCAACGATGATACCTTGTTTGATTTTATGTAGGTGTCTGTTTTGTATATTTACTTATTGAGGTGATTATTGAATATTATAGGGATTATTATGGGATGATGGTATTATTTTGTTGTCTAATGATATGTAAAACATTTGATTAGATAAAAGTATTTTAGTATTCTCATCATAACGTTAGGTAATGATGATTTACTAAATTACCTTAAGAGTTTATTTAGGTGTTTGTGTGTGGAAATATTTGGCCCAAATTCTGTTTAAATTTCGTTTTGCTAATAAATAATGACTTCAGCTTTTAATAAAATGGCATCAGTTAAATAAAGATTACAGTTGTTTTCAGCAGTTGGGTGTAACTCTACGGTTAAAGTATATCTATATCACCTCGAATCTTACAAATAACTTTCACAAGTTCAGATAAATTTATTTTCAAGCCTATTATTAGATTTCAGGCATAAAATCTCTGTGTTTGACACCAAATTTGTTGATCAACCACTTATTTAACAAAATTTTGTCTCATGAAATTTGAGAGCAGCGTTTTTAAGGAATCAATTTAAAAATGCAAGTTCATTAATTTTACCATTACCTTTAGTAAGGAATGCTGGTTATTAATTGGCTTAGATCTCGTTTATCAGAAGAAAAATTAAAAAATTAAAAATAATAAACATCAATTCAATCGTGTTGTGAATGTTGTCAAAATTTACACTGTTAAAAATCTAAAGTGTATTTTATCATTATGAACTAAATTTTGTGAATTTTTCTTGTGGATAAATGTTAACTACTGAAACGTGCATTAATAACTATTTACGTTAAATGTCCTGTAATAAATGTAACGTTAAAATTATTCGTGGTGCTGAGAACACGGATAATATAAATGTGTAGTTTGCCTTAAATTATTTCATCTCGATTGCGTAATATTGAACAGTGCTGAGTTGGATAATATTGTTGTTACTTCTAAATCTTGGATTTGTGAAAATTGTGCAAATAGTTCGGGCGGCAGTATGGCTGATAAAAATTCAACGGACTTAATTAATTCAACCGTGACCCTGGAAATGCTGTTTAGTGAAGTCATCAGTATGAAAGACGACTTCAATTCAAATTTTTCTCAAGTATTTAATCAGTTGAAGGAATACGAGCGCCTCTTTGCTCTAGTGAAAAATTTAGAGGCTGAAAACGCACAATTGCGAAAAATAATCAATGAAAACCAACAACACAAAAGAAAAATGCGTCGAAATTACCGGTTTGCCTGCAATTGATCCTTCCAATGCCGATGATACCGTCGTGAAATTATTTAACAACGGGTTCAGTATTTCAACAATTACATCTCATGACATTGACTATTGTTTTATAAAAAAAGAAAAAATCTTCTTCAAATATTAATTCTAAATCTTCGCAAGATATTTAGTCTTTGTTAAGTTTTTATCAAGGAAAACCAAAGATCTGACTTTGGATAAGAAACACAAGGAAAAATAAAACTAACCATAATTTCTTTTGGTACTGATGTTCACGAAGCAACTCCAATTTTCAATAACGAATGTTTAACATACAAGAAGAGGCAGTTACTTACGGCCGCTAAAAAGGCTAAAATTGGTCTTACCAATTATACTAATACACCTACAGTATACAATCCAAAATTAAGTTTATTCTAAATAACGACGTATCACTAATTCTATGACATCGATCAATGAAATGAATATTGAGCCACAAACTAATATATCCAGACCAGCGATATAAATACATGGATAGGGGATTGATCAAAAATCACATTGATTTACGTCACTAAAAATGGAGCAAATTTTATTGTATAGTCTTACTACTCTTTTATATACTCCTCTTTATCAAAAAAAGTATTTCCGAATAAGTGCCGTACTTGAATAAATTTCATTTCGAAATTTTTTGAAACAGATTTTTTTTTTAAATTGAATGGGATAAATATTGGATAATGTTTAATTATATTGAAAATAATTAATTAATTATATCAAATTTGAATAGTTAAACATTACGCTACCAGTTTTCGTACACTAATTAAAGAATTAATAACCATTTATTCCTTTAAATTTCAAATACATCCCTGAAAAATAAACAACAACAACAAAAATTCGACTAAAACGTCAAAAATCTAGCATAAACAAACATTCAAGTGAATTTTCGTTTTTTATTTTTAAGATGTGTTTTAAATTTGTTACCATGGTTACTACCACTTTTATATTATTGTATCTGGCATGTTTTGAATTTGCAACGTTTATTTTTTCCGTCTCTAGGCGACAGCTACTTTGCTTTACCGCCTCCTACACATAAATTTGAATTTGGTATTCGAAAATTCGAATTTAAAGACAAGGACGAAGGTTTTTTCTTTCTCTATCACACACTTAATACTTTTTCAGTTGCTCCATAAAATTTGTTCTATCCCCTATCCATGTATTTATATCGCTGATCCAGACGAATTATTGGGAGAGAATGTTTGGTCGAATACAGTGGCTCCATTTTTCATATTAGTTTATTTTTTGTAATCTAATCGAGGAACCCAATATATTTCGAAAACATTTTCATTACTGCCATCTATTTATGCAAAGCAGAAACACCAATAAAAACTTGCATAAACCAACAGAAATAAAATACATACATATATAACCAAATTACAAAATAAAATAAATTGAAATATTGGTTTGTTTTGTATGTAGTAGGTTTCCAAATTTATTCATTTCAAATTTCAATAAATTTCAATAAAGGAAAATTATTAGTAGTTAACATCCTCTTATATTTCATCAGTTTTCTGCGGCTGCATTTAAAATAAAAATGAAGTTAGTACTTAACTATAAGTTGTATGTGTGCTTATTAATAAATCAATGACTGACATGTTTTAGGGTACTTGTCTAAAATTTTGTTTAGTACATCAAGGAATATGTTCATATGTTAGATTGAGACAAAAAAAAAAGTTAGTTACTCGTCTGTTACACGTATATTACACGTTAGCTACATATAAGTTACACATCAGTTACACGTAGGAATTTTTTACGAGAACAAATCATTAAACCTTAAATATATTATGTACTTCAAGGTGTTTAATTACAAATTTGTTTACTTCAGTTCAGGTACATTTTTTGTTTTAAAATTGTTCACCATTTTTGACAAATAAATTACAATGGCTAAAAAGAATTTAACAAATAGAAATATGAAATTATTGTATTGCAACTGGAATTTGCTTTAATTTTGCTGTAAAAGCCACCGAAATCTCCATTTCACTTTAATTATTTAAAATAGTGGAAAAATCGTAATTTGGGAAATCTGTGAAGATTGGTCCATCTTTCCTCCAAATAAATTTTATTTTGCATAAATTATATTAAGAAATGATTTAGAATGTTAAGGGGTCGAGAAAAAGGTAGCTTTTAGAGTTTAAAGCTGTTTCTGTAAATATTGTTTGGGTTTCATTTTACGTGGAATTTCCCATTTTCCATTTAATTGATCGTCAGTTTAAGCTTTCTTCCCACAATGAATCGCATTAATAGTGGTATAAAATGTGCAGTTGAAAACTGCTGTTGTGCGTCTAGAGAGACGGCAAAATGTTCGTTTGTTCAAATTGCTGGCCCACCACAAGAAATATAATGATTGGGTACTGAATTGTAGGTTAAAAGCTTACACAATTGTGATTTGTGGAAAGCATTTCGAAAAAAAGTATTTCACTAAAAGAGGTTTATCAAAATATGCTGTTCCTACACTAAATTTATTTGAAAATGAAAAAAATGATTCCGATAGTGATATTTCGATGGTGACCATTTAGTCAATGGAAGATTTGCCGGAAATTGAAAACAATTCAATTGCAACTGACGTTACAACAAGTACAGACAATTTATGTCAGTTTGAACCAACCTCAGAAAATATGAGTCAAACTCCATTGGTAGAATCGCAAGATACCATTTGTTGTATGACTTTAGAAGACATAATGTGTCTACCAGAACCGGCGATGAAAATTGAAAGCGACATTGTACCGCCATCATGTAAAGCGTGTCTCAGAAATATTCAAAATGAAATCTATTATCTATTAAACTAGAATAACTTATTAAAAAAGGTATAATCAAAAACACGTGAAATTTAAGAGCTAAAAAGAAAATGCAATAATTATTCAAGAAAATTTAGGCGAACCAAATTGTCTATATCCAAACCAAAATTAACGACGATTCAAAATCAAAACTGGCCGGAAGAGCAAAAAATAATTGCACAAAACATATTTTATCGATCGTCAAGCTCGTTTCAAATTTTAATTTGCCATCTAAATCAGCTTTAATAAGACGGCAACCTGTTAAATATTTGAGACCCGGCTTCAACAACAATGCACTTATGAAAATTAAAGAAAAGCTTAGCGTTATGAGTAGCGATTCAAAATAAGCTGTATTATTATTCGACAAAATTCATATACATAAGAAGCGATCTTATTTACAATATTTATTCAGATCAAATTGACGGATTTGTAGATTATGGCAAAGCCGAAAAGCTGAAGTTGATAAATTAATATGCTGTTTTATGATAAAAACAACAAAATTATTTAAAAAGACCTAGATCCGAATTAGCTCATCTTAAAATAACGTATATCGTTTTTAATTTGCAATTAAATTTGGTCATTTTAATGAAATAATTAATATAATTATTATGAATTTAAAAATTTGACTTTGTCATAAAATGGATCGCACGATCCGCAATTGGGCAAGTTTGAAAATATAATGTACATAATGTGAATCTTTTTAAATAATGATAAACTGTCATCTTTTATTATAAATTATAGTTTTTTGTTAATTAAAACTTAACTACTTATCATTAAACATTAAAAATTCACTGGGAAATAAACTGTAACAGTTTAAAACCTTATTTTAGTAGTATACTTCCCTTAGTTACGCACTTGGTATTCTAAAACTGCGATGCAGTGAACATCTAAACGATACAATTAGTATTTGCACTTCAATTATCCTGCCAAAAACTAATACAAGCAACATAACGTATTGTTTTAAATTTCTAGATACTCAATACATTTATAAATTAAATATTTTTCTTGTTTTAACAAAAAATTCAGTTAGACGATCCACAATTGGTACAACGATCCACATTATGGTCGTTTACCTTAAGACAAAAATTTTACTTTTCTCTATAGTACATCGTCTGTATCTGCTAAAAAAATTGAACCGGAAATAATTATTTATGTTTAGAGTAGGCAGGTTAAGGAGCATCTCTGATAAATATCTCTTTACTAAATAAAGTAATCAATGTTAATTAACAATTCAGTCGCTATAGCCTGATGAGAATGACTGGAAAATAATTAAATTTTTCGTGTTTTTCATGCAGATCGAAACTGAAATTGTAATTCTTAATAATTTCGCTCTTTGTAAAAAATTATCTGGTTATTTGCAGAAGAACTTTAAATGTAAAACTAATTTTTTGAGCTCTGAATTGTCTATCTCGTGAGAACATCTTATGCCAGTTTTTTATTTTTTAATAAAATAGAGTAACTCTACTTACAATTATATGTAATTCCTATTGAGCCCGGTTCTAAAATAATGACAAAACATTTGTATTTAATTTTCCGTTGAATTTTTGGATAACGGGAGTCAATTTAATTTTCCGTTGAATTTTTGAGGCCCGTTATTTTATTTTAGTTCTGGTAATAACGCCTAAACTGAAATCAATTAACGGGGCTCAAGAAACCAACGGAAAATTAAAAAAATAATTCATAGACTGAAATAAATGAATAAATATTTTCTAAATTACTATTTTAAGGGAATAATTATTATCGATCTATTTATACATACGAAAGAGTAATAGAATATTCCTATAAACCTAATTTTTTCGTAACGTTTTATAAAACTGTTGAAAGTTATTTAAATATACAATTTTGTAAATTGTTACAACAATTCTAGAGTGTCATTTACGAACATACATATTCTGTAATTTGTTGAAAATAATAAATTGTATTTAATTTATATAAAGTGTTCATCTTGAGACAGAGTATAGTACAGTGATTTAACTAATAAAGCATTTAAAACATTTTAAAGTGAACCGGGTGTGGCTTTAAAGATTGTTTGTTGTTAACAGAAATTAAAGTAAAAAATATAGGGGGCTGAAACCTCACGAGGTGATCAGAACTTCGGTCTTTGGTATCTTTAATAATATCATAAAGTTGGTGTGACTGTTTTGACATTATTGATTTCTATTTTAACCAATATATATTTACTTATACAACAACAGCCAAACAGGTCAAAATCTTCAACATGGGTACAGGCATACAATTTAAAACGAAAAATCGTATTCTAGAACTTTATACCGAAAGTAGTATAACAAATTATACTGATACTTCTAACCGTTTAACTGACCATATTCCAGAAATTTATCCGAAAACTCATTTTAGAATCCCATTTACAACGCACATGTCTAACACAATGATACCTGCGGTTAAGGCATAGTCAAGTTTCATCCTACTTGGCCATATTCCACACATATCAAATATTGCCATTTCCAACGCACATTTCAAATTTCATTATAATCGGTTAAGAAATAGCCAAGTTCCATCATACTTGGCCATATTCCTGAACTTCGCCCAAACTTCATTTCAGACTCCCATTTCCAATACACATGTCGAATTTATTATAATCGGTTGAGAAATGAGCAAGTTCCATCATACTTAGCCATATTCCAGAACCTCATCCAAAACTGATTTTAGAATCCCATTTCTAACACACAAATCAAATTTCATAATAATCGGTTGAGAAATAGACAAGTTCCATCATACTTGGCTATATTCCAGAACTTCATCCAGAAATCGTTTTAAAATCCCAGAACTTCATCCAAAACTCATTTTAGAATCCCATTTCTAATACAAATGTCGAATTTCATCGTAATCGGTTGAGAAATGGGCAAGTTCCATCCTACTTGGCCATATTCCAGAACTTCATCCAAAACTCATTTTAGAATCCCATCTCTAACACACAAATCAAATTTCATAATAATCGGTTAATAAATAGACAAGTTCCATCATACTTAGTCATATTCCAGAACTTCATCCAGAAATCGTTTTAAAATCCCAGAACTTCATCCATAAATCATTTTAGAATCCCATTTCCAATAAAAATGTCGAATTTCATCGTAATCGGTTGAGAAATGGGCAAGTTCCATCCTACTTGGCCATATTCCAGAACTTCATCGAAAACTCATTTTAGAATCCCATTTCTAACACACATATTAAATTTCATAATAATCGATTGATAAATAGGCAAGTTCCATCATACTTGGCCATATTCCAGAACTACATCCAGAAATCGTTTTAAAATCCCAGAACTTCATCCGTAAATCATTTTAGAATCCCATTTCTAATACAAATGTCGAATTTCATCGCAATCGGTTGAGAAATGGGCAAGTTCCATCATACTTGGCCATATTCCAGAACTTCATCCAAAACTCATTTTAGAATCCCACTTCTAACACACATATTAAATTTCATAATAATCGGTTGATAAATAGGCAAGTTCAATCATACTTGGCCATATTCCAGAACTTCATCCAGAAATCGTTTTAAAATCCCAGAACTTCATCCATATATCATTTTAGAATCCCATTTCCAATAGAAATGTCGAATTTCATCGTAATCGGTTGAGAAATGGGCAAATTCCATCCTACTTGGCCATTTTCCAGAACTTCATCCAAAATTCATTTTAGAATCCCATTTCTAACACACATATTAAATTTCATAATAATCGGTTGATAAATAGACAAGTTCCATCATACTTGGCCATATTCCAGAACTTCATCCAGAAATCGTTTTAAAATCCCAGAACTTCATCCGTAAATCATTTTAGAATCCCATTTCCAACACAAATGTCGAATTTCATCGTAATCGGTTGAGAAATGGGCAAGTTCCATCATACTTGGCCATATTCCAGAACTTCATCCAGAAATCGTTTTAAAATCCCAGAACTTCATCCATAAATCATTTTAGAATCCCATTTCCAATACAAATGTCGAATTTCATCGTAATCGGTTGATAAATAGGCAAGTTCCATCATAAAAAAAATTTGTTAACTATTCACCACATCCAAATCCAACCCCTACTCAACTCCAACTCAACTTCAACTCAACGCGCAAATTGACCCCTAATTTAATCTTCAAATCAATTCCCAATTCAATGCCAAATTCAATGCCCAATTCAATAATCAAATAAGCATATATAAAAAAATCGTAAATATTTATAAAAGCAGTTATTTTGGGTCAATTCGTATGGCAGGTACCCCACCCCCTTGACGTACAGTCTCCAAAAGCTTTTCAAATCTCCGCCTTGACCATAGAAACAGATTGGCGAAAAAAAATCCAAATCGGACAAGCCGTTCTCGAGATACCATGGGTCCAGACATCCAGACATCCAGACAGACGGACGGACATTTTTTTTTTTTTGCTTTTTCAGACTCAGGGACTTTCAAAACGTCGAGAAAAGTGGTTTTGGACCAACCAAATTTTTCGTCATTTTTGACAGGATTTCAATACTTTGGTCTTTTTAGACCGAAGTAATTAAAAATGCCTTTCAAAAGGTTTGCCCTGGACAAATCACAAATCGACAAAATCCAACATATTGTAATTCAAAATATTAGTGATTTGAACAATACGGATTTAAACAATTTGTTCAATCAACAATTATTTTACATTTTAAGTAAAAATATTGAAAGTTTAAAAAATAAAAACCAATGTCGACGGAAACTCCAAAAACTTTTTAAATCGAAGCATTTCATTGAAAGTTTAAAGGAGAAAATTGCTAAAATTGGTTCTACAACTAATGAAGCAACTTTTAGCGAATTTTCGGATGATTTTTCAATGATTTAATGAGAATGTTACAGCTGAATCTAATTAAAATTCCTCCGTCATATCGACAGTTATGTCTGACGATGATGGTTTTGAAACCATCCGACCTAAAAATGTTCAAATAAAAATGCGGCGGTTAGTAACAGCACAGTCTTCAAATATTTCTTTGATTGTCTCAACTCGAAAACAAAATATGAAAAAAATCCATTTACATAGATGTGCCTTTATTACGAATAAACAAGTTGATACATTATTTTCAAATACTGCGTTAGTAAACAAACAAATTGTTTTAAGGGTTTAATTCAGAGCATACGAGCCATTCAAACAGTTTCTAAAAATATATCGTCGGAACATTTTGGAATTAACTACATTTTAACATCAAGCTACAATCAAGATCCAGTCGAAAATTTATTTGCCCAAATCAGAGCCGCTAACGGAAATAATTGCAACCCGTCCGCACATGAATTTAATTATAATATTTCAAAAATTACAACGGTTAAAATTGTATCACCATTTTCAAATATATCAAATTGCGAGAATAGCACAGACGAACTGAAACGATAGAAAATCAATCTACCATATGAATCAAATGAAGAAGACAATATAAATTCCATTGAAATTGACCATGTTGATGACATATCAGATATATCCGAAAATGTTTTTAATATGAATGTAGCTTCAATGCGCGGTATTTTGTGGGCTACGTAGCATGCAAAACTTAGAATTTTATCGAAACTGATGAAATTTTAGAGGCTCCATCGGAATATTTGATCAGTAACAAAAATTATAGTTGTGAAAATAACTTCTGCAAACTTAAGGCACCGACTGATTATTATTTCAAAATTTCCAAAGAACAAATTTATTTGTTTTCCAGAATGTTTTCAGAGCGGGCAAAAATGAAAGATTTTAAGAAGAACATTGTCCAACTTTGTATTGTTAATACCAGCGGTTAAGATATGTATGTCGAACAAAATCCATGTCATGAGCATAATAAGGCAGCTTTAACCCTCTAATGCATGAATTTTAAAATTTTTTTCTATCAAAGTTTTGACTTCAACTCGTAGTTGTTGAACAAATGTGCATATTACAACAACAAAAACCAAATCGTTATGACGAGAATACTTTAAAAAGAGAATAACTCATGTAAAAACTATAGAAAAAAATATTCATGATAACGACGTAAAGTTACACAATTCAAGATAACGTAAAGTCCGCCTTTAGGCGAGCTTCAGCTTATGCATTAGAGAGTTAAATTTCATGATTTTAGAATTAATCAGGAAACTGGTTAGCTGAAAAGCACATACAAAAAAATTATAAAAACGTGCGAAATCCGAATTGGCGAATACTATTGCAAGGCAAATAAGTGTAATAAAATTATTTCTCGAACTTCAGTTTCTTTGAATATATGCCGTATGTAAATTTTTAAAATTTGTTTGAATTTGAATTTTACCTTTTATAAATTATTATGTTTTGAAACTCTATAATTATAAAACTTGAAAAGTTAATTGTACAAAACATCAAAATTAAACGATTATGTAAATACAAAGTAAATACACATAACGGTATTTCGAATTTGATTTTAAAACGAACTTCATCCAATAAATAACATAATCCTATTATTAGTGCAATTTTGATTGTGTTAGTGTGGATATTTTTTATTTTCTATTTGATCAAAACCAACATTAATGTATTACAAGCCTGACTATAGCTGTGTTTTTTTATTCGCTATCCGGAGCCGCTATCGAGAGCTGCCATATAAAAATAGCTCTCGATAGTGGCTCCATATAAATAGGTAGAGCTAAATATTTTTTATATCACGTTTTCACTGAGGAATTGAATGAAAAATTATAGTTTGACGTTAAATATATTTAATTTACCAATAAATAGCACGTCAAATTTAAATTTGGGTGTAGAAAATTGACTGCTCCGCATAGCAGCTATCGGGAGCGAATAAAAAAACACAGCTTATCATAACTGATTTTTCGCTTATACATGAAAGTATTGGTGATCGGATACACTATATAAATTGTAGGCAAAACAAAACATACGAAGTTTCCCACCAATGCTTCCAAGTATAAGCGATTTAATGGAAGAAGGTGTCTGTGTACCTCATTACGGAATCAGGCTTGTAGTACATTAGTGTTGGTTTTGATTTGATGCATTTTATTTTTCTGTATGTATATAATATTATACAGCACACACAGCACACTTTTTATAAAGAAATTTGATGTGTTCGACGACATTGATGATAATGCCATCTACTAGTAAGTAGAAGTCAAATATATCGAAATAGCTAATTGGGTTCCTCGATTGAAGTATACATTTTCCTCACTATAATTGACGCAATTATCAGTCAATTTGATGAAAACCACGGCTTCCTTAGTCAATAATTCGTCTGGATATATTACGTCTGTGATTGAGCTCATTATAAATGTAATATTGAGAAACATGACCAGTTACAAAAAATGTCGAATATACCTGCCTGAATAACTGCTAATAAACTTAGCATCCTACAGTTTTGCATTTCAACTTACAAAAATAGCTAAACATTTACTTTTCTCAAATATAATTTCGCGAAACCTTTTATTAAAAAAATCGAGGCTGCTGTCAAAGTTTGAAATCCTAAATGTCTACAAAAAGGCTAAAGACTGGAGCTGAACGGAAAATTGGAAACTTTTATTGCACATTTTTTAACAACCCGCATTTCGCCTTTGTGGTGAACTCACATATGTATGTAAGACCCCCGGCTAAATTCTTAATATAAAATAATTTTGAAAAATTTTTAAATTTATAATTTCTATGACATAATATTCAATACCAAACAAATCTCAAATAAACTAGAAAATATCGAAAATCCCATAAAATATCGATATACTAATTCCGTGACGTCACACAACTACAGCACTTTGCAAATTTAGAGTAGGATTGAGAAACTTGAATAGACCCAAATGATCTTGGGAATAAGGTCGAATAATCTTTGAATCGTACAATAATCTTCAAAAACTATATAAACATGTTGATAATTTTGAATAAGATCTTCTGCACAAATCAGTTTCACGTAATAGGTGGGTCCTAACTAAGCTTAATTAAATCCAAAGAAAACTCGAATAATATCTAAAATCTTGAATAATTTCGCAAAATCTATAAAAGTTTGCGTAAATTCTATGCGAATCACGAGTGCGCTTAAAAACCTCAAAAATCACATAAAATACCGAAAATCGCGAAATATTATGTAACTCGGTTAAATATCACGTAACTAGATGAATTATGTAAAGGGTAACCTGGTCACAATTCGCAAGTGTGCATGCTGCCTCATCGTGGCAACTACTGGTAACAGAGGCTACTAGGCACAATTGTGGCCTTTTTAGCAAAGGATAAAGTACGGTGCTAAAGGAGAAATCATTGACAAAAACCCTTAATCTAAGGTGAAACAGCGTATGCCGATGGATGAATGGCTGATAGAGCCAGGCACCCTCCAGTTTTATTTAGTATTCATGTAGTAAAGCTGGGTGACCTAAAGGCGACTTGCCATTCCCCTCAAGTCATAAGAGTAAAATAAAAACGGAAGACGGGGTAGGGCTAGGAATATATGGGAATGGGACCGCCCTCGCGAAGTCCCTGGGAACCTTTACATTTTAAAAATTATACCTGAATGTTTGCTCAAATATGTTTGTTTCTAATATATTTCATTGTACTATAGGACAATCGAATGTTAAATTTGGCGTCGAATAATTATGATGTATAAAATTTGATTGCATGGTTCCCTTTTAAAAAATAATACCACAATGGATTTTAAAACACTGACTTTATTTGGCGCAAATATATTTCGTTATTCCGGAATTCTTTAATTGCCAAACCAACCAGATTCACTAAGACATAAGTCGTATATATGTAAATCTTTCATAATTCACCAAATTAAATTTACGGACACGAAGGACACAAACCTTCGAAACGAATTTAATTATAATTTTCCACTGTAATCTATCAACATGCCTGGCAATTTTATTAACCTAAATATATCTCAATTTCTTTATTTGTTTTGTAAGTTGGTTATCGCAGCTTCTCAACGAGTTGAGCAAATAAAACGTAAATATCGACATTTCGTATATTAGAATCCTTTACCCATATACAGATAAATGTTCTTCCTTTTGATGATGATTCTTTCATTTTACGATGTTTTCTTCTTAATAAACTTTCCTTGGTAAAAATTTCTTCATCTTTAATGAGTGCTAAATGAAAAACGAAAAAAAGCAAGAAGGAAACTCTTGTTTATTTCACTTTTCTTTTACGAAAATAAGTACCTGGTAAAGTAATTTAATGTTATCAAAGGATGAACATTTTTTTTTTTAAATTTTGTTGTTGGTTTATCCGTTCTGTTATCCTTGATAATATAACCTCTGTCTATTCTATACCTTGTGCTTTGTATGCTTGTACAATGAACATTATACACATACATATGTACAAACAATTTTAAGGCACACTTGTATCTCTGAGAGTTTATCTTCCGCACTACAAATAGGATATTTGCTTACAGAATATTACCGACAGGTTGATTCTTTTGTTTTGTTTTTAATTAAATTTAATTTATAAATGTACATAATATTTATTTGATGGTTGCTGTTGTTGTAGGCTGGTTTTCTTTCATACATTTATTTATTTATTAATTAATTAAATAAATTTAATTTAATTGACGTATAAACATTTGCTTTTCTATAATGTTGGAAAAGTCTTTTATTTTTGTACGTGCGGTTTTTTTTTTAAATTTATTATTTTTAGTTGTTTACTCGTTCGTTTGCTTGTATTTACGAGTACCTTTGTATTTCGGTATAATATGGTTCTGAAATGGAAAATTGAATTTTCATTTTAAATTGGAGTGTTTTATTGTTTTCCAGTTTATTTTGTTTGTATAATTAAAAAAACCGCGTTTCCAGGGTATTTATTTTGTATAATATTTCTGTGTAAATAATTTTTTTGAGATTTTATTATAATATTGGATTTGATTTGCCTGCGAGAACCGCAGTAATGTTTATTTATGATTTTAAATGCAGGTGTATTTTTTTTTTTTTTTTATGGTGTTCTGAACGTAGGGCAATATGCATACAAATTAGGTATTCCTCCCATCCTTTCACATTATGGTTACTTAGAACAACTTTATTAGGAAGATGTCGGTCCTTTTAATCGTTATTCCTTCTGTTATTTTATGACTTCATTGTAATTTTAATTATTGTTTATTTCACTATACGACTATTCGTCTTTGAATACAATTTAAATTATACTTGAAATTTACTTCAAACTTAATTCATAATTTAATAATTTGACTTAACTTTTATTTTCATTTCAATATATTAAGGAAAAATCTTGTTATTTTTCATATTCCAAAATGTTTACCAAAAATAATTTTAAAATCCATTTCTAGCAAATACATACATCGAAATTCATCATAATCGACGAAGAAATAGCCCAGTTTACTAACTTATGTAACTCGTTTATAGTAAAAGCCAAAATCAGTCAAAACTACAATTGCTCCGTCAAAATGGTGGTGGAAATTGACCGAATAAAATGATAAACTAGTATCTTCAAATAGAGCAGAATTACTCTAAGGGGCAACGGCTTTGAAAACATTCACGGGCACGTGGGTGGTTGCATCGTATCCCGGGTACCTATGTACAATGCCCTTACTATATTCAATTCCGGAGTTCTGTAAAATCGTATAACTTTGTGCTATACTTAATTTAACTTCAAGCCAAACTCGAATATTATCGAAAGTCTTAAATAACGTCGAAAAACTTATAAAATCTCAAATAATCTTAAAAATCCCAAAAACTATCAAAGATTCCACATCTCACCAATTTGATAGCATCGCATAACTGCAAAGCTTTGTTAATTTAGGTAATATCGAGAACCCGCATAGACTCGAAAAATCTCAAATCATTTTAAAATTCTAGAATAATCTCGCTATTCTCAAAAAAATTGAATGATTCCAGAAATCTCTAATGAACCTGTAGAATCCTGAAAAATTTTAAACACAAAGCAAATCAAAAGCCGAAAATTTTTCTCGGAAAAAATACTGAAAGACCTCACCTAACGCAATGCTCAATTCATTCCAAACCAAACTCGAATAATACCGAAAATTTTGAATAACCAGATGAAATTTAAATGGGGGAATTACAATAACTTCAATTTCAACTCCATTTTATCTTTCCACAAAATTCTATAAATATTTTATAATTAGTAAAAATCGGTTAAATATTGGATGGATTTGCCGAAATGTTTGATTAATTTGGTTTCACTCCTCTCTCGGTGCTGATTCGGTAACTGTGCGATAAGATCTAACCAAGCTATTTCATATTTTCAAATAATTTGTTTCCAGCTTTATATTAGAGCGAAACCTTTTTCTAATTCTGCAATGACGCCGTTTTAGATATTTCGGTTCCTTCATCAAATCGGCAGAAATACCAATTTCTACAGCAATTTTCCGGGCGCTTAAACCAGAATTTGATACTCTTGCTTTAAAATATTCCGCCTTTCTCTTTCTGTTATCTGTGTTCACCCCTTCAGTTTTATTTCGGTCGTAGTAACAAATTGTTGTGGAATGGTAAAATAGAAGCTTGCCACACGCACATATACTAATCTGGCTCTATAACTAATTTACTTTAAACGGAATCGACGATGAAATATGCAGTGAAATACCCGATGCCGACGACGAAAAGGATTTGCATGAAGTTGTAACGAAAAATATGATACATGGACCGAAGACAGAATTTTCAAGACAGAAAATGCTCTAAGTGATATACTGGAGCATTAGTATCCAACACACTTACAGAAAACGATGAATATCCTTTATACAGAAGAAAATCAGAAGAAGATGGCGGTAAATTAGCAAACATACAAATGCGAAACGGGGACATCGAAGTAGGCAACCGGTGAGTTGTTCCATATTCGCCTTTGCTATCAAAAACATATACAAAGCGCACATAAGCGTGGAATACTGTAACTCCGTTAAATCCATCAAATAAATTGGTAAGTATACGTGAATAAAGGCAGCGACATGGCAGTTTTTGGTGTTCAGCCAGAAAGAAGTGATAGGAATGCAGTCATACATATCGATGAAATGGCACAGTATCAGGCTAGAAGACACATAAGCAGCAATGAAGCTGTATGGCGAATCCTTTAATTTCCCATACATGAACGAAGTCCAGCTGTTGTTCACCTTGCATCTATAAAATGGACAACGCGTTTATTTCACAGCAGCAAATGTGCAACAAATTGCCCTGAATCCACCGGCTACAACGTTAACTGCTATCTTCACGTTATGTCAAAATGACGCCCTTGCCAAAAAACTGCTGTATTCGAAAGTGCTTACGTATTACACATGGAATGCGAACAGAAAATCATTTAGCATATTCAAAGGAACTATGATAGGCAAACTGTATACCGTGCATCCCAATCAAGATGAATGCTCCTCGTATGCTGTTAGTAAATGTGCCCAGTTCAAGGTCTTTCCAGCAATTGAGAATTGTCAACGGCGTCATAAATGCTATACTTTCCGCAATGCATGTCAAGCTTTGAATTTATTAGAGAACGACCGACACTGCGATGTATGCCTTAATGACGGGAGCAAAATGTCACATCCAAATCAAATTCTTGCATTGTTTGCAATCAAATAATAATATTGACCGCCGGCTCTCCTTCATCTCCAACGGAGTTATGGGAGAAATATAATTCGCACATGGCTGAAGATATTTTCCTTCGAATATGCGAATAAAATTCAAATATGAACATCAATTTCACAGCAGAAATCTACAACGAAGCTTGGATAATGATTGAAGATGTTTGCTTAAAAATCGCGAACAAAGTTCTCCATCAAATGGGAATGCCACCACCGAATCGATCTGCTGCTGCTTCGTTTGATATAGAATTTGGTCATGAATAAAATTACAACACGGGTGAAACTTTGTTGTATGTGAAATCAAATGTTCCTAAGCTAACGATTGAGCAAAAAGCCATTTACGATCAAATAATGCAAGCTGTAAATAATGGGGTTGGAGAAATCTTTTTCTTAGATACGCCAGGAGGAACTGGTAAAACGTTCCTAATTACATTGATTTTGGCAGCAATTCGGGCGTGGCAGTCCCCATCTTCTAAGTTGTATTATGAATTAAAATCACATTTCAAAACATAATTAACTGAAATAAACATAACATGTCCCTAATAATGATCACATATCACAAATTTTTCAAATTTCGGTTTTAAACAGAAATGGAATAGCTCCCAATAATACATTTTTGGGACTTATTTCATTTGGGATTTAATTCATTCATTTACGCAAAAATAGGCAAAAAAAAGTACTAAAGTACGCAAAAATGGTTGGGAATTATTTTTGGGAGTTATCTCATAGAGCATAAGCAAATAAACCTAACCTAAAAGGCTTCCCCGAAAAATACGGTATAAGTCTACTCACATTTGTAAAGAATTTCTCGGGAAAGCGGGAACCATAATATGGGTATTAATAGCTGAGGAACCACGCAATTTCCATGTACTTACATACGTATAATGTGTGTGTTCATTCATTTTCATTTGCTGTGTTATTAATTTGCTTTAGATTGAAATCAAACATATCATTGAAAATCAGACACTTCAAATTGACATTTGAAAGGTTGAAGTTGCCAAGAAACAAGAGACATATTATATACAAGTGTTTATTATCAGTTACGACATTTGAATTTTTTTTTCCGGTGTTTAAGTGAAGTTACAAAAAAAAAATCACAGAAATTGATTGGGGCGGAACTTCTGAAATACCCGCGAATGAATATATGTACTTCCATTTTGCTATCAATTTCCCATTCACTTGTCGTAACATTTTAAAAGTTTTTCAAAATTTTCCCGCATCTTTTGTTTTATAGAAAACAAAACAAAAAATATGTAAATTTTCCCATTTTTGTTTTACTTTTATTAATTTTCATAATTCATTAAAATATTATGTGCTTGAAGAAGAAGAGCCCTTGAAAAACAAAAAAAAAAGTTTTTTTTTTTCGGGCGGCTTACATAATTTGATTTTTACATAAAAGTGGTTGATGTACGCGTTGATTTTTTTTTTTTTGCATTTGCCGATTTTGTTACACACACTAATACATATATATATTTTAATAAACGACGAGTAACAACAACAACAATACCGGTAAATTTATGTGTTTTTCGTTTAGGTAATAACTTCTTATACTGCTGTTTGAATAAATGAAGGTGGCAAATTAGTAAAAAAAATTAAATTGATTCTGTAGTAGACGCTTTTCACTTTATTACAATTTTTTTTCCTTTTTAGCACAAGAGTATAATAGATTAGAAAAGGTGTTTTATGTGTTTGGTGAAAATTCTAACGATTTTGATTGTTACCTGCCATTTTTTTGTATATATTGTATTATTTGGAGTGCGGGGTAAATATTGTGCTTTGAAACGTATATCTACGAGTATGTCGATAAGAGTTCCATTCTGAGTACATATTTGCCTTATTTGTTTATAAATAAACAAAGACATTGCGGTTTAGACAAACGAATCATAATATAATCAACCGCAAATATTATAAAACCACGATGTTTATTTTTGTCGAAACGTTTTGGAATTCATATGACCAATGATGATGATGTGAAAGTTTTTTTTTGTATGTGGTTTTAATAAATGTTTTTGTATAATAGTTCATAATAAAACTCTCGGTCAACATTCTTTTTGTGGAAATGTTTAAATCAATGTGATATCGGTGAAGTATTATTCATAATGATGACTCATTTTGGGATAAAGGTTGAAACGCAGGTACCAGACAGATTATGGTTTTTAATCGACGGTAGAATTTGCTATATCCATTAGAATTTACATACTACCGTTTTTTTCAGAAATCGATTTAAATCTTTATTTATTTTTCCTGAAAAGTAGCTTGTTTTCACTTAAGTGGTTCTCACTTTTGGACACAGAATTGTTAAGGGCTTAAACCCACTTGAGTGGTCAAACCCACTAATCACTAAGTGAACATCTCTTTAAAATGGGAAGTTTTAAAAAAACATATCAGCATGTCTCTTCACTCAATTTCCAGTATTCAACGGAGCTTGCAATTCAATTTGTTTCAGTTTCGAAATAATCCAAGTACTACCCCTCGATTTGTCATTCAAATATTAACTGCTAATCAAAAGCATTTATGGCAATCAAACTGGTTAATCGGATACTTTTTTAATGGTAAGTAAACAGGGGATAAGCTAAAAATTAACCGTAAAAGAAAGGACGGATATATAAAACTAAAGAATATAGTTAAATGAAAAGCCGAGGTTTTGGTTTGTAATTGTGAATCATATTTAGATATTTGGTTTTCAAATCTAAATAACTAAATATTTATTTTATTTTGAAATAAAACGTTTAGGGATTATTATCAGTATCAACAGTTTTTTTAACGTGGCGATGAGAACAAAGTCTTATTATAGAACATAAAAGAGACAAAAGAAAAGAATTTTTTTTTTGAAGAGATAAAATCGAAATTAATGAACTTGAAAAAATTATAAATTAAAAATGTTATCCTTGAAACAATAATCTTAGCTATTATTTAGTAAATACCCTGGTTTAAGGCTTATAAATAAATTATTTACAATCGTTAGTTCTTCATTGTACATTACTCGGAAATTTTTATTTTTCTAATACAGTGAAAAGTCTTTATTTATGAATTCCAGTTTAACGACATTTTCAGTGGAATGGAAATTTTGTTATATGGAAATGTATTGTAGCTAACCAAATGATGAGTTATAAGATAATAAAATTAAAAAAATTTACATTTTCATAAATTCTTAACAACAATTCCAAAGTAGCAATCTAATTCTGATCCTGGAAGAATTATCCAGTCTTTGAATTCGTTATTTCGAATTTTAACTGAACCCGAATTACCATAATTTGTTTTCTTTCCAATTTAGATGAGAAACTTTTAAATAAACTTCTAAAGTTTTTGTTTAAAATTATTACCTATACCTTTCACTTACAATTTTTAAAAATATTTTCTGTTTTAAATTTTTTTACAATTACACAGCAATTACGTAAAAAAAATTAAAAATTAAACCTTTATATTTATATAATCCATCCACAAAAAGTTTGTCATAATTAAAAAAAAGCAATCAACAATCAGGGCCGTGCCTAGCATGTGTGCAATGTGTGCACACAGGGGGCCGATTCCAAAATTGCTTGTTTACCTATTATTTTAAATTATTGACTGAAAACGTGCATTGGTTGAAAATTGAAAATACACAAAGGCTTTGTTTAATTTTTCTAAAATCTAACGAAATTTTTATAATTCTAATTGTATGAAAGCAACTCTGTAACACTTGTAGTACATATTCTGCATTTGGATTAACCCAAAAAAAAAATTGAAAGATGTATTGTTGTGTGCAGTGGCGCAGCCAGAAATTGGTTAAAATTATTTATTAATTATTTCTATATATAAGAAAATAATGCTTACGAGAATTTATTTAAATTCAATTTTTTATAATTTTATATTGATTCATCGTGACACTAAGCTGGGGACACCGTCTATTGATACATCCACATCTCTGTGAATATTTAATATTGCCAATCAATTATAGGTTAAGGATCCTTCTGAAAGTCTGATAAATATTTTGTGCTAATTTTGTTATTATAGGTAGAAGCATTCAAGATCTATATGACCGTATTTTAAACATTTTAGTTAACTTCGCTTAGTTTGTCGAATTTCCTGATTAGAATAGTTCAATCTTTGAGAGTGAGACGAGTTTTTTTGGGCATGATAGTTATCTCAAAAAATGACATTGCAAGCATCTTATGATAATAAAATAATAATTTATATACAGTCTTAGTATTTCTGTGGTCACAAGGCATAACAGCTTAAGTCAAATTTAATCATTTTTCTAGAGAGGTAGAAAAAGTTTAATATTAAATTAATTTTTCACTTATGCCTTTTAAAGCTACTATGGCTTGCGACTACAGCCTTTGGCCAAAAGGCATTAACACTTAAGCCAAATTTACTGCAGTTAGAGGAGAGATAGAAAATATTGAATACTTAAATATTTTTTGACTTAAGTCGAGTTAAGCGATTATGCCTTGTGACCACAGATTTTATTGTCACCTGGTACTACATTAGATTCATAGGATTCAAAAGATTCGTAGGATTCATAAGTTTCATAACATTTATAATTCAGAATCATTAGATTCGTAAGACGCACAAGATTTATAAGGTTCATAAGATTCTTAAGATTAATAAAATTCACGAGATTCTTAAGATTCAAAAGATTCATAAGATTCATAAGATTTATAAAATTCACAAGATTAATAAAACTCATAAGATACTTAAGATTCGTAAATTCATAAGATTTAAAAGATTCATAAAATTCATAAGACTCATAAGATTCAAAAGATATATAAGATTCTTAAGATTCATAAGACTACGACGAGCGAAATTATCAAGATTTTTGTATGTTCAGTTTCGATCTGAATGAGAATTACGAAAAATTTAAATTTATTTTCCAGTCAATCTCATCAGGCTATAGCGACTGAATTGCTAATGAATTGCTAAGCCTGAAGAGATTGACTGGAAAAAAAATTACATTTTTCGTAATTCTCATTCAGATCGAAACTGAACTTGCAAAATTCTTGATAATTTCGCTCGTCGTAAAAAATAATTATCTGGCTCTGTACCGGAAGAACCTTATATTTCATTCATAAGACTCATATCATTCAAGAGATACATAAAATTCTTAATTCTCATAAGATTCATAACACTCATAAGATTCATAAATTTATGAAATTGATAAGATTTATAAGATTCATAATATTCATGGGATTCATAGAATTCATAAGATTCATAAAATTAATCAAATTTATAAAACTAGTATGTTCACTAGATTCAAACGACTCATAAGATTCATACAATTAATAAGATTCATAGGATTATTACGATTCATAAGAATAATTAAAATTTTGTAAGATTCATAATGTTTGTCAGATTGATAAGATTGGAAAGATTCAAAAGATTTATAAAATTTACAAGATTAGTAAGATTCAAAAGATGAGAAAATTTGTAAGATTCCTATGTTTCATAAGATCCGTTAAAGTTAATAGAATTCAAAAATTCATAACGTTTAAAACATTCTTGAGATTCCAAAAATTCATAAGATTTAGTTGATCCACAAGATTCATAGGATTCTTAAGATTAATAAGATACATGTGATTCATTAATTCATAAGATTCTTCTAATTCATATAAGACGCACAAGATTCATAAGATTCGTAAGATTCATAAGATCCATGAAATTTTTAAGATACATATAGGGTTAATAAGATTCGTTAGTCACAAGATTAACATGATTTGAAGATAAATAGGATTCATATGATTTGTAAGATTTACGATATTCATAAGATTCGTTTAAATTCATCGAATTTATAAATAAGATTAACAAGATACAGTACATTCACAACTGAATCGATAGTGATGGGTAATTTGGAAAGTTTAGGATAATTTTGTCAGAAATTCGTATTAAATTCAGAAAGTTTTGTGAACCAACTCAGTGTGTGACGTTAAGGCCAATTCATCATGGACACCGTCTATTAATACACAGCCACATCTCTGTGAATATTTAATAATGCCAATCCATTTAGTCGCTCCTCACCGATTGTATGTCGTTGGTAATTCTTAAGGCGCCTGAGCGCCCTATAACCCTCCAATTAGAGAGATTATCCAGGTTAAGAGTCCTTCTAAACGTTTGACAAATATGTTGTGCTTAGTTTTCTTATTATAGGTAATACCGTTCAAGATCTACCTGACCGTCTATTAAACAGTTTAATTATGTTTGCTTAGGTAAACTAATTTCGGCCTAATCTGGATAAAAGATCTATGATCTATAAAAACATGGCTAATATTATGCCGAATTGTTTATTTTTCTTTTAAGTGACGAATAAAATAAAGATTACATGTATTATACCTGTAAAATAACTCTTATTATTTTCCTAATTCGAATTTTAAATGTTTTTGTTTACTATGTGGAACGACACATCATTTAATGATATACGAAGCTCATGAGATAGGGGTTCAATCGCCTCCCCCCCCCCCTGAACCCCCTCCCATCCCTACGCCACTGCTTGTGTTGGTTTTATAAAATGTTTACGCCGTATAATGATACATAATTTAACACATATTATCTATCAAGGGGCGGCCGATAAAATATATGCATACAAGCGGCCGTAGGCGTAGGCCTGTCAACAATTATATTTTTAATTACCACGTTAATTCCTGCCCTCATGACCACTTACCTGAAAAGAAAAAAAAACAAATATTTCATTAATATATATGTAAGCAAAAATAAAAATAAAAATTATTTTATAAATTAAATGAAATCTACGTTGCCCGAGAAAAAAAATTGAATCGTTTATTATTGAAAGGGCACATGTCCACTTTTTGTCAAAATTAGTATTATGACAGTATTGTAGCACAAACACGTAATTATACTAGTGTTATCTTGTCACAGAACGTATTTACTTGTCTGTGCTATAATATAATACTAATTTTGACAAAAAATGGGCATGTGCTCTTTCAATAATAAACGATTCAATTGTAGCTTTAATTCGCTATCAAAGCGTATTAGCTCACTTTTATAATAAGGTGTCACTTTACTTTCACTATTAAGTTATAGGAATTTTAAAATATTCTGGAAAAAGAGACTTAATTTTGTAAGATAATATTTAGTAGATGTAAAGTGGAAGAGACGATGTTCATACATAAGAATGCAGTAAATATAATGGAAGAGAGGTAGTTCTAGTGTAAGAAAAACGACATGTGTGAGTACAAGAAACTTAAAAAATGTTGACACGTAAGGTTGTACAAGGGAAAATCATTGCCAGTGAAGGCTTATTTAATTAAATAAAAAGAAGAATAAAAAATCAGAAGAATTAAATAAATCATCTCTGAAGTTCAGAAGTGGTATAAAACAGTTAAAGGAAATAATAAAGGCGGATGGTAAAATAATTAAAGATTAGAAATCATTAGGGGTAAAAATATTTCAATGGTTCAATTAAGAAGTGGGTTGATCAGAAATGATCAGCAAGTGAATAAATTGGAAGAATACGGTAACACCCAAATGGGATCCGCTCGAAATGCGATATTTTAAAACGCGATATAACGAAACGCGATATGGTAAAAAACACGATATTTCAAAACGCGATACGGTACAAAACGCGATATTTCAAAACGCGATATTTTAAAACGCGATATGGTACAAAACACGATATTTTAAAATTAAAATTTTAAAATAATAATAAAAATTAAAATAATAATAATTATTAATCTTCCTTTATTTAATAAAATTTTCCTTCACCAAAATGATAAAATTGAACATGTACGATCAGAACTAGGAAATTGCGTTTTGAAATATCGCGTTTTGTACCATATCGCGTTTTGTACCATATCGCGTTTTGTACCATATCGCGTTTTGTACCATATCGCGTTTTGAAATATCGCGTTTTGAAATATCGGGTTTTGGCAAATCGCGTTTTAAAATATCGCGTTTCAAATGGGACCCCCACCCAAATAAATGATGCAAAAACAGCGCAGCATGTGGAAATCGGAAGCGAACATAAGGAGAAGGTGGACGAGAACGAAATTGGTGAATATGCATCTTCTCATGGTTCAATCGAGCAAGGAAGATGCAGAAAAAGTGACAGTTACGATAAGATAAGGTTTACTGTTAGGAATATTATCGATATACTTCCAAATTTTGACCCTACCGATATTGCTGGATTGAATTCTGACTAGTGGGTGGATAATGTGGATGTACTGATGGAAGTATATGATTTAGACGAAAGATTGGTGATACTAGCGGCTAGTGATGTAAAATTACCGATATTTTTTAATTTGGTAACATTACCGGTAATATTACCGGTAACATGGGTAAAATAGGTAACACGATTTTTATTCTATATTTTGATTCCCTTTTCTACCAAGAAAGAGTTTTAAAATTTTGACATATGGACAAAAGAGGGACACTTACTTGGTCTGAATTTAAACATATTAAAATGTTTCAGTTCAAAAATAAAAATACGGAATATTGTATTTCAGTGTAAAACATTAATCAGTAAATAATACATTTTCTATAATTATGAATTAGCAGTTTAGCAATCAATTAATCATTATGTAAGTCATCGCCGCCGACGCGTTTATCATCCTCAGCATCAACCTCAATCATAATCGAAATACTCATAGTTTCCTCTAGGTTACCTTCTTCTTCTTCTTCAAACGAATATACAGCTTCATCGATTAGTAACTGATCGGTATTTGATTCCGCAGGAAAAGCTTCATCTTTATTATCCAAAGTTCCGGTGTCCGATTTTGATAGGTTGAATTTATGCAAAATATATGTTAGTTTTCCCGCACGCTCTACAATCAATCGATTGCGTTTTTAGCTGTGAATAAAATCGTAGGTACTAAACGTTCTTTCCGTTGCAGCTGTCGATGCGGTCATGTTCAATGTATCAACCGCCAATGCACTTAATGGTGATGTAGAACATACTCCGGCCCACCAAGTCTCACCAGAAAGATGCTCACTTGCAACTACAAACGGTCGTGAATAAAATTCACTTCGAACATTGTAATGTGCCAACGACTCAATTATTTTGGTGCCGTCATTATATTTTGGGTGGAATTCTGCGATATTAAAAATAAACTCAGTTGCTTCAAGTTTTTGTGATTCCGAAAGATTATTTCCTCGAGTACCTGGCTCAAGCAAATTTGCCACATAATGAGGCAGTTGCAAGCATTTATCGGCCCGTGAAGCGAGAATGCTTATAAGTTCTTCGTAATTGGCGCATTTAGTTTGTTCAACAGATTGTTTTATATTAAAAACAGTCCATGCCTTTGGACAAAACTGCTTTTTTGTCGTTTTCAAATAAAGATGTCCATTTAACAATCGGAGAAAGCAAACAATGAACAATTTCGACTTTTTTCCAAAACGTTTCGCTTAGGATGGAGGATATCGTAGATGCCTTTATAACTGACTGCACTTCTTAGGGTATCAGGGCATATCTTGTTTCAATCAAACTTGAGAGAGAGATTACAGAAGAGTTCCATCGCCTTTGTACAGGCAGCTTAAGTGCAATATACTGTGATTTGCGGTCGCTTGTATGCGCTCGAAGGTAGCATCTTCGTTCATACGGATGGTTTCGGAAATAAAAACCCCACATATTTTGCATGTGAGTTTTTTATTTCCGAAAAAACCATCCGTATTATTGAAGATTTCAATGTGTTAATAGACTGAATCTTGAAGATATCGACAGGTTGAGTCCATGGCGCACCCATACTCAGTAATATGAGAATAGTTTGTGTTAACCATTTTTCGGCCCGCTTTTGTATTCACTCCATTGTCAGTAATAATCCCAATAAATGTATAAACCCCAACGTCTTTCAACACCGCTTCAATTTCCTCGAAAAGAATCTTAGCCGTATGTCGATTCTCGAGTGTGGGTAGATTTGTAGAAAACGGGCTTGGGTGTAGTGATGACATAATTTGTTATGGAGTCCCTGCGTATGTTCGACCAAGCATCCGTCTGCAACGTGTAGTAGATTATTATACTGTGTATACAGCCAAGTAAAGGATGGTGTAGTAGATTAATATTGTACATAAAGAAGTGAGTATAATCCAGTGGTGTTACAACTCTTATTGCAATTAGATTAGTTAAGAAGCTTCGAAAGGATGTTTTTAATTTATGTTACCGATATTACCACGGTAACAACACTTTGGGTAATATTACCCAAATTACCTATTTTACCGGTAATATTACCCATGAGAATATTACCATTTACATCACTACTAGCGGCGAAAAGTAAAATGCAGTCATACGCGCTAAAATGGTATGACTAAGTGATGAACTGAACGATGACGTGGTATCGATTTACGGTTATGCTCAGACGAGATTTTCCAAGCCGATATGTACTCAAGCAGAAATCCATGAGTGTATGAGAAAACAAGTGCGAGGAAAACAAGGATTGATGGAGTATTTTTTCGAAATGTGTCAGATTGGGCGAGGACGACTGGAAGACGAAAGTGTTACATACTATATAATTAAAGGATTGAACGAATATAAATTAAGTTCGATGCTAAATTCAATACGAATGTCATCGATAAATGAGTTGAATGAACGTATAGAGTGGCACGCTAGGATGCACGGAAAGGAAGGAGAATGAGAACAATCAAAATAATCGGGCAGAAAGAATGAAACCTGACGACAGTAGTAGTAAGCCTAGAAAAGACGAAGGAAGTAAATCGGACTGGGTACGGAGGCGGGAATGTTATAATTGCTTCAAACCAGGCCACATAATAAATAATTGTCCGGAGCCAAGAAAAAAACCAACATGTGAGATGTGTAAGAAAATTAGGTAAAGTAGAAGGAACGTCAACATTATATGGTGTCCAAGAAAGGTGCGAGGCGAATAGTTACGGAAACGAATTGGTGGTTGATAGAGAGTGGTACTGTTCCGGCGCATTTTGTGAAATACATACAACTCGTGTTAGATCAGTTAATGAAGGATAATAGAATTAAAGTTTTTATAGATGATATTTTGGTGGCAACAGTAGATATAAAAGAACATTTAGACGTATTAAAGGAATTGTTTGGAGTCTTAGCAAGAAACGGCATTAAGTTGCACATCGGGAAATGCCATTTTATTAAAACATAGGTGGATTATCTGGGGTATCATATTAGTTTTTCGGGAGTTACGATGACAGATAGGCACGTTGAAAGCATAGCGAAATATCCTATACCTCCAGATGTGAAAGCTTTACAGCGGTTCATTGTGCTCGAAAGCTATTTTAGGAAATTTATAAAGGTATTCGGGTGTAATTGCTTCTCCGTTGTACGAATTATTGAAACCGGAGGTCGAGTTTGATTTTTCGATTTTACGAGATTTTAAGGGTTTTGGATTAATCTAGATTTCCGGAATTGAACATTGGCATCGAAGTTCTGGTATAAAATTATTCGAGATTCTTAGTCATTTCTAAATTTTGTAAGATTATTGTAGAATTCTAAGTTATTCGAAGTTCTCAGGGTATATTCGAGATTTGATGCGAATAATCGCATTTCTCAATATTATTCGAAATTTTCAATGGGTACAGATGCCGGTAAGGCCACTGTTCAAATTGCTTCATTCTCCATTTAAATAGTGCATGTAAGTGCCGCATATCACATCGGCAGATTTATTTATTACCTGCAGTAAGTATACAATCGGTTAAGAAACATACAAAAACAAAAAATAACAATGTCATGTTGTCACATTGTCATGTTTAGAATGTGCAAAATTTGTAGAAAAAGGATCGCGTAGATATTGAAACGACCAAGTGATTCGTCACAACCTAGCTGATCAGTGATCCAAACGTTGCAGTTTTAATGTTCTAATAAATTACAACGATTATTATAAGGTGGGCGAATATATCGATGCATCCGCTCAGTGCTCGAAGGGTGTACAAAACAAATTGCTTCTGAACGCTCCCAATTCAATACTTAAAAACTGGGGCCAGATCTGAGAAGCAAATTCTAGAACCGACCGAACAAGGGATTTATACCGAGTTTTTAGTGTGACCAGGTCGCGAAAGTCTTTACAATTAGGCTTAATTGAAACCTAGCATAATAATAAGCTTTCTAATAATTAAATCAATGTGCTTAGTAAAACTCAACTCTATCAACAACAAAATTATATAAAAAATTTTGCTGAATTAATCGCGAGCACATCTGAGGGAATGACAAAATCCTAAATTAACACACATTCAACCACAATTTGTTGTTAAACGACCAACTGCAAAAGTTGTCCAAGTCACAATGCAAATTCACACAATCAGAAACACCATTAATTGAAATTTGAATATTTTCCAATCATCTGCGTAAAGCAGACAATGTGTAAATTTAAAATACTCAACAGCACCATTAACAAACAATGATAATAAAATCGCACCAACCAATGTGGCTTCCTTGAAGAACTCCTCAGGTAACATGAAACGGATGAGAGCGAAAATCATAATTCTTAACAAATTGGTAATAATCAGAAAGGTATGAATGCAACTACTTAATAGGGATGAACTGGCAATCTAGTTTATCCAGCTTATCGAAAAGAATCGAATGGTCAATTTTATCGAAAGCCTTTGAAAAATCGCTATATACTACATCTAATTGTTGCCTAGGAAAAATCCCAGTACATAGGTAATTAATAATGATGATAGTCAGTGGGGAGGCAAAACTCTCTGCGCAATTTTTAATAAGGATACGTGTAAAGACATCATGTTCTACCGCCTTATTAACTTCAAGTTGAGATAAACGTTGAATCATAAATTTCTGCTACAGTAAACTTAAAAAAAAAAATCAAAGCGATCGCGGTTAACTAAAGGCAAAAGTATTACTAGAGTCACACGTAGTATTGCAACTCTCTTAGGGTAATGTATATCATGATTGGATTATGATAAAAGCTCGTACATCCAGTAAAATCCTCACAAGACGAAAGCTCCAAATATATAAAAAACAAATCGATGAATTTACCTCGAATATTGCTTATTCGATTCAACTGCATGCTGAGCTAGCAACGTAATCAGTAACTGCTAATGCTTTTTGGTCAAGAAAACTACATCAACATCCATCCAAGTAATATCAGGAAGAGTCAAGTCCTCAGTAACCTTTAGTTTGTTTACCAGAACGAACCAATGGCATAATAGCAAAATTGATTAAATTAATAATTCCAAGGTAATATTCAAAAGTAGATCCGCTGGGAACAAATAAGCAACTACAACGAAAGAAGAGCTGGCTACATTAATATATACATCAATAACATCATAAATTGGAAGGCATGCAATAAGCTCGTTCGAAATCGAACCCGACGCCAAGCAAAAATAATTTAGCTTTACCTCGAATACTAGAGACGTTGTGATAGTCTATCGATAATGCATCGTCTTAAATTCCGGGAGAGTGGACTGGTACAGCTGGTATTCGAAATTGCACATTTAAGGCTCCTAACAAAAAAATTTTGGTTGTAAAAGGGTCTAATTGAATACACCAGTTGGAGACGTTCCGAATTTAGAGCATTAACACGAAGATCAACATTAATTCCTAATTTAAAGCAAACGTATTCCAAATCATAAATATCTCTTGTTTTAAGAATCAACCCCACTATGAAAAAACTGGTACCTAAACAAACGTTAACATCAACTCTAGGTAAATGAAGCCAAAAATTGGCTGCAACAGTTTTAATATGAATATCCGTTAACATACATATTTATACCTCAACTACCACAAATTCTATTGCCTGTTGTTTAGAATAATCGGCAGGTAACGATTTTTTATTACCGATAGAGCACTTTATTTCCATGTTATGGTTTGATTTTGAATTTAATTTCTCTGGAAATCTAGGATCCACCGCAAATTTCAATTGAGGCTGAACTTCTTTATGCTTTCAGCCAACTGCTGTTTTATTCGATTTTGTTCTTGCATTTTAAGCTTAATGTGCTTCATAAAACTTAACAGTTTGGTATCATGAAACTGTATTTTATCTTCGATACACTCACCACAAATAAATTTTATTTTTCGATTTGGAAGTCTTAGAGACTTGGTACCGATAGTGAAGCACTATTATTTGAAAAATTCATTACATCGAAGTGAATAACAATTTTTTTTTTTTTTTTTTTTTTGAAGAATGAAGCAATTGTAGCATTTTAGTGCTCCAAGGAGCTCCGCTTGATGTGAATTTGGCTGAGTTTGTTCTCCATTACAGCAACATCGATCAGAGGCATTTATTGGTTTAATAAAGCGGAATTACTTTCTAGACACCATAGAATAATTTTTAAACATTGTATTTCGTGCCCCTGGTTTTTGAATAAGCTTGACCGAATTTTAAATGTTTCTTTCAAAACGATTCTTCTTGCAAAGTTCGAAAAATTCAAATTTGGAAAACTAGAAATTGCCGGGTAGGAACTTTTTATGATATTTTACATGTATTCTAAATAATCTAAATATTTTTAGAGAGCTTTACGGAGAAAAGACATTCGCGCTTATCAGAATCTTTTGCTTGAAACTATCAGAAATCCAAATATTTTTTAAATAAAACTGAATTCACTAAATTTTTTCCACGACTGTTAAAAAGAATTAATCGATATAGCATCAACTCAACGTGTTTCATTAAATTGTTACAACTCAATGCTTTTCATACAAATTATTCGTTAAAGCGCCAATTTATTTTATTTTATTCCATAGGTACTACATATTATACTAAACAAGCAGATTATGTATAAATAATTTTACTAATTGTTTAAAATATCGATCACTACCGCCATAAAAACCATTAAACTGTCTATATGTAATCATAACGTTTATATGCAAAAAAAAAAAACATAAAACCACATTCTCTCATCTGATTCAATTATTTTGCACTATCAAGCAGAACAATTAAGCTCGTTAATAAACCATAAATTAATCAATATGCTGGTAGTCAAATCGTATCGCGTGTATATCAGTAGCCCAGCTTAAAATTTGTAGATAAGCATAAATGCAATAATCAATGTAATGTATTAATGCCCGTATATTTATTTAAAATTGATAATACCTATAGATAGCGAAACTAAATACTGTGTCACTATAATAGGTATACATACATCCGATAATAAATAATTATGTACTACGATACACATTTTTTTCTCGTTATCAAAACCCTAATAAACCACTTAAAATCCAATCAATCATTTTCAATACAGTGTCTGGGTATTACGAATTTTTTTTTTTTTTTTTTGCAATTGATTGATAATTTTCGTTAAGCCGATTAAAATCGGGAAATAAAGAAATATTGTTCTGTAAACAATATTATTTTGATATGTTGTACTGATTGTGTCTGCGTGTTCTTAAAATAAATTTTCAAAACCATTTTTTTTTTTCTTTATCAATTTAATTAAATTTATTTCGTGCTTAATCAGATATTTTCAAATAATTCAAAATAATGTTGGGTTTAGAGAGTATAAGGGGAAACATAATCTTATATGTAGGTGTTACCTCAATTTAAGAACTTTTTCATTTTTCAATTTTAAAACATTTGCATCATTTTTAAATTAAAGTGGCATACATGACGCTAATAAATTTAGAATTCCAAAATATTTAATCCAATTCAATTAACGTGTGTTATATTTTTAGATATATAATATAGATAGACGCGA
This sequence comes from Tipula helvola, assembly GCA_963556165.1. Taxonomy (NCBI): domain Eukaryota; kingdom Metazoa; phylum Arthropoda; class Insecta; order Diptera; family Tipulidae; genus Tipula; species Tipula helvola. Next base: position 365,911,512 of record OY744482.1, read on the forward strand.
TATGCCGTTTTTTATCAAACAAGCTAGTTGCGTGTGGAAAATCAATTTTCATTTTTTTTTTATTATTAGCAAATAATTTATTTATTGATATATTACGAGTATATAGATTAAAAATAATTTTGTGTGTTTGTTTTGAGATTTATTACTAATTGGTGAATATTGCGGTGGGAGTAGTATTATGTGAACGATTTTATTTTATTATCGTTTGTGTTTCAATTAACAGTCGATAATTGTAGATAATTATTTACAAGTGGTTGGGCAAGGCATGGGAATTGAAATGGTCAGATGCTTGTGTGTAATTTGTACTTTTGATAGATTTAACAAAAAAACAGCTGTTAAAAGTTGTTGTGGACTCTACATCAAATAACGCTGCACACATAAGGGGCATTCTTTTCGTCACATTGATTCGGAACACATATTATATAAAAATTGTAAAAAGTTACTACGTTGATTATTAGAATAAAAATGTTCTATTCGGTAGTTTAGGTATCTCTTTAAAAAGAGGTAGCTCTTTCTAATATTTAACAATGCTATTGTTGGTACTAAATAAATTGTTTGTTATCGTTTCATATATTTTGGCATAAGAAAAACAAAATAATCAAAATTTATTTGAATTTAAAAATACCAGATAGTTCTAAAATAAAAACATCAAGTATGTATTCTGTTATTTTATGGTTGTTCTTTTCGCTATTTCCAATTCAGCACAGTACGAAAAGAATGCGCTTTTAGAAATCAAATTGTAATACTTGATACAAGCAACAAGTAAAAAAACTGTTTGTTGTTACTATTCCCCAGTTTTGGATTATATTCGTAACACACCGTAAAATAATATTTTTAAGGGTCTTAAAGAAAAGCTTATAGAAAGACATTCATCAAGTGAAAAGTCGCATAGAGGAGTTTTCATCAATTATGGAGTTAAGAGATGAATTCGTCGGAATTATGTAGACATTTAAATCAAGTACCTAAAATATTAACTAAAAAACGATGGCTTTATTGGTTGCCTCCCATATAATCAATGCTGCTCCAACCTCTCTACTTAAAGATTGTAAAGATATTTTACAACTTGCCGAAATAGTTGACAAAATATTCGAGGCTACATGTGGATTTTCAGTATCCATGGTCAACGCACCTTCTGAAATAAATGAAGTCTCACTTCAAATTAATATATATGAACAATTGATAAACGAGATAAGTAAATTGAAAAAAGTCGTACGTGTGGTCTACTAAATCAGAGTTCGAATAATTCGCAGTCGATCAAGTACACATATTTGGTGACAAAGCTTTAAGATATAATAAACCTTGTAGTTTTGATGGGAACATTAGGAACGGTTCTTCAAAAAACAAAACGGTTTCGCCATCACAGCGACGTCTACCGGAACATACAAAACTTCTCTTTTATTTGTCAGCGTCAATCCTATAAATTTTATAAATTTGACAAATCCAATAAATTCTATAAATTATTAAGTTTTATGAATTTTATAAATTCTATTAATTTTATAAATTCCACAAATTCTATCAAATTTATAAATGCTGTAAATAATATAAATTCTTTAAAATTTGTAATTCTTTGAGTTCTATTAATTGTATCAAATGTATCTGTTTTATAAATTCTACAAACTCAAACTTTGCTTGTTTTATAAATACAAAAATTTCGCGAAATCCTATAAACTTTAACCATTCTATAAATTCAATAATTTCTTTAAATTTTATAAATTAAATAAATTCTATAAATCCTCTAAATTTTATAAGTTCTATAAATCCTATGAATAAAGTTTAAAACTTCCGTAAATGCTTTCAATTCTACAAATCTCATAAATTCCTTAGTTCTAAAAAATTCCGTAAATTTGATAAATTCTATAAATTTTATAAGTTCTTGAATTTTATAAGTTCTTTGTAATTAAATAAATTTTAATATTGATCAGAACGTATGACCCCGAATAAAGACTCCCCGGATGACACCGGGCCCTCCGAACACGCTTTACACACAACAAGACCGAAGGAAAGGAAAGAAAGGTATCTTAGTGTTAAAGGCTCGACCCGGTTTCAGACACCTAAGTAGTCGATAATTAGTAAATTTGTTAGTATTTTTTTTTTGCCAATAATTGTTAATCACAAGACAACAATTCTTTCTAATAAAGCGCCCCAAGTTTTATTAATTTAATTAATTAATTATTAATTTAATTAATTGATTGATTTAAGTAATTGATTGATTTAAGTAATTGATTGATTAAATTAATTGATTAATTTAATTAATTATTAATTTAATTAATTAATTGATTTAATTAATTATTAATTTAATTAATTGATTGATTTAATTAATTATAATTTGAATTAATTGATTGATTAACCTAATTATTAATTTAATTAATTATTAATTAAATTAATTGATTGATTCAATTAATTATTAATGTTATTAATTGATTAATTTAATTAATTATTAATTTAATTAAATGATTGATTTAATTAATTGATTGATTTAATTAATTGATTGATTTAATTAATTGTTTGATTTAATTAATTGATTGATTTAATTAATCGATTGATTTAATTAATTGTTGATTTAATTAATTGATTGATATAATTATAATTTGAATTAATTGATTGGTTTAACTAATTATTAATTTAATTAATTAATTGATTTAATTAATTATTAATGTTATTAATTGATTAATTTAATTAATTATTAATTTAATTAATTGATTGATTTAATTAATTGATTGATTTAATTATAATTTGAATTAATTGATTGATTTAACTATGATAATTATTAGTTAAATTAATTGATTGATTTAACTAATTATTAATGTTATTAATTGATTGATTTAATTAATTATTAATTTAATTAAATGATTGATTTAATTATATGTAATTGGTCTATTAATTGATAGATTTAACTAATTTTTAATTTAATAAATTGATTGATATAATTAATTATTAATCTTATTATTTGATGGATTTAATTAATTATTAATTTAATTGAATGATTGATTTAATTAATTAATTGACTCATTGAGTTAATTAATTATTAATTTAATTAATTGATTGATTTAACTAATTATTAATGTTATTAATTGATTGATTTAATTAATTATTAATTTAATTAATTAATTGATTTTATTAATAATTAATTAAATTAATTGATTGATTTAAAAATTATAATTTAAATTAATTGATTGATTAACCTAATTATTAATTTAATTAATTTATAATTAAATTAATAGATTGATTCAATAAATTATTAATGTTATTATATTTAGGGGTAATAATTGATAAGAGGTTGAAATTCAGTGATCATGTGTCTTATATAGGAAGCAAAATAAATCAGAAGATTGGTGTACTGAAGAGATGCCATAGAAATTTGAGCTATTTAAGCAAAAATAGTATATATAAGGCAATAATTGCTCCTCATTTTGAGTATTGTCCATCAGTGCTATTTACATGCAGTAGAGAAGATAAGGAGTACCTCCAAAAACTTCAGAATAAAGCGATGCGAGTCCTGCTAAACGTCCCAAAAACAACAAGTATTCGAAATATGTTGGAAACATTATGTTTTATGAGTGTAAATCAAAGAATAGTATACAATGTATTAATAATTATTTATAGAGTTAAAAATAATTTGGTTCCTAGTTATTTAACAAATTTTATTTCTTATGTGAAAGATAAAACTGATTATAATTTAAGAAATAGAGATCAATTTTTGTTACCATTTTTTAAGAGAACTGAAAATCAAAATTCTTTGTTTTATAAGGGAATTGACTTATTTAATAAAATTCCAAGTGATGTTAAAGTTTGCCCTAATATAAATGTATTTAAGAGGTTGTTAGTCAAATTTATAAAAGAAAATGTAGATTAAATTTTCTTAGTTAAATATTAATTGTTAAATTTATTATAATTATGTAAAGCAAATATTGAAAACTAAATAGCTTCAAAAGCTAAATAAATAAATAAATAAATAAAATAAAACATTAATTGAATCATTTAATTAATTATTAATTTAATTAAATGATTGATTTAATTAATTGATTGATTTAATTAATTGCTTGATTTAATTTATTGATTGATTTAATTAATTGATTGATTTAATTAATTGATTGATTTAATTAATTGTTTGATTTAATTAAATATTAAATTAATTAATTGATTGATTTAATTAATTGTTAATTTAATTAATTGATTGATATAATTATAATTTGAATTAATTGATTGATTTAACTAATTATTAATTTAATTAATGAATTGATTTAATTAATTATTAATGTTATTAATTGACTGATTTAATTAATTATTAATTTAAATAAATGCTTGATTTAATTAATTGATTGATTTAATTATAATTTGAATTAATAATGATTGATTTAACTAATTATTAGTTAAATAATTTGATTGATTTAATTAATTATTAATGTTATTAATTGATTGATTTAATTAATTATTAATTTAATTAAATGATTGATTTAATTAATTGATTGATTTATTTAATTTTTAATTAATTGATTGATTTAATTAATTATTAATTGAATTAATTGATTGATTTAATTAATTATTAATTGAATTAATTGATTGATTTAATTATATGTAATTGGTCTATTAATTAATAGATTTAACTAATTTTTAATTTAATGAATTGATTGATATAATTAATTATTAATCTTATTATTTGATTGATTTAATTAATTAATTGACTGATTGAGTTAATTAATTATTAATTTAATTAATTGATTGATTTAATTAAATATTAATTTAATTAATTGATTGATTTAACAAATTATTAATGTTATTAATTGATTAATTTTATAATTTATTATTTTAATTAAATGATTGATTTAATTAATTGATTGATTTAATTAATTATTGATTTAATTAATTGAATGATTTAATTAGTTATTAATTTAATTAATTGATTGATTTAATTAGTTATTAATTTAATTAATTGATTGATTGCTTGATTGATTGATTTAATTAATTATTAATTTAATTAATTTTTTGATTTAACTAATTATTAATTATTTTAAATGATTGATTTAATTAATTGATTGATTTAATAATTATTAATTTAATTAATCATTAATTTAATTGATTGATTGATTAATTTAGTTAATTAATTAATTGATTATTTGAATGATTTAACTATTTGATTGATTTAATTAATTGATTGATTTATTTAATTATTAATTTAATAATTAATTTAATTAATTATTAATTTGATTAATTATTAATCTAATTAATTATTAATTTAATTAATTATTAATTTGGTTGGGCGGTTTCCATCATCATGTTCCCAAGCGGTCACCCAAATTTGTACTAACCATAGCAAATGTATTGTATTGTACATAGCTTGAAATCGTTGTTGAAGCTTTTGCGTCTCTTCTCTCTTGCCTACTCGACCCCCATAATTATATAAATTTTGATGTGTTTATAAACCTTATAAATTCTACAAACCATAAAAATTTTATAATTTCATCAATTCTATAAATGATAAAATCTCGATCAATTCTATAAATTTTAAATATTCTGTATATTTTATAGATTCAATGAGTTCTATAAATTCTACTAACTCAAATTTGACTTATTTTATTTTATAAATTCCATAATTACTATAAATTCAATAAATGTTTATATTTCTAAAAATTCTTTAATTTTTATAAATTTCACAAATTTAATAAATTTTTCGAATTCTGTAAATCGAATAAATTCTGTAAATCCTATAAATTTTATTATTTCTATGAATTCTATAAAGCCAAAAAATTCAGCAGGTTAGGTTACGTTAGTTATGTCACATAATATATCCCCTTCACCCTTACTAGAACCGTTTAGAGCTACTTCGGTAGTGTAGAATATCGCGCACTTTACTGTTTTCGAGATCCGCCAGGTTGTCCATCTTGAGCTTACCCAAATATTTATGCTGCTAGTTAGAACTTTTGCGTGCCAATGCCGGAGATGAGCAGAGAAAGTGAACCAAAGTCCCTTCCTCCTCTTCTATAGAAGTCATTTGTCTCTAAACTCAGCCTTATTGCATTCTACCCAAAAAGGCAGTGTAGCGTGATTATTCCTACTACCGTTCTTAATTCACGAAAGCGTAATGTTCTGGTGCGCCCCAAGTCTATTTTTTGGCCAGACTTGTTTTGCATCATTACAAGTGAGGCTGTAGGTAAAACCTTCCCAGTGTATGCGCTGTTATAGAACTCCTCAGACTCTTTCCGGTTGCACCTGGTGAAAAATTTACTAAGTTCATAAAATAATACAATAAGATTTTATACTTTACAGATTCAATAAATTTTATGAATTTTTTAAAATTCTTTAAATTTTGTAGATTCTATAAGTTCTATAAATTGTTTTAAATGAGAGAGTTCTATAAATTTTGCTAACTTAAAATGTTTTTTACTATAAATTCTTTGAATTCTACAAATTTTATAAAATCAATTCCTTAAAATTCATTCTTTCAAATTCATTAATCCCTGTAAATTCCACAATTTTACACAAAATTTATTTTTCTACTCACTTCTACTGCGATTTAGTACCTTTCGTATAATTGGCCATAAATGATTGAAATAAAGGGTTTCCTGTTTTTCTCATTAAACCTAAGCATCGTTAGAATTTTGGTAGCGATATTTCTCGCGGGTAAATTTGCTATTTTAGCCTCGAAGGACGCTTCCATCGTCCCAAAATTAAAGTCCTTTTCGAAAGGCAGAGAAAAGCAATCTTACGAACTGCAGGTGACGATGCAAAAACGTTTTTCGTAAACGGAAATTTTGTAGTTACTAATAGAAATTAATTCGAATAATTGCAATCGTGAACTAGAACACACTATAGTATTGAATTTTTGCTGTGTACTGAGTTGGTCTTGATCGTCACAATATTTTATTGAAATAGAGAAGGGGCCAATTAAAATAAATGTTAGTGAAGTTTTCATCAATATTTTTATTGAATCGCTAAAACTTAGCAAGTGTCAATTTTCAGTGACTATTAAATATTTCCAAATTAAAATTTAACAAAATAAATATTTTTTTGAAAAAACACAGTTATTATTGCATGTGATACAAACATATTTGAAATAGAGTTCCAATTTAAAAGGTGGTCTGATTATATAAATTGAAAAAAATTAAAATGAAACAATTAAAAATCGATAATTGGAAGTATGTATGTACATATTCATGCATATTATAATGCAATCACATTATGTAACTCACATTTAAATCATAAAGCAGATCTCCAATCCGTCGTCAAATCCCGCTTCTCTAAAGCAATTCCCAATTGTTTCATATGTAACTTTTAGCCATGCCTCGGTTAACCACGAATATGCATCTAAGGCATTGATTTTTTTGACAAATCTTTAACTAAATTTGATTCATCAATACATACATCAATAGCAACATTTTTACACCAAGAATAAAACCGTTATAATATTTTCAAAATATGTATCTATTTTATGCAATTGTATGTACCTATAAGCACTTATCTTTGTAGAAAAATATAATTTTTTCGGTCGCACTGAGTGGTAAGGAAACTCAAAATAAAAGGAAAAATTTGGTCCATAGGTCCAATTTGGAGGTGGTCCGGTCCGATCAAAGGGTGGTCTTATTAGGAGGTTAAACTGTAGTTTATTAGTAACAACCTAATTAACCACAAACCAAACTAACAAATTACAATAGTATTTAATTAATTATGTACAAAAATAGTGTAACGCTATTGATAAAAGGTTACAACACCAAAAAATAGGTACCATGGAAATTTATCTAAGCTTATATAATAAACAACACACATAACATTATTTACCTGTTTAATAAGCACAACCGGTTTATGTGATGAAATGAGAACATAAAATAATTTATTTTTTTTAAAATTTAGAAAATTGATGTGGTTAGAAACTATTTTTTATACCCCAAAAATACTTTACATACATGCTATTTACAAGTTCGGAGGTGAACATTAAGTATGTTTTAACATATACGACTATATCTTTGAGTATAAATTCAAACGATTTAATCTTCTCAAAATGATACACTCTAGGAGTACGTACATGTTACCTTAAATAATCCGTGTATTTGTATGTGTAAAACCGTAAATGTGCTATGTAATTGAATCGACAACATACTATATGTACTACATGCACACTCCCACATAGAAATTTGGAGGGAAGAGAAAACAAAAGGAAAATGGTTCATAACCACAAAAATTAATTTTTCTATGAAATTCTTTGAGAGCTTCTTTTTTTTTGCTCTTGTGTTGTGTGCTTTCATATTAAAGTGCTTTAATTTATTTTTCATCTTCCTTCGTAAATTGAAAATCTAATAAATACAATTTTTTGGTATAGAAAATCTGCTACTGTTGTATATGTGTGTTTGTGTTATTCAGAATTGTTACGTGATATTCATGATTTTTTTTGTTTTATTTTTCTGATAAATGCGATAGGGCTGTTCTATAAAAAAAAGCTAACCCTATTATGCCGAAACTTATTTTTTTTTTTTTGTCGTCTTATTTGATTTTTGGTTCAAGGAGAAGCGTTAAAATTGTCTTAGATTTATCCTGTTTACTCACTATATAAATATTTGTTTACCTTGGCAATTGTTGTATGCCTTTAAACATGAAAACTGATTGTGTTTTGGATTATTGTTTTTAAACGTGCATCTGCTTATCGAATGAAACGTGCTGGGAGGGAAATTTTTTGAACATTATTGTTTCAGTTTAACAATGATTTACAACTTTCTTCATTCTATCTGAAACTTGTGAGTTCAATCGATATAGACGAAGTTAGTTTCATCTAATTTATGTACAAAAGGCAAAGTAGTGATTTCCCGCTAACTAAGTTCGGTAAGTAAAATCTTTGAGTGCATCATTAAGTTCACCGCATAATAAAACATGTTCAAAATCAAAGAGTTCTAGGAAACTCAACGGGTTTGATGCTTCTTGATTTAGAAAAAGCATTTGATTCTATTTGGTTCAATGGCTTACTGTATAAACTTAATAAATATAATTTTCCACTTTACATCGTTAAACTACTAAAATCTTATTTTGAAAATACGAAGTTTTTTGTGCAAATTAATAATTTAAATCGGACCTTATCAATATTGGATCTGGTGTTCCACAGGGATCCGTGATTAGTCCAGTCCTATTTTGCTTCTTTCTCAACGATATACCTAAAATCCAAGACGTGGGACCCGTCAATATACACATCTCGCATGTACTCCCAGAATATTATAAATAGATTGAATGCCTATTTAAACATTCTAGTCGAATATTTTCATAATTGGGCCTGCAATTAAATACAGACAAATCTCAAGCAGTTTACTTTTCACGCTGTAGAATGGTCTCTAAATTGCCTCAGTCTAGCATACTTATTTGTGGCAGCCAAGTAGAATGGAAGAAGCAAGTACGGTTTAGCTTGGCGTTCTCTTGGATTCCAACACGACCTTCCAGAATCATTTAAATTTTATTGTAATACAAATTACCATAAATATTATATGAATAAATTATCATAGGTTGATAATGCTCACCCTAGACAGACAGTGGTTTAATAAATCCAATTTAGCTAAACTCGTTTAAGTACTCCATGCAAATAAACGCGTTTAGCTAAAAAATCATGGTTGACATACTGCGACTAAACTCGAAAAATTCACTAAATCGGTTTTATTAAATCGTAGTCTGCCTAGACGTAATAATTTTACTGTACATATTTGATTGATTGATAGATTGATTAAGTAGGTACGACCAAGCCAAAGGCAAGTTTACCGGATACGCCGGGCCGACCGTACACCCTTTTACCAATAACAAGATCGAAGGATAGGAAAGTTATTAAGCATTAAAGACTCGACCAGGTAGAAACCTAAGTCGTAAATAGTTAGTAAATTTGTTGATTTTTTTTTTGACACTTGTTAATCACAAGACAATACAATATTTTCTAATACAGCGTCCCTCTGTTGTAGCCACAAGATTTGAAAAGCCTTAATTTTTTTTTTTAATTAATTAATTGTGTCTACACTATTTTTCCCATCAGCGGTTGTGCGGTGGGAGGGGCGAGATTTCGTTCTATAATCATGTTCCCAAGCGGTCACCCAAATTTGTACTAACCGTAGTAAATGTTGCTGACATCCTTGTTGAAGTTGTTGCCTCTCTTCTCTCTTGGATTATTGCTTAATATTGAAAGTATCGTTAAACAACATTCTATTGAGTACATCAAACTGGGTTTACCCTTAGCAAAACCAAAGTTGAAAGAGAAGAAGCGGAACGTTTTGTATATCAGCTCAAAAATGAGCAAAAGCATGTATTTCGCGAAAGCCATTGACAAATGAAAAAATTCGATGATTTTTCGTTGATTCCGAAACTTTTCTTTACAACACTTTTCTAAGTGTTTTAAGAGAACGTGAAGAAAAAGTGCTTTCTGAATGATTTACCACAGCCAATTCACGATACGTGTACGTGAAGTCAGCACAAGCTGACCCATTAAATATGCTAAGGTTTTTGTGTGGGACGAACCTGGAATGACATCTGGCTTAGCACTTCAGAAAATTAATGATCCATTAAAAGAGATCTTAAATTCTAAGAAAGTTTTTGGAAATATGGTTATTCTTTTCGGAGGAGATTTCAAGCAACCATTGCCGATTCCCCTCATGCATCTCGAGTTGAAATCATTGAAGAGGCAATGAAAAACTGTGTTCTTTGGGCAAAGTTCACCTAATACGATACTTGAGAACTGGGGAAGACAAAGAATTTGCTAATTAGCTCACTAGGTAAGTGATGATAGTCTCACTAAATAAGATGATTTTGGGGTTGACATGATTGAAGTACCCCTGCAATTTTAAAGCAATTTCTCTTTCAGCGAAATTCTTTTATTATGTATTTTAACCATTGGCCCAGAGTCAGACACCATAAGATATAGTTCACCATCATTTTTTGCTTTACTTTGAAACGAATTAAATTAACAACGCAATGACTTCCAGGCTTAAGGCATGGATTTTCATGATTATCAAGCCATTAATAACTAAATCTATATCATTACGAATTGCATCATATACCAAAAATATCACTGGCTCTCTAGCTAAGTACTAAATTGGAATATAAGCTACAGTTTGCAACAGGGTCACAGTTTTTAACCAGTGCCAGAATGATACCAAGCAAAGCCGGCTTGAACCATTTCGAAACATCTAATACAACAATCAAACGGTTTTAAACCCTCGACAATACATCGTAATTATAGTTTTGCTCAGTCATTATTTTTCGGCAAAATTCCTCCTGAAAAGTGCTAAGCAATGTCACACACGTCAGCTTTGCATCACATTTCAATTGTATTGCCGTTATTTAATTGTACCATAAAACTTGCAACAGATACACCACGGACGAAAAATGGCAATTTATGGCCACTATGGACTGTGCGATATTTCAATAATTTTGCAGCCATTCCTTTGTACCAAATGTAACAGAACTTTGAAGTTTTCCAGTAATTTCTCAATTTCAACGGATTACAGGCAATCCGGACGGCAAAGATTGAGCGTATTTCAACGCTTACAGAAACAACAAAATGTAAGCAAAAGTTTGTCGAAGTTGAACAGATAAAGAAAATTGCGTAATACTTAGTAAAGAAAAAAATTGAATTTTCAATAGAATTTTTGTGAACTTCTACTCGTAAATTTACATTTATACTACAATATTACATGAAAACTGCAATTCAACTTTCAATATTCCGTAAAATTGTTGAGTAGGTGTATTTTTCAATCAGAATGTAAAAATGCAAGAAGTTTATCGGAAAATCTTTCTTCATTTTTCATCAGATCTTCGTGTAGAATGCTGCCAAATAATGAACCCCTTCTTTAGAAAACCGGAATCGGCGCCGAAACTCTTCCTCGCTTCCTCAAAACTCCAAGTCTATCCTAACGTGAAACACTTTAGGATTTTTAGTTTGTGTATATAATACTATCTCGTAATTTGTGTAAAAAGTTCTATTTGAAGTGTAAAAAGTTCACTTTGAAGTATAAAACCTGTATCAATGAGGAAGTATTTTAATAAGAGAGAGATTTTGTATGACTAAAATAGGCAAGGGCAAATAATTTCTGTTTCGTTTGAAATTTTGCGATATTTGATCCTCATCTACTTATTAATGAGGTCTGCACAAGAACTGGAATACTTTTATGTCGTGCAAAATTGTTCGTGCGAATTCTTTTGAAAACATTTTCCTGTGTTTTCCACTTTCTGCACATGGATCGCCTTATGGTGGCTTATCAGTTTGTCCCTTAGTTTTGAACTTATCATCTCTTCGTACAATGAAAGCAAAATGTATAAAATAGGTACAAATTACCAAGCCCGTGATCTCTCGGCTCTCGTTACATGGCACGATTTCATTTAATTTGGTCGGATAAAATTTGAATTGTTTGCTCCAGTTTGTATGTTTTCGTCAAACATGTCGAAAATCAATTTGTTTATTTTGACACTGTCTAGGGGTCTCATTTGCATAAACATGAGATGCATGTGCAGCCAATTTGACCAACTTAAAATTTTGATAATCGTTGATCTAGTGTTTAATAGCGATAGCCCACACACCGTAACAATATTAGAAATATTCAAAATAATTCACGATAAATCAAGACCGATAATGTGCCACGATAAATCAAGACCGACACACTCTACTGGTGACAATTTGTCTAATTTACAATCATCATTTCAAGCTCGTTTGTGTAACACATAGAATTTCTTTTAGTATTTTTGTAATTGTATTTTGGTTTTGTTGACATCTCACTAAATTTATGTTTTTTTCTGTTATTGGCTAATAACACGAAAATAATCTTTTATCGTACAAGTTGTCCATATCTAAATATAGAACTTAAATTTGATTTCAAATAAGCAATCAAATCTTAAAATAGTTTAACATGATGATACTAAATGTAGATATGTATATGGTGTTAATTGGATTTGGTGAAACCAAATTTTTGTGAACAACTTGTGTAAGCAAAAATTTTAAAGAAGTCGGTTAATAAAATAATATTTCTTCGCTTAGGACTGTTTAGTCTTTATAGTAACTATTTCAAATAGTTCTTAACAAAATCGTTTCAAACTCGTTCCAATTGCAGTTAAGTTTTTAATTGATTAGTTCTTCGTAAGACAAATCCACTGGACAACCACTTCACGTGTTTAATTAATTTTGTTAATTTTACTGATAATTATTTCAAAATTTCTAATAGCATCTTGAATCTTAAAAATCTGTCAACGATAACCTTATAACTAATTCGTTTTAAAGGCATTCAAAGTGTAGTGAAGATTTTCGTAATTTCACGTGACTGATTGGTTTTTGCATTTTAGTTTAGTAACGAAATATCGACTTTTACATTAAACCTGAATTGAGATAATAATGGTAAAATAAAAATATTGAAATTATATTTAAAACAAAACTTCAAACCTGGCTACTTATTTGTAAACACCTTTACGAGCATTTCCAATCATGAAAAGCCATTAACCATAGCCTTGTAGAAAGGAAATTTATCTCTTTTTTTTTTTTTTTTTTTTTTTTATCAATTTTTTTTAATTGGGTGCAGAGCGGACTTATTAACGGTCCTAGCTCCTTGTAACTGTCAGAGCTTCTGCACCCAATGCGCGATCCTGCAAGTAAAGATTAATAGCTACCTTAAATTTATTCATTTTATATTCCTTCGGAAATTTGAAATGTATTAGCGAATTCCACTTTTTTGATGTTCGGTATATAAATTCGCGCTTGATTTCTTCAGTTCGAGGTTTCGGGAGCTTCACCGTAAACCCATGTGCATTGGTTGTTCCTCTTGTTACTCTTGTTGTTGTAACGAATGGTGGTATTTTCTCCGATAGTTCTGCAGAACATTTACCATGTAAGCATCTGTAGAAGACGCAGAGTTCTGCAACATCTCTGCGATGCTGTAAGCTGTCTAGTTCTTGAGTAAGTCTGGGATTCCGTATTATTCTGATAGCGCGGCGTTGAACCCTGTCCAATAAGTGGAGGGTGGTACCAGACGCACCTCCCCAAACTTGACAGCAATACTCTATACATGGTCGGATGAAGGTTTTATATATCTGGAGAACTTGATGCGATTTGAAAAACCTTCTGCATCGATTCAGGAACCCGAGTTTTTTTGAAGCTGATTTAGCCAATGCAACAATGTGTTCATTCCATTTGAGTTTGTTACTTATTTGAACACCAAGCAGTCGAATTGAGTCGCAACCCATAAGGATATGATTTTTTTACCACAAATGGGTAGTCGTTGCGACTTTTTTTACGTGAGAATGTTCATATTTGTGTCTTTTTCTCGTTAAATTGTACTAAGTTGTTGTTACCCCACTCAAATATTGTACTTAAATCGGAATTAAGAGAAGTTACGACTTCTGACCGTTTATTATTTAGATCTGTAATGCTAGGCTCCGCATCGAATGAAATAGAAGAATGCAATGTGGCATCATCCGCAAAGCTATGGATAGGGTTTACAGTGCTATCCAGCAAATCGTTGATGTATAGCAAAAACAGGGTCGGTGACAAAGGTGACCCCTGAGGGACTCCGGCATTTGGGGAGTGCGTCGATGATGATCTCCCATTAAGCACGACGCTGATTTTTCGGTCATTGAGATAGCTTTTAATCCACCTGGTGGTCATCGAGTCCAGCCCGTATGCCACAAGTTTACAAATAAGATTCTCATGCCACACCTTATCAAAAGCCTTGGATATATCCAAGGCGATTGCAAAGGCCTCTCCGTGGTGTTCTAGGGCGAGATTCCATTTGTTCGTGACATACGTCAGGAAATCGGTCGTGGATCGGCTTTCACGAAAGCCGTATTGTCTATCCGAAATTAGTTTGCTAATTTCAAGATATTTAACTATATGTTGATTGACGCATTTCTCAAAGACCTTAGCGACGGCTGACACAATTGATATTGGCCGGTAGCTTGAAGGGTCAGTTTTGTCACAACCCCGTTTCAGCACGTCTTGCTATGGTTAATGACTTTTGTATCCCAAATTTATATTTTTACAGTTTAAAATGTAATTATTTACGAGCCATTTAAGACTTTTTAAACTTTTACAGTTTACATTTTTGTATACAGAGGCAAAAGTTTAGATTCAAAAATTCACAAAAATTACAAAACTGACTATTTTTATAATTTTCGATATTCTACGACCTTTAAAAAACCGCTTAGAAACTATAAATCAGTTAAGTAGTTCCGTAAAATATGTACATGCCCATAAAAATGCGTAAAAACGTAAAAATGTTGAGAGAGCTTAACTCTAATGGAATATGAGGGGTCTAGACAGAGCAGTGGTTCTCAAACTGTGGGCCGCGGACACTAGGGAGCCGTGGATCTGATGCCAGGGAGCATTAAAACCTTGCCTCAATATCTCTAATAAACCGCACTATTTCCTTGCACAGAAATTTCTGAATCTGCCTATCAATGACCGCTACTATTTTCTGAGCTGTTAATGGTTTTTGTAAGATATGTGATGTATATCAATTCCACAAACAAGAGAATTTTGGTACGCAAGTTCCTATTCAAAAATAAACATAAGGAGGAATTTCAGATCGCAATCCTTTATCTGCGGGGCAAAAGAATCATGATTAAAATCGAGGCCTTTTATAAAGTAACAACATTTTTAAATCAGAGGTCGATATCTGGAGTAAATTCTCGGAAATTCAGGAGCTAAATGTAAACTAAAAACTATAGGAACTTGGCAGCTTGTCAAATTTGGCTTCAACAATTTCAATTTGGTTAAATTGTATATCAGGTTAGTGTTAAGAACTTCAAATCGAAAATTCTAGGATTCTAATGCCGAATTTTTTGTAGAGAATCCAAAAAGCGATTTTCGGTAAAACGGTTGATTACCGAAATGTTGGAAAATTTTTGGAATACTTACCGAAAACTTCTATAACTATCTTCAGATAAATTGCCTATAAAAAACTGAGATCTACTCTCATCTACTGAGCTACCATTTTCTATACTATGGCACGATCCGTTTCTTTTGGAAGAACTCGTCATAAATAAAATTTCAAATTTGGGATATAAAATTGCTAAGAGTTTCAAATTGGTTGATTACATTGAAAATTGGTAGTTGAAAAAATTTAAAAAAAACTTTGGACAACTCTTTGGATTTTGTACAGAAAAATCAATTTTAATTTTAAAAAATTAAAAACGAACCAAATTCGGGTCGGGCTGCGGTTAAATTAATGAAACGTGCAAAAATTGAATTTTGACAAATTTAGAATAATCGTAAGCTCAAGTTGTTTAGCTTTAACTTTAGTTTAGTCATTTCGGTATATGTTCTCCTCCACTCAAATGTCCAGCTAAAATATTTAGTTCCTGAGTTTGCACAGGTATGCATATCTAATATTTAATAGTTCCTTATGTATAATTGTCTCATGTTTTTTTTAAAACCAAGCTTAACAATTTCCTGGAATTCTACATTTTTTGCGTATAGGAGTTTTTTTACCTGTAACTCTATAGAGTGAAGCTGAAAGAATATTTTGGGTTGGTAGAACATTTTTGTCTTAATAGGCGGAACACGGATATGAGACATCTGGGATCCTCGGACTAGAATGTCCAAAATGCTTAGCTGTAAATTCATTATTATTGAATGAAATTTTTGAGAGCCCTGGATTTTATTTTTTCAATTTCGGGGGCCGCAGTATGAAAAAGTTTGAGAAGCATTGGTCTAGAGCACAAGGGGTATAAGTTCACTTTTTATAAAAATCGACTTAAGCAGGCCGATAGTTAGCGAGGTAAATCGAAATTACTCAACAAAATAATCAATTAATTTGGAGCACAAGAGATATATTTCACTCGATTCCCTTGCGAAAAAAATATCAGCTTTTACCACTTATATCCAGTGTTACAGTTTTGGATACTATAGAATCCGATACTTTCGCCATTTAATTTAGGATTTGGATACCGAACGAACCCTGTATGATACTTTTTGGAAATAATTTTGAATTTTTTTTTTATTTTGATTTAACTTTGTGCGTAAAATCGAATTTCATTTGTAATTCGTGCTGAATAAATTGCTGTGTTCCGAGGGTTTAACTCTTTACACTATACATATCGTTCCCGCTCGCTGGTGTAATATTGTGCTTGTGTTATAATGGATAAGTAAGTAAAGTTAGTTTATTACGAAATACTTCATGTATTTAATTCAATTTTTGTTACACTATTTTACAGATTTATAATTTATAGTAAGAAAGCTGCGCTAAGCTAAGTTTAATTTCAGTTTTATGTTAGGTCTACGAAACATTACAAAATATCAAAATTTTGAAATGAAAACAGGCTGTATTTAGTCAAATTAAGATTATAATTGATTAATATCTTAGTGAAAGTGATATCAATGTGAAAATAGGGGAAGCAAAACGAAAGCGCCTTAAGCGAAAAACAATCGACAGCTCCAAAGTAAAGGGTAATGAACAAAATTCCGCCGAGACAACACTTCTTGCATATTCTGCCAACTTTAACTTATACCTACAAATAAGAAGATGAACAGGCCATTCTTCCTGTTCATCTTCCATATTGTAAGTACAATTAAATATTTATTGTATTATCTTAATTATCATAGTTTAACATTCATACTAATAATATTGCAGATCAGCAAATAAAAAGCCTTTATCTACAAATGAATTGAAAAATTCAAACCAACAGAGCTGCAACACCGACAATGACAACCAAAAATAAATAAACATAACGAAAGGCATACACCAAAATCTCGAGAACAGTCCGGTTTCGTCATCTTCTTTATAAGTAAATCATTAGAGTAGTATAAATAGCTTATTATTTAATCTAAAATGGAAATTTCTAAATATTTTCAGGTCAGCTTCGTCTAAAACACAAGAACAAGAGGTACTGGAAACCTATCAGATATAGATGATATTAGAGATATTCGTAATTCAAGTGATGATGGGGAAAGTAGTGATAGGGAAACAGCTTCCAAAAATTCCAAATAAGTTAAACGTTTAAGAACTTGCAGGCACTAGTGGATAGAGGAGTTTAAATGGATTCAGAATAAATCAGGTTCTGCTTATAGTAAGGTATGTTATGTACGCATTACTAATATAAGATCTCCCCTTATTCGATACGATGGCCATACATCGCATGCTAAAAACGTAGAAGCCAACAAATCTATACAATCTATACAAGTAAAAGAAGCAGAACTCATGCCAGTTATGTTCTGCATAACTGCATCACATACCGTTTCCTTTGTTGGATTTTTTCCCCAAATTTAGTAAGAAAGTTTTGTCCAGATTCAAACATCGCTAAACATAACAAATGTGGAAGAACCAAAGCCACTAGTATAGTGAAAAATATTTTGGGTGAAAAAGGTTGGGAAGACGTACCGTGCCAATTACGTAATAAAAAATTCTCAATAATAATCGAAGAAACAACCGATGTTAGCACACCTAAGGTCTTAGCCGTGGTTTCTCGTATCTTTGATACAAAGTTTAGTTTATTAAATATTCCGCTAAACAATTTAATTGGTCTGGGTTCAGATAATGCTTCGGTAATGTCGGGCAGTTTACTGAAAATTTAAATTTAGCTCCTTTACTAAATGCTTTTCCAAATCTAATTGCTAGCGATACTGAAGAAGGCGAAATTTTGGACGAATTTAAATTACTCACCATTTAAATAACTAAAATATATCGAAGAATGTTGGTTAAAACTTGGTGCATTGAACAATTCATTGCGGGAAGCTATTTATGGAAAATTATCCAATTTTATGATGAGTCTGATGAGTCACAGCTCTACAGCTGCAGAACGTATTTTTTTCGACATTAACCACACGAGATTTAAAAAGAATCAATCGTTTGTTGATTGGCTCGGTTGATTCAATTATGGCAACAAAAGAGCTTTTAACGCCAGAAGAACATAAATCGATTAGTTCTAATAAGGCAAGTAAAGTATGGACACCACGGCTGGAACATCAATTAATTTAAACAAAAGCTTTTGCATGTAATTTATAATTTGTATTTATTTTAAAGACTTATTTTACGAAAGATAACAATTTCTCCTTTTTTATAAAAAAAAATTGAGAAATTGAGTCCCCGCTTTGGGGACAGCGAGATGACACTATATCATAAAAACTAGGACATACAATGAGGAAATGAACGTAAATAATCTGTTTGTGCCTGATTAATCTGTTAGAAACGTCTGTTTTATGCAAATAATAATTTATTTGTATTATTGTGTTAGCAAAAATGAGTAAATTGTCGAACGATGCGGACAACGCTATTAATTTTGGTTTAAGCGGTAAGTCACTCTCAACTGGTAAAAACAAATTAATTTATTGGAAAATATCAATTATTTGTAATTTTTCTCGGCATATACCTATTTTCAGAAGATGATAGCGACGAAGATCCTTCGTATGACGCTACATTAGTCCAAAATAGAGCATTAATTATTACTGATAGAACCGGTAATTTTTTCTAATGATATTTTTTATAACTTTTACTAAAAATTATTATTTTTTTCATTAATTATTACTAATATCATTTTTTTTCGGCTTTGTTTATAGGCATATATATTACTTTTAATAGCATTCCAATATTTACGACTTGGTGAGCCAGTGAAATAAAGAAGCTATCTACTAATATGTATCTCCACCCATATATAAGTACCGTTAAAAAACAAGAAATTTTTTCTTTGGTAGTTTGGTTTCGTACTGAAAAGTTGGATCACTCATTAGGTAGCTGCCTAGCTACGCCCAAACTACAAAAATACAAATCGATCTTTATACGTTATATATAAATAAGGCCGTACTGAATTAGCGAATTATTATATTCGTCAAAAATAAAAAACTCAAGGAAAATCTCTTTGTGTGTATTAAAGCCTACACTGATGTTTTAGAAATTTTGAAAATTTGTCTGTTATTTAACAATATGATTTTTTTCGGCTTTGTTTATAGATAAATATATTCCTATTGTGTAATTATTACTGTGATTAACATTGTAGACTCTGAAGACAGTGAAGGGGAATGCATCTCTGTAGATAAAAAAGGTACTGAAGAATTACTGTATACTTCTATTCGACACAGCCTGGGAAAAAGAAACTCAGAAGAGAGCATTTATGGAACAGAAATGTTCGAAATAGATCTCGCAATGAAGGTAAACAGTATGTAGATAGAAAAGGAAAAGTTCATGATGCACGTAAACTAGAATTACATAATCGCGGATGTCGATACAAGTATAATCAGAATATTAGTGAATATTGGGGTCTTGGAGATATGGATCTTCAAACCGCATTTTTAAATGGATGCATTTCTTTAAATATTCCTGGACGTCAAAAAAAGGAGCTACTAAGGCGCGTATAGTTTCTTGCACATACACATTCGACAACCATCGAGTTTGTAAAGAATTGTTTAGAAAATCTCTTGGTGAAACATCGAAGAGACTACAGAGTCTTGTAATAAAACGACAACATTCTAATACGAACATTTCTCCGAAAGATGCAAGAGGAAATAAAATTCCTGCATCTTGTCTCTTAAAGTTCATAAAATCAATGCCGGCTCATGTGTCCCATATTACGGCATTCAGCGATAATGCTAGGGGGCAGAACAAAAATAAATTACTCCAATTGATGTCCAATAATTTTTGCAATTACAACTTAAGACTCCTCGGTATGGAAGGTAAATTACGCTACTTCCAGAATTTAGCATCAATACAGAATGGTGAAAAATTAAGGAACTGAAATACAAAAATCTGCAGGAACTTCTGCCATTCAGGCCCCTTATTCACCACGCATTTTATAACGCATTGCCGCACGAAGAAACTAAAACCTATAGTATAATCCTTGTGCTCCAGACCCCTCATATGTAATACAATTAAAAGTTTTAGAATCAATTTAAGTTTTTTTGGGACATGCTCATCTACAAATCGTTATGGAATAACATTTTAGAAATATTTTCTTGGAACTGAAGCAGCCATTATGATTTAGAATTTTCACTAGAATTCTTTTTTGGTTCGTTTAAGTAGTAGTAGAATCTTTATATTTAAGCTTATTGAATTTTGTACAGAGATTCAAGAACTGAAACCTTTTCTTATTTTCGAATGACTGCTTCCAACGCGTTAATTGTAAAAAGATTGGCAAAGCCTTATAAAAAGTTTAAGTCTAAAGCCTCAAAAGACAAACTTTAAGTGTTTGTAACTTTAAGTAATTGTACCTTAAATTTCTAATAGCTAACAGTTAAAACACAACATAGCAAAAACTATAAAGACAAAAAGAGAAAATTAATTAAAAAATCAATTGAAACCCAAAAATTATCGTCTGCTTTTTTTGTAGATGTCGAGCTTCTTCACATTTTTGATAATTCCTGGAATTTAGGTCCAGCATAATATACAGAACGAATTTTACAATATCTACCTGCATTGTACAAAAAACCGTTTTTCCACTTTACTAGAAACTTATAAGAAGACGAAAAACAGTCAAAGCGCAAATAATAAAAATCATCGCTTTACAAAGTTTTTTTTTATACGTTTGTATCCACATACCTCCCTATTCTGTTACCCAGTGAGATTTCCAGTTAAAACATATTGTGGTTCCCATAGCAGCATCCTTGATTTTTCCAAGAAACTTCACGTAAATAAATTGATCAAATTTCTATTTTTTTTTTGTTGTAATTTTTTAAAGTCTCAATTATACTTGTGTTCCATTGAAATTTTTTTGTACGCATGTAACGTGTTTTTTACATATAGCAACGGTATATCGTAGAGCAGGAACAGATCCATTGTTCGGTAGGTTATTATTATACCCGGATTATTTTCACTGTTTTTACCGTATGCGGATTATGGATTACATAATTAAATTTTATTTAAATGTGTGCACGTTTTCATCGCTATGAGGTTGTCTTGTGAGTTTCCTTTTATATACTTCACTTAATTGATTTGGGTCTATGTAGTGACAAAGAAGATGAATTTTTTGATTACATTTTCTTAGAAAATTACACAAAAAACAACGACGCTTAATCAATATTAAATTAGTGTATCTTTAGATAAAGTAATATAAGTTTTATTTATATTTAGCCTTCCGGTTATTGTTTTATACAATTTGTAATCGATCAATAATTAAATCATTGATCAAATACTTCCTATCTTCATTTACTTTTGTTGTCAAACAAAAGTCTAGATATGATAAAAATTATGATCCAAATCGAAATCATTTATCATCATGATCCTCGCCTGTCTTACTTTTCAAGTATGTAATTAAGCAAAACAAAAATCATTCAATTTATCTTAAGTCATATATCTTGTGGGTGGTTTTACTTTGTGTATAGCTTAAACACCCTTACCTAAAAAGCATACCTACTAATAGGTAATATTTCTAAATAAATTCCCAAAAGTATTAGTACCTGTAGACAAAATTCCAAAAACTTAAGTGAAACAGAAAGTATTCGCTAAAAGCAATCTATTGATATTAAAAAAACAAAGACATTTTTTTGATAAAATAAATTTTCCAACTCAAACCAAATCTCAAGACAATAAATTTTATTTTTTCTGTATGTATTGTGTTTTTGGTACCGATTAAAGGGCTAGAGAGAGAAAGTAGAAATATAAAGGATACAGTCGGTTAAAGTATTTTGTAATCATTTTTCATCTGTAAAATTTTATATGTACGGCAAAATTTATCATTTTAACCGTATTCTGTATTATGGAAGGCAAGTGACTAATTTCATTTCAATTTTTCTCGCTATATGTACACATAATAGTTATAAAGACGATTCTACGTAACCCAAAAGAGGTAATATTACTAATCCAGATAACATAATTGGTGGTTAAACCGGTTAAAGATGATTTCATTTTCATAAATTAATACTTGACCCGACAATTTATTTAGTTTGGATTTATTTAGAGCAACTATTTTAACTTTTAGTTTATCAAAAATTCGGTTAATTAGGTACCTAAATTCAATTAAGTTAATTGGGCGAACCAAAATTTTTACATTCCTAAAAATGTAATTGAAATGTATGTCAAATATCGCGAAACAGTGAAATTTGTCGATGGGACTATTTTACTCAGAAGTAATTGCACATCGATGGCTCGAATGATCGTTTTGTTTGTATTACATAGCTATTTTTGAGTTAACTTCATGTGTAGTTACTTCCGAGAAGTGGGCTGATGAAGAAACTCTGCATGATAGGATATGACCTCATTGGTGGCAAAATGTAGCCTAAATTTTGGATTGACTAGTATTTTAATTTTTTTTTAATTAAGTATCAGCATAAATATCAAATTTCAGTTTGTCGTCAAAAATTATGCATAAAGGTATTTAACCTCACTTTTCCTGTTGAGTAAAATACCATCAATGTTATAATAAAAATAGATCTTGATAACCTTTCTGGTGGAAGATACAATCATACATTTATACTAATATTTAAATGTAGATCATTGATCAAACACCATTGAAAAACCCGATAACCTAACAAATAGGATTGAAAAAATACTACGCCTGATTGTGATAATCCAAAAGCCACTAGTTTTGAACATAACTTGGGCTGATTTACTTCCTCAAAAGCTTTGCTAAAATCGGTATAAATGCAATCAACTTGCCTGTTATTATCCGTATTTCTTGACGCATAGTGACCCGGATCAGATCAAAGTTTACATTGAAAGCAACAACAACAATTTAACAAATTAACATGATCTAACCTAGATCGGATCAAACGCCAAGAAATGCGGCTATTTTATCAACGAAACTAATGGCATAATCAATAATTTCTAACAAATTCGTAAGAGAAGTTAAATTTCTAACCAGGTTAAATAACGTACTATGTATATCTAAAATTTTCTCGAATATTTTAGCAAAAGAATCAAAAAAAAAGAAATTGGCCTCTAGTTCGCAATATCTGATTTGTCACCTCTTTTTTATATTGAAATCATATGGGACTGCTTCCAAGGAAAATAAGACATTATGATTGATTAATTAAAGATTTTGGTTAGAGGTTTGTTAAAGATATGCTTTAAACTTTTCACAAAAAAAAATTAGGAATTGAGTCAAATCCAGCCAGCCCCTTTATTAGTTTTTAAGCCATTAAGAACAATAATTACATTCGACTCAGAACAAAGTAAATCAGAAAATTGATCAGTTTTCCGTATTGTCCCACTAGAGGCTACAGAAACACACTCTTAAAATTATCTGCAAATAAATTGGCAATTACATATTCAGCTTATGTATGTATTTTCAAAATTTGTTCGGATCAAATTTAATTTCCTCTTCAAGAGAATTGAAATGATTCTTGAAGCAGATTTTTAATTCATAATTGTGGCAAAACTGTACGATCTCTGATATGACGTTGCACAGAGGGTTGTGAACACTATATGAAGTTCATCGGTGAAGTGTTAGATGGCTGATATCGTTTAAAAGATTTCAAAATATGTTTACATTTAAATTCGTCAAATAAATGTACGAATAAAAACACCCAAATGTCATCATCTATTTTTAGCTATTGATTGAATGAGCTGCATACATCAATAAATAATTTTATTTATTTTGTTTTGGTTCAACCTTAGGTTTCTCAAAAAGGGATTTCGGGTTTCTCTCTCAGTAAATTTTATTGTTGTTCTCCGAAATTTATTTTTTATTGTAGATTACAATATTGATTTGCAAACAAAGTTAAACTTAATTTATTTCTTTTGGTGCAGAGTGTTACGCGAATATTTCTTTTGTACAAAATGAAGATATTCTCCAGTTGTAGATAACATTGGATTATCTATAAATAACCCCACCAATACCAAAGTTATGTTTCTAGTGTGTAGCAGATTTATAAATCGAGAATTCATTATTCGTCTAAAACTCTACATAAAATTTTCAACTTTTACTTGCTTAGATTAGGGAATTTCGTAAAATCAATACTCATTTTCAGAAGATTATGAGAGCATATTTGGCATCCATAAAGAAGATCTTCTCGGAAAGCCATCGAAAACCTTAAATAACAATGTAAAATTCAAGATAAATGAACTATAGGGAAGCCAAGCCCACATCTATAACTCAACACATAAACGTAGTCACCTAAACGTAAACCCTGGATCCTCAAAAGTCTCAATAAGACTCAAATAATGTGGTAGCCTTAAAACGTTTAACAGTTCTGGAAAATTGTATTCTGGCAGAAAATTTTTAACATGTTGCAACTTAAACTCAAGCAACCCAAAGCAATATGAAAAATGTCGATACTCTTGTACTATATAAATCCCGACAATACTCGTAATTCTAAAGAAATTAAAATATCCAAAAATTTCGAAAATATCAAGTAGGCCTGCAAAAAAGAGTTAAATAAACTTACTTTTTTTTTATTGAACAGTCGTATCCGAATTTATCAGAATTACCGTATCACGTCAGGTTGTTGAGATATTCTAACTGCAGATTATTTAGTTATAAACTTAGAAGGAATAGGGTAATTCTGAGACCAGATGCGGATTCAGCGCAAAAAATTACTTCGAATACGTGTAATTGATGTTGTTTTACAGCGCTAAATCGTGGTTGAGGTAATAATTCAGGACATCAAGTGGTCAGATTGATCACTATTCGATTAACGACGATTGGATTAAACGAAATATTTTGAGAATTTGACGAAGTAAACGACTTATAACTCGACGGTGACTGACTGTATGATATATAATAGAATTTAATTGCAGTCTATTGGCATTTGAATTTTTTAACATCAAACATTTTTTAATGAAACATGCTTGTAATTCTTTCCAGTTCGGTAGTGGATTTGTTGATGATTTTTTCTCCATTATTAATTTTGAGAATTCAAGTCTCTCTCAACAAATAATATTCCATCATCTGCTGCATCCGAGTTATATCGTCTTGCCAATGTAATTGTAAACGAGTTAGTACCTTTAATTAAAGCTGGATAATTTTCGACACGGATATTATTCCAGTGAAACGTAACCGCAGGTCTCATTTTAGATACTATGTTTGGTTTGGATACTAAGCATTTAGCAATGCAATAATATCCTTAATAATGGAAGACTGCTAGATTTTATGTTCTGCTTAATGGATATGAACATTAAAGTTTGGGAGTAAATATCACACATCCCTTAAATTATATATAACTTTATGTAATTGTTTTAACAACTCATTTAACTCTAATAGTTTTAATAGTTTAATGTCTCCTTATTTAGATTTTAGAAATGGAGATTATGTTAACCTGAGGAATTTTCTCGATGGGGTGGACTGGGACAATTTACTACTAGAAAACAATGTCGATTATTGTGCGGATAATTTGTATCGTATCTTAAGAGTCGCATTTGCTCAACTTGTTTCACCGGGAAAATTAAATGTAAACCGTGAATAGATCACTCACAAATTTGAAAAACCCGTGGAATAAAATGCATAAAATACATGTATATTTAATATGAAAGATTTAATTAATTTCTTTAATTAAGAATTCTAATATTTCAGAATTTAGAAACTTTGAATAATTTGATCAAATTCAAGGAACATTTCAGAGTTCTGAGAAATTTAAGATTTAATTTAATTTCAAACATCCTTAATTTTTAAAATTTTAAAGGATACAGAATAATGCAATGAACTAAGTTTTAAAAACATTACAGAATTCGAAGAAGATTAAGAGTTTCGAAAATCCTAAATTTAAAGTCTACTGAAATCAAAACTTGAATAATTTTTAAAACCTATTCGTAAGGAAGTTGAAAGTTCTCGAATTAGTTTGAAAAATTTCAAAAATTTCATGATTTTAAATATTTTAGGAACGATTTTATTTTTTTTACAAATTCTACGACTTCAAAATCATAATTTCAATAATTGTTGAAACATACTTATTCGTTATTTTAAAACAAAATAAGGATTTAATTCACCAATCGCAGAAGTCATTAGAATGCAACGGACGACCAAATTAAAAAAGAAAACCAGGCAACTAAACAGTGACAATGAACGCGGCTGAGTGGCTGATTTGGCAGTAAAATGCAGAGCACTTTTTAGGTTTGGTACATACTACTATTAAATGTAAGCTCGGATTCAAAAAGTGTGTACACAAATTTATAAATGTAGATAAATAAGAAAATAATTTATTTTATAATCCTCAGGATCTTGAATTTCAAGAAATTTAAAAATTTGGAAATGGTTTGAAAAATGTCAAGAATTTAATGATCTTAAATATTTCAGGAATTTGATCTAATTCAAGAATTTAAAGAATTAATTGTGTTTTACATAGTCAATGTCCTAGAAAACTTAGTACATATTTGAAAAATTTCAAAAGGTTTACGAATTACATACAAGTTTATAACCAAGAAGTACCAACGATTTTTAGAAATTGAATATTTGTTAAGATACTTTTAATAAATTTATAAAATTTCGTCAAACTATTACAACTTCTAGTAATTTCGAAAAATTTAAAGAACAACCAGGGCTCCACAATCGATTTATTTAATTTAATATTCCTAATAAAAATAATTTTAAGAATTCTAATATTTTTATAATTTAGAAAGTTCGAATTTATTTTAATATATAATTTCAGGAGTATTTTAAACTGTCAAAAATAGTTTAAATTTCTTAGAAATTTCAGAAAATAATTTCAGTAGATGAATGAATATTGTGTTTAAGTATTGTATTTTAGAGTATACACAACTAACAAAATTTGACGTAAGTAATTCTTAAATTTTTTAAAATTGCTAAGAAAACCAGATTAAAATTTCAATAGTTTTATGCATATACATTTCAAAAACTTAAGGACTTTATAATATACATTTTAGGGAATTTATTGTACAAATGTTGAATTTGTTTTAAAAATATTAAGATTATCACGAACATCACAAGAATTTTTGAAGAAGTTGATCAAATTTCAAGTCAAAGTTCAGTGTTCTAAGAAATTTAAAAATTTCAAAAATCCTGATTTTCTTTAAAGAATTCCAAAATCAAAACTTTAATATTGTATGTATGAGCACAACTTTTAAGAAATTCAAGAAGTTTGATGAATATTGATAAGGTTCAATATTCTAAGAAGTTTAATAATTTCAACAATTTTATTTTTATTTTAACCAATATGATAACAAAAATTTTAGTAAATATGTAGTTTAGAAATTGGAATTAGGTAAAAAATCAACAAATTGAAAGAATTTTTAGGGGGGCGAGTATACAAGAGAGAAGAGATGCAACAACTTCAACGACGATGTCAAGCAACATTCCCTTAGGTTAGTACATATTTGGGTGACCCCTGGGAACATGATGATGGAACGAAATCTCGACCCTCCTACCGCCCAACCTCCGTTGGAAGCACACACGCACACACACACACATGTAGCATGCATACATACATACACACACACACAGGCGCGGTCGGTCATATTGGGCAACGTGGGCAGTGCCCACTCTTAAATTTGACCCAATTACACAGATTTTTTTTATAAAACAAATGTCCACCGACATCATACAAAATAATGTTAAATAAGTTGCACTGTAAATATTCCACATTCATAATTTGTGTATAAGATTCAAATATGAAATACAACAACAAACCCTTTATACAAATTAGTCCATAAAACGAGAGCGAAGCTTTAACACAAAAAATTGTTTTTAAATGTGAAGCTAATAATCTCTATATCTATTTCTCTTTAACGTACGTCTAAAATTATATTCTAAAATCTAAATTAATACACATTCAGCCGTGCAACTGTATATTACATCATTTCATTCTCTTCTTCGTTCATAAATTCTCATTGGGCAAATCGTGTAGTGCCGCATGATGGTGCAAATCAGTGTTGCCAGATTACGGGATTTTTTCCCGTTTGCGGGATTTTTCAGTTCAAATGGGAAAACGGGAAAAACTTCCCAAAATGCGGGATTTTAATTACTTTCAATTTTTTTTGTAACAAATATACAAACTATCTAATTACATTTCATTTTTATGAACTATATAAACTTTTAACTTAATAACTTTTCAATCTTTGTCGATGAATCTACCGACTTAAGCAACAACAAAAATCGTTGTGTTCTAATTCTCATCCATTACGTAGACAATAATAAAGCCAACACACAATTGCTGCAATTAATTAACATTAATACTACAGATTGCACCGCCCAAACTTTATATAACCGTTTCAAAAGCTGTCTTGAAAATCTGAACATTCCACTGCAAAATATTATTGAAATGATCTCTGAATATTGCTGCAGTAATGATTGGCTGTAAAAACTGCTTTTACACAATGCTACAGAACGATAACAGTAATCAGCCAGTAGTTTTATTTAAATGCATGTGCCATTCTTCATCATTAGTAGTCAAATCGGCCATCGAATTTCTACCGTCTGAAATTGAAATTTTTCTGAGAGATATAGGAACATATGTTTCGAAAAGTCGCAAAGGTGCAGCTGTATTATCGGACTTTCACCAGGATCGACTAGAAGGCTTTCTACGCATCCAGGTATCACAAATATTTTAAAAAATTGGAATGTTTTAAACTACTTTTTCATTTATGAACAAAATTTCATCAAACGGAAGAAAGCCACCCAGATTTTACAACATTTTGAAAAATTCGAAATGAAAGCATATTTCTAGTTTTTAGAAAATATTCTGCACTATTTCAATAGATTAAATGTTCTTTTTCAAAGTGACGGTATTCTTGTCCATAAGCTATACCAAGAGTCAAAAAAATTTACTTTTTGTCGCTACCTAGGATGATTTTAAAATCAGACATTATTAAGGAAATATTGTCCGACAAGATTTTACCATTTGAAAATATAGTCAATACTTAAACTAAGCTTGATATTGAGGAGTTTAATGGTGGCAGCAAATTCACCGATTATTTAAACACAGAACAACTTATCAATAGCCAGTTACCTATCAGATTACCAAAAATTGATATAAGATATAATTGCAGTAAATTCGCACAGAGATGTATTTATAAGATCATCTAAAAATTTCCTCTAAATAATGAATTTTTTAAAACCGTTGAATTTTGAAATCCAGAAGTGGCTCTGGATGCTTCAAATCGAAAATTTTCGAACACACTCTCTGGTCTACAAGAATTTATAGAGCATATGTATGATGTGTGTAATAAGTTTCACCTGGAAATGAATGGGCTGATCTACCAATAGAACTTTCGGATAATGTGAAACATAAGTTGCTAGTTCTTTCAGTTGAACAATTTTGGAATGACATATCGATGAAGAAGGCAATAAATGGGGATTACGTGTTTCCTAATTTATCCAAAGCAGCCAAGTTTATCTTGACTCTGCCACATTCCAACGCATTATGCCTTTTTTAAATCAGCGATGCAACATAAAAATGCGGTTGCGTTTGAACCTACCGAGGAACATTTCTTATTAATAAACTCATCAAACCTATGTATATCAACAATAATTATTTAAGCGTCCAATTTTTTATTATCACCTAGAATAATTCTGTTATGTTACTTTTATTTAAAATAATTTTGAATTATGTATTTGCTTTATTTTTGTTAAATAATTATACGATTTTTTTTTTTGAATAAAATACTTAAATTTTGTTTGTAAAGTAGTAATATAAGGGTTTCGCTTGCGGGAATTATTCAGGGAATTTTTCCTAAAAGAAACGGGAAAAATCGGGATTTTTTGTTGCGATGACGGGAAATTGGCTTTCAGAAATCTGGCAACACTGGTGCAAATCTACATAACATTGAGATGCGTGCGCATTTTCGCTCTCTACCTCAATTTTTCTATTTTTATTCCTTTATAAAGCTAAATATTCACGCACACAAACAAGCATTGTGGGCAATTCAAGAAAATCACCCGCAAGTAAAATTTTTTTGTTGTCGATTGAATTTTGTTTTTGTTTTTAATTTTCGTTTTGACTACTGAACTTCCTCCACTTACGCGATGCTACCTAGTTAAATTAGAGTAGTTTTTGATTTGTATATGTATATAAATATTCAGAAAATTCATCTAGGACGCAATCAGAAGACGACCTACATATTTATATGTTTTTAAATAAAATGTACGGTATCAAACTTATACAAGGAAGTGTAGTGTAAATCATTTCTTGTTTTTCATTATGAAGTATTGTGAATTACAGTCAGGCCTTTGTCATATGTATTTTGAAAGTAATTTGTGTGTTATAAAAAAATTAAATAATTAATTAAAAAGTTTCGGACGTTATTGTTATATGCTACAAGTTCATTTTTAAAAAGTTCGTATATAAGCTTTATATTACAATGTCTGTCGAAAATTTGAATTCTGTTGATTTTATTTGACAAACTTAACCTTTGAAGATAAAAAAAATGGGCCCAGATCGTCCGAATGTGGTATTATCAATAACAACTCCAAAGCGTCAAACAGAAAATTCGACAAAGAGTGGTTTTCGAAAGAAAACAATGGTTAATAACTCCCAGTTTACAATTTAAAAGTTTGTATTGCTTTCCATGTGTACTATTTGGTGGTGATAATGTGTGGACTCGGCAAGGCTATCCTGATATGAAGCATTTATCTACGGCTTTAACGCGCCATTAGTTACTCTTAGTTTAAAAACTTTTATTTTTATTGAAATTACAATATAAATTTTGTAGTATTTTGCAATGAACGGTTATGAGTTTATGACACTAACTAATATATTTAAATTTTCGATTTTAACCACCAGTTTTAAAATTTTGCCCACCCTGAATTAAGACCCACGGACCGCTACTGCACACACATATGATTATAACTATACTCAACGTTCCAGGAACAACAAGCAGCTTACCAATCATGTAGTTTAGAAATTGTAAGTGCATTTTTTTATTCGCTATCCGGAGCTGCTATCGAGAGCCGTCATATGAAAATAGCTCCGGATAGCGGCTCCATATAAATAGGTAGAGCTAGATATTTTTCATTTCACGTTTTCACTAATGAATTAAATTAAAAATTATATTTTGACGTTAAATAAATGTAATTTACCAATAAATAGCACGTCAAATTTAAATTTGGGTGTAGAAAATTGACTGCTCCGCATAGCAGCTATCGGGAGCGAATAAAAAAACGCAGCTTGTGTTGTCTTATTTAATAATTAACAACTGCCATGGTGTTCTGGAACCGGATTGATTGATTCTCTATTACTAACATACGTTACGTCGTTATTCGTAAAAGGGTGTACGGGTCCCCCCCCCCCTTAAAGGGCTTGGTCGTACGCAATAAATCAAGAAATTTCTAAATATTTATAGTACAACCAGGAGCTAATTAATTTTAAGAGTTTATGAATTAGTTTTAAGAATTTCAGATTTAGAAAGTTTTAATTAATTTAAATAATAACCAGAGCAATAATATTTTTATTTTTATGAATATAAATTTCTAAAAACCTACTTAATTTTGAAATTCTAATAATTTAAAAAACTGTAAGTAGAATTTATTTTTAAAATTTCAAGAATCTCAAGGCGAAATTTGTCAATCGTTTTAACAAATCAAGGAAATTTAAGTAATTCATTTTTATAACCTATTCAAGCTACATATTTTAAATGTTCAAGATTTTAAGATTTAAATACTTTAATTATAAAATTTTAGAACCACGAGAAGATAAAGAAATTTACAAAAAGTTTATATTTTTACGATAAATTTTTAAAATATTCTATTGTTTTGGGGATTCTAAGAACGTTTAAGAATTTTGTACAAATAAACAAGTATGTATTTGAATTTCAAGAAATTTACAAATTTAATGAAATTTCATAGTTTCCAGGGCTTTATGGAAATAAATAATTTTAAGAATTTTAGGACTTTAATTTACTTTAAGAGGTGTAAAATCCTTAGTATTTTTAAGCCAAACAATACAAATAAAAAGTGATAACATTGTTTGCTTTTTGTTTTCTCTGGAAAAGGCGGCTACCAACTTGAAATTCTCAAAAGAAGTTATCTTAGAACGTCTTTTAGTTTCTCAGTCGTTAAAATCGCTATTTTAACTTGAATCATAATTTAAATGCACACAATAATTATCAATGAATATATTTATTAATTCTAATTAAGAAACAATTTTTTAATTGGGGCAGATCCAAGTGACACACCAATTATTATGTATGTGTACTGTTTGTCAAATAAAAACATTTGATTTCTATTTATAACTTTAATCATGTGAACATCTCAAATAACAATAATAATCGATTACTGTTATTCATCGACCAATTAACATTCATAATAATTAAAATTACATGATTCACAATACAACCGAACACAAAATTAGTACATTTAAATGAAATATTAACAGCTTGGGGGAAGCCGATCAATATGTTCAGATTTTATATGAAAACTTCTAAATTTACCTCGCCCCAATAATATTTTGAATAATATTAAATTTACTTATCAAACCTCCTCGCACAGTAGTAGCACTTTAATGTCAGAACCGAATGTTATTTTTATGGTACATATCGTTTTCATCAAAATTGACTTTTAAATATGAAAACAAAAAAAAACCTCATTCGATATGTATTAAATAAACCATTGCCCACATGCGGACAAAATTAAAAATAGACAAAACCGAACACCTATAGATATTGTGTCCGTGACTTACACAATATTTCTTTGGTTTTATTTTGTCTGTTTGGTTAATAGTTAATTCAATATTTTTGTGTGGCGAACGATTTATATTCACAAATCAGCACGTCAATAACCCTATACTTATGGTAGTTAGTTACAGGCAAAATTGTGTGATATGTACTTGTACGATTAAAAAACTAAAAGTATGTATAAACGATGGAGTATTGAGTCATGGTTTAGCACACAATTTTGGTTATAAATAAATTATTACCGCATCGACTTATTGTTTTACGATTTAAATTCATGTAAGTGTAGGTAAAGAGCGTCTTGATATTTTTTTCCAAATAAATACAATTTTTACAATTTGTAATACACACAATCGACATAAGAAATTTGAAATATGTCTGTTATGAATTTATTATTATATACATATGAGCACAGCTGTAGGGACATTTATTGAATACGAAAGCTAATTTTATCCAAACCCCAGCCAAAAGGACCAAAACACAAAAATGAAAATTTAGACTGAAAAAAGATGTAAATATGAAACCTTTTTTTTGATCAATATTTATCCGCACCTTAACCGATTACGTACATATAAAGAAATATGATATACATAAGAAAGGTCTATATACTCTAAATGCTAAATCTAAAGATATTTTTCGATGTAAATTTACTTTACTATGGGTTAATACGATAACCACAATTTAGATTAAGACATTCAGTGTCAGTGTTATATTACGTATAGGTACAATACATACAAACTTATTATCGATTGGGTTAAATTTTGCACATTAAAAAGCGAAATGATAATGAAAAATGAAATTACAAATAGAGATTAGTATTCGAAACGAAATTAGTGTTATTGTAGAGAATATAATGCAAACTATATAATTTTCTGCAAGTAATCGAAACCGGTTCACATATGTATAACTAAAATAATTAATAGTCATTATGTAAACAGTAAGACATGATTTGTGGTATTTTTAGATATTGATTTGGTTTTATTTGCTTAGCAAAAAAAAAACTAAATAAATAAATAATGCATGCAATGTATACATACGTATACGTGATTTGTTAAGAATCGCAAGTCGAATTATATGTTACGTTTTTAAGATTATCAGGGTTGTGTGTATTTAGTGGCGAAAACGGTTACATGCTTTTTCAATAAACTGGCAATATTCTAATTAGATTATGGTCTAAAAAGAATAAATTACGATATTTTGTACAGTTTGATCAAAATGCGATGTTTGAATAAATGCTGAAACTTTATAAGATATAAGAAAAAAATTCATTTAATTTGAAAACATTCATCTTCATAATCAAAACAAATGGGTCTCGGTCATGTTATACAATAAGAAAACCTTCCCATAACCTAACTAATATGCTACGTCTGAAAAACATTGAGCCAATTATTGGTTCAGACGTGAATCTAAACGCATCTGCGAACACATTATTGCTGTGTATTGTATTCGGAAAATAAGATATATGATCAAACGGGAAGAAGATTCATCTACAACTTTTCTACCGACCTGCAATGCATTACAAGCATGCCTATTAAAAAAATATTTAATGTTAAAAAATGTACATGCCAATCGACTGCAATTGTCCCAAATGGGCTGCAGTGGGTGAGTTATGTGCCTGTAACAATAACGAAGGAACCAGGGAATCAGGTACCACAAGCTTCCAAGCCGAAATGTCATTCATGGAACTAATATCACCATTGGAACAAATGTATAATTTGCCATCCACTTGTTTAAAATTAGCTTTAGCCGTAGGGTTATCTGCAAGAGCCTGAACCCTGGCAATGTAAGCAAGGTCAAGATCATCTCCATTCTGATTAGTAATAACTTCGAGATCCATTCTGGATAACGCATCAGGAACAACATTTTGTGAACCTTTTCGGTATTCAATACAAAAATCGAAACGTTGTAGTTGAAGGTTCCACCTCGCCAGTCTTCCAGATAAATCTCGCTGATCCATCAACCATTTCAAGCTAGAATGATCGGTGATGATGGTGAAAGTGTAACCCTCCACATACGGTCTAAATTTTTTTACGCCGAGTACCGCAGCTAGACATTCCAATTCGGTTACACTATACTTACGTTGAGCAGGATTCAGCTTATGGCTGTAGTAGGCAATGGCATGTTCACTTCCGTTCTCTGACATTTGGAACAATACGCTCCCGATTCCCCTTGAACTGGCATCACATTGTATGAAAAAAGGTCGTTGAAAATCTGCATTTTATAATACTGGAGCCGAAGTTAACGCTGCAAGTCCGTTAAAGGGGCTGTAATGGAAGCGTAACCAGATATGAATCGCTCATACCATTCCGCTAAATCCAAAACTGACCGTAATTGTTTGATTGTTTGAGGAGTTGGATAGTCTTCAACCGCCTGCACTTTGTCGGGGTCCATACGGATGATTCCGCTACCAATTACCTAACCCAGGTACTTTGTCTCTGTTAAGACGAACTTGCTCTTTTCAACTTTAATTGTAAGGTTTGCTAGCTTTAATAACCTATAGCAACCTCAGTTAAAACAGATAAATGTTCTTCTAGTTCTGCTGAAACGATGAGCAAGTCGTATAAATAAACAGGGACCCGGTCATGCAAATGGTAAGGAATCACTTTATGCATCAGTCTATACAATGACTGAGGGGCATTGCATAGACCGAACGGCATTACCGTGAAGTGATAGAGGGGGCGGCCCAGAACTGTGAACGCAGTTTTATCATGCGATGCCGTATCAAGAGGGATTTGCCAAAAGGCATCTTTTAGGTCGATTGATGAAATGTATTTCGTCTGGTCAAGCCGACTTAGTAAGCCCTCAATCTGTGGCAGCGGATATGCGTCTTTAATGGTGACTTCGTTAACCACTGCCTTTACGGACAACGCTATCGGTGAGCTCTGACTTTCCTCTATCATCCCCGACGACTGCAGCATTCTATCTCTCGGATAGTATCTCTAATTAAGCTCGTTTTACCTAACCCGTTCTTAATGGAGCACGGAAATCATTCAACTATCTCTTCCAACTGAGACTCGTATTCAGGAGATAACTGATGACGATAACCTGCTGCTTAAGTTGAGTTTTCTATATCCAAGGAACCTACGACTGCTGGAGCCAATCCAAACAAGTTCCAGAAATCAATTCCGAGATAAAGCGGTTGGATTAACCCTGGTACCTTATCTCCTAAGATACTGGTAAAATTGAATGCCTAATTACCCTTTGCTTCTCACCACTTGCGGTTTTCAAAATGGAAGGCAGATAGTGAATTTTGATACCCGACTGTTCCAAAAAAAATTCTGAACCGGCCCCAAGGACACTAATATTGGCACCACTGTCTAATAAACCTGTATATGGTATTCCAGCAATCAATACTTTTGCATATGGTCGTTTATCATTATCCGTTATATGAACAATGATGGGATTTTAACGCAGGCATTGGAGAAACGGTTTGGGTTAATTTAGACTGTGATGTTATAAGGCCTCAATATTTGATGTGGTAGAATTTTGTATGTCGGGATAAGCAGGGCTCGCTTCAACTGCAGAAAAAGTTAATGTCTGTAAAGTTCCGGGCATATATTCGAGGCGGCATCCTCGGTTTGTGTCCTGGTTGCTTATACTATCGGAGGAGGCTGAACTCCAGGTGTTCTCATCCCCCGTTGATTGTTTCCCGAATTTGAAGAATTGCAAAACTGCCAATTCGGTTTAATAACGTTGGGTGCACCACAACCATAACAATGTCTTGCCACGTTAGGATTTCGCCAATTATTGATATCTTGGATGGATGTTGATTGAAATCGGTTCGGATAAGATGACTGATGATTAATAGGTTGACTCACTACACCTATGGTGCTCACTTCATTATAATAGTCGTTATTACTATAGTCTATAAAAGGATTACCCGCGTTACCTGGACTATCCTGTGCAGTGGGATTTGGCTAATTTAATCCCTCCAGGATTTTGCTTTTGAAAATTATTATCACTATAATGAGGATTGTCGTGGATTACTTCATGAACTTGTCTTGACGAAAAGCTACATGTCTCTCCTGTTTATCACTACTCAACCTCTTCCATGTGTCCTCTATATCAACACATTGGTGAACCAACTCTGATACAGAGACTATCTGTCGTCCAGCAATCTTATATTGCACGGCACTGTTCATGTTCCATCGTAACATATATAAAATAAAGGTCGGCATCGGAGGGCGGCGTACTGAGGGGTAGAGTCGAGTCTATTATCCTTGTATAAAAATTCATAAAACTTTCATTATTATTTTGCCTAATGGAACTAATAAGTTGCCTGATTTCGGCATCCGTTCTACGATCTTTAAATCTTTCTAATAGTTCTTTCTTTAATTCTTCTCAGCTGACATTACTACGGCGCTCTAGAAAGGACCAGTACCACTCCAGTGCACTTTTTCGTAACAATAAGTATAAATCATTAACGAGTCTTTCTGCCGAGATTTTGTTAACGATGGCCAAACGTTCAACTAGGCAAAGCCAATTTACGTTATCAAAATATACCGCTAAATACAAGTCACTTTTACAATACGTCTTGTGGCATGATAACTCAAACGAGTGAATCCAAGATTATTATCTTAAAACCGTTACATACGGTACGGCCGCCACACCGTTTCTTGCAACTCGTTGTCTGAATCAAATGATTAATACTCTGTATGCTTCCAGTTTGTTTACAAGCAAAAGCACACCTCCAACCGAAAATTATAAAACGCCAATTCTTGTCCGATCTTTATAGAAATCCTATTGTCTTGTTGTTATAACATTTCTAATTACAAAAAAATAATCGGGCATTAACTAAACTTTCAAAAAGTTTCGGAATTCGTGAAAGTAAAGAAATTCTTCTATAATTTCGAAAATCGCTACGTGAACCTGAAAAACCTGGAACACTTCAAACCGAATAAAAATCTTTGTCAACGGAGCAGCAAGAACTTCAGCTCAATTCACAATCCAACTAATTAGAAGTTATTAAAACCTGATATGTTAAAGTTAAGTTCGAGTTAATAATTGTATTATCATAATTAACCGAAGAGCAAGTTGTGGTATTCTTAGCATATACCCCTTAAAAAAAGTCAGCAAACATAATTACTTATCATTTGAAACTATTCCATCGAGATACATTTGAACGGGATATCCACTAGAATTCTTTTTGTATTCCATGTAACACAAGAACTGCCTTTGTTCATTTGTTATGTCATTTTCGATCTGCATGACGTAGCAATTGTACACACACTTGTTCAATATATTAAATCCGGTGGATTCGATCTATGATGTATTTACTATGTACCTATTCATAAAATTATCGAAATTTTTCTTTAAATTTTTAATATTCAGAAAATTTCTTAGAGTCTTTAAAATTTCATAAATTTTTCTAATTTTGTAGTTTCTTTAAAAAATTGAAAACTATAAGTTCACGAAAATTCTTACATTTCTTAAAATACTGAAAAATTAAAAAAAATGAATTCCTTAAATTTTTTAAAATTGGTAAATTTCTTGAAATATTTAATTTTCGGAGCCCCTAAAATTTAAACATTGATTTAATATTTTTAAAATTCCTATAGCCGTAAAATTAACCCTCAATTCATCAAGGTATTTTAGGCATCTTAATTCCATGAACCAGGGTCATTTTCGTTTATGCGCTGTTTTTGCTCTCATGTTGGTCCTTGGATCTTCATAATTTTCATCAATGACGTTACTGAAGTAATACAACATTCTAAGGTATTAATGTTTGCAGATGATCTCAAAATCTTTAAAACAGTAGAAAACATCGGCGATACCCATAAACTACAAGAGGACATCGACAATCTAGCGAAATGGTGTGAGTCTAACCTCCTCAGTCTCAACATCAACAAGTGTAAGAGTTTATCGTTCTATCGGAAAGTTAACCCTGTTACACAACAATATCAAATAAATGGCGTACTTGTACAAAAAGTATTCGAGATTAAAGACCTAGGGGTTACTTTCGTTGAAAACATGTGCTTTACTAAGCATATTGAACAATGCGTTGCTAGAGCCAATTCCATGCTTGGACTGGGGATATTCATGACCTCGAGACAATCAAGATCCTGTATTATGCCTACGTGAGATCTCAACTTGAATACGCTGTCAACATCTGGTGTCCTTTTTACGACGAATCTATCAGAAAAATCGAGAGTGTCCAAAAAAAGTTTATACGTTATATAACGTGTAAAGACGGATGGGATTATGACCATGACTTACCGCACCACGTTAACCTGAAGCGATTACCATCATATGCTACTGGATGCAAAACCTATCAAATGACAACATTGGCAAATAGACGAGAGCTTTTAAAATGTTCGTTTATTGGAAATATTTTACTTGATCAAATCGATGCACCATCCATACTGGGATCAATTAAAATAAAGGCACCGAGTAGGAATTTAAGAGATCATGAGTTCCTTCATCTGAATAAACACAGAACAAACTATGGTGACAATGAACCGGTAAACATGATGTCGAAGAGTTTTAATAAAATCGACCATCTGTTCGACTTTTACTTAAGTAAAAACAGCTTTAAACGTAGGTTGAAGCAACATTTTGCTCCAACCTAAAAATATTTTTATGTCAATTTTTATTCTTTTTTTGTTTAATTTAATTTTTATTCTACCATGTTCAATATGTTATAAATTCAAGTCAAATTTGTAGACTTTTCTCAGGATAAATAAATAAATAAATCAACAATTATCAATAAAAAAATCTTAAATTAAGGTGGATTTAGATATCCGACGATTTTTCGGCGCTGCTGCCTGCCGCAGGAAATTCGGCGAACGCTGTATTATCGATGATTTATATATTCGACGAATTTTCGGCGCAGTTATTTCACACATACATACATATATACATAAACAATATTTTGACACATAATTTATAAATAAAAACACAAGCTACTTGTAGGAATAGCTACAAATCGAAAAACGAAAAAAAAAAATCAGAGGATGCTACAAAAAAATGTTATTGTATATATGTATCTGTGTCGTAAGATAAATTTTGTTCATGTCTTCGCCGTTCCGAAAATTCGGCGAAGAAGTTGTTTCTAATTGGTTGAATGTATCACGTGTTGTTCGGCGCAAAAAAATCGTCGGATATGTAAATCCACCTTAATTCACGGATTATTTTTAGGCATCCTAGTTTTTTTGCCCGGAAAAAAACTATTTTTTTTGTGATTGCATATGGAGCACCTTTCGGAAAAAATTACAAAAAGTAGTTTTGGCCAGGACGAACACGACTCTCGTTCATGGATGGAGGATTATTCTATAATTCTCTTAAAATTTTTAAATTTTTTTTTTTTAAATTATTGGGGCTCTGACTTCCAGGGGCTTAACCTCTAAAAACCCTGGAATAATTGCATCTTTCTTAAAGGATAGATATTACTTAAATTCTTAATTGTCCTGCCTTATATTTAATTTCAGAGACACATTTGAAATAATTTTGCTTGAAATAGAAAACTCCAAGAAGAAATACTTAAATTTCTCAGAATACAATTTATCAAAAAATTGAATTCCTTAAAACTTGAAATAATGAATTAAACTAGAAATAATGAATTTTAATTTTACTCTATTTTAAATTTTAAAATTTTAGGAAATTTACAAGTGTTGTATAGGTTCTTCAAATTTATAATCTTTATCTTAAAATTTTAAGAATGTTATCAAATTTTGAAATTTTGTTAGTTGAGTAAACTCTCGAATACCTAAAATTCTGCACATTCAAGAAATTTTTAAATTTAAAAAAACTTTTGAATTTCTTAAATTTCGTTCTTAACCGCCTGAAATTTTGACATAAAACCTCCTAATCGGACCACCCTTTAATCTCACCAATTCCAAATGGGACCATTCTCAATGTACTAAAAAAGGTTTCTCATAGTAAAATGCCTTTGTAATTGGACCACCTCCGAATTGGACCTATGGACCGCATATTTCTTTTTATTTTATAGTTGTTCACCTCTTATTAGGACCATCATATTGCGAATTTAACAAGTTATGTTTGTTTTTTTTCCAAAAAGTAACGGTTAAATATTTACGGTACATATTTCATGTGATTCATGCATCGATAATTTAATATGTATTCAGTTTAAAAAGGACCTTAGATGAATTAAGTTATTTGATTATATTCTCGGGTGTCATACTGTACCACATATGGAGTGCTGGACAGGTTCAATTTTTCAGGCATAAGCCGTAAACATGAACGAATTGCTAAATGTTACGAGTTTCACAGCATAAAATGGATGGCTGAAAAAATTTAAAAATAGGCAACCTACATTTCATTAATTTTACCCATGTGATCCCACTGTACCTGTACGGGTACAGAAAAATCACTAACTTTACGACGCCACTACTGCGGTATTTAATGTCAAATTTTGATTTGTATTTTACCGTTATATACGGTTTTTAGTTTGTTTATCATATTTAAAAAAAAAATCCATTTCGAGAAAGGATTTTGAGTGTTATAAAATATTTGAAGTACAAATATTTTACACAATTTGTTATTGGTATGGGATCAAATGGGTTAAGTGGAGAAGGCGCCTCAGTAAATATGAGTGTAGTAGAAAACTATCGTGAAACTTTAAAAAATTTGACAAAGACCTATGAGCCACGGAATATTTATAATTTAAATGAGACGGGCCTCTTTTCCCGCGGAACGCCATCACGAACTTTAAAACTAAGGAACGAAAAATGCACAGGGAGTAAACTGTGTAAGAAGAGATTGACGGTTGCATTATTATGCAATATGGTTGACGAGAAAGAACCACTTGTAATCATTGGAAAGGCGAAAAACCAAGAGGATTCAAAAATTTGAACATTGAAGAAACATTCAATATTAATTGGCGATTCAACAAAAGGCCTGGAAGACGTCCATTATATTTGAAGAATTGATGCAGATGTTCAACAAAAAAACGGCAAAACAAAAGCGGAAAGTGATTTTGTTTTTAGATAAAGCAACTTGTCACCCAGATACGCAGTACAGTCATATAAAGCTTCAGTTTTCCCCCCTAACACAACTTGTGCATTGCAACCGTTAGATCAGGGAATAATAAGAGGCTGCAAGACACATTATCGGAAGCTCTTGATAAATCGCTTGATCAAAGCAAATGGGGTGGAAGAACTTTCAATTAAAATCAACACATTAGATATGTGTTCGTGATTGACGGAAGCTTGGAGCAAAGTAACGATTGAAACAATCAAAAAATGCTTCAAAAAGTCTGGATTTGGAGGTGTGATGGAGGAGTTTGAAGTGGAGATTTTAGCAGAATCGAACGAATCCAAAACAGAATTTCTCGGCTTCGATGAAAATTTGCAAATTTTCGAAGAATCACGAGACGATTGGGAAGAAAATTTTTTTACTTCATTTAACCAAGAGCAAAGCCTAACAGAACATGACAATAGTTCGTCATCTGATGGAGATGATCTAATTGTTGAACCTCTACTGCCTACACAAATGGCTTTCGTTTCAGCCAAGTGCAAAGCAAGTTAAAACAACTTAAGAATTATGCCAAAGAAAAAGGGTTAGACGAGATGTTCTACCATCTCGAAAAAGCTGAGCAAAAATTAATTGAGAAAGAAATAGCAATAAAGACAAATCAATCAAAAATTACGGCCTATTTTACCAAGGCGTCAGAAATTCAAAAAAAACCTGATTAAATATGTGCATACAAATGTAAGTATGTATGCAGTTATGCACATATTATGTACATAATGAAATGCAAATTGGTACATATGTATTTAATTTTGTATTCTTATTTTTTTTTGTTGCTGTATTATTTTGAATAAATATGTGTATATTTACGAAACACATGTACGTACTTACATATAAAAATATTTTTTTTTACTTTGCTCCATAAACGGACCACCTCTAAATTGGACTACTTTTAAATGGTCCGGCAGGTGG
This sequence comes from Tipula helvola, assembly GCA_963556165.1. Taxonomy (NCBI): domain Eukaryota; kingdom Metazoa; phylum Arthropoda; class Insecta; order Diptera; family Tipulidae; genus Tipula; species Tipula helvola. The sequence continues at coordinate 365,954,825 of OY744482.1, forward strand.
TCCGATTAAAGAGGTTTTACAACAAATAATTCATAAATTTCTTAAATTTGGTAAAATGCCAGACACTTTTAAATTTATGAAATTTTTGAGATTTTTGAAAAATTTTAAGTTTCTTGAAATTCAAAATTATGAGAATTTTAAATTAATTAAAAGCTTAAATTTAGGAATTCTTAAAAATTTTAAAATTCAGGATTTGTTAAACTCTTAATCTTCTTAGAACCCTAAAATTTTTAATATTCCTTGAAGTTGATCAAAAATTTCAACAGTTTCCCGGTCTGTCAACATTGGATTCCCTAAAACCAAAAATCAGATATTTTTTTTGGACTCTTTTATTTACCAGCAGAAGATGAAAATGCTACTACTGGGTAACTAAATTATTTTATTTCGTGTCGTCTACATAAGTGAGATATTACACTTTTAAGATAGGTATATTTCGATAAGAAAAATACCGGGAACAGACCACAATATTACGACTCCAACTTAAATGCCTTCAAATTTAAGTGTAAGAATATTTTTTTCGATCAAAGCGGTAAAATTATAGATTCAACAATTGCCCCTTCTCTCACCTAATATATCTTCAAAAAAAAAACAAGAAAATTTTATCGTTGAAAGAACCTTTATGTTCTTACTTCGGGGCCAATAAATAAAACATCATTAAATTGAAAACGGTCCAGTTGGGATTACATTTCGCCAAAAACATTATTAGAAAGGCAAGGAATTCAATCTTTATCACGTTACACCAACAATAACAATCCTGAGAAATTTGCTTTATGAAATTTATCCATTATTTCCTTCTTATTGTGTTTTAGTGTATGTCTGTGTATGTTGCTTTTTTTCAAAACAGTCGATGTACAAGTATTTATCTAATCCACGGTATTGCGCAAAAATAAATTCAATATATCAGGATACCATACAGCAAAAAAAAAAATTACCAAAGAATTTTCCGATAGATTTTCCCTTTATATTATACTTCTCGTACGTACAATATTATGCAAACTGGAAAACATAAATCAAAGTATTGTGTTTTCGTATTCATAAAAATATCGAATAAAGTCACATTTAAACAATATAAACGTATATGAAAATTGAAAAGGAAATTTTTTGTTGCCACAAAAATGATGTTTTCCATTTAGTGTACCACGTACACTTTGAGTGGAAATTCATATACAATTTCGAACATATTGCTTTTGTATACTGTATACGAATGTACCGGTATAAGGTTTGTGAATATAAAAATGATCTCGTTACATTTTTTTTGTTGCATTCTTTTAACCCATAAATAAGAAAATAATCTGCTTCCTTTTAAGATTTTCCTCCACACACATCGACATCCCCCCGGTATTTTGTATTTATTTTTGCATGAATTTTCCATTTTGTAAACACACTCACTTATTATTAATTTATGTATTTGTGTTGCAACACATGCAAGGCAGAATATTTAAACTTTTAGTTTTCTTTTGTACGTTACCCGTAGGTATTCCGACGACGATGATCACGATGAGAATTTTATGTAATCCTTGAGTGTTGGTTTTATATATTATTAATGGAAAACAAAAGCTTTGGTATATATTTATGTATGTTCACATTTTGTGGGCTTAGCACAATTGTTGAATGTATGTAAAATATATGGAAATAAATTTTATTAGGTTTTGTTGATTTTTTGCCCCTGGAGATCAATGTTGAATTGATTTAAGGTATTGCACTATTTTGGCTAATACGTATTATTGAACTAGGAGCACATGTGTTGTTATAGCAAGATTTTCATAAAATTTTGCCCACATACTACACTCAAACCCATTTGTTTTGGTATAGTCTTCAACTATAGTTAGCATGGCAATTTTTCATGATTTCGTCATTAAGCAACGTTTTAGACTTAGGCGGGACATAAGCATTTGGACCCACTAACTTTTGCGCTTCTATTTAATACTCTTACGTTACCAATAAAATGACTATAATTGTTTTTTACTGCTGCATTTCGCTTAGAAGTTCAATAATAAGTTCAAAGTTACACCTACCGCTGGTAAGAACAACGCGTGAAACTATTTTTAAGAAATTTAAAAATTTCAGGAATTGCAAAACATTCACGAGGTTTAAAAATTTCATGAATTTTAAATAAGTTTAAGACACTAACAATTTTAGAGTTTTACATTTTTCATTAAAATTAACAAATTCGTTAAATAGCTACACACAAATTCAAAAATTTTCAAAATAATGTAAATGATTTAAAAATTTTAAATTGCAAAAAAAAAATTCAAAATGTCGGAACTTAAGTAATTTTAATAATTTTAAGAATATGTATTAGATAAGGAACGATTGGTTTTCTTTATAATCATTGCTATAGTGAACTCGAAATTACTCATTCTCTTACAACTTTCCTGAAACTTAATTTGATGAGACAATATCTACGTCTTAGAGACAGATATCGACCCTTACCACGTTTCTTCTGAGATCTATTGGACCGTACTTATAACATAATGGTGCACTTGGTCAGTCGTTAGATTCTACACACAACCGTTTTTATGTCGGTATCTATGTATATTCGACACCTCGAATTTGATAAAATAAATAAATCTTAAAATTTCAAAAAATTGAAGAATTTTAACGAATTAAAAAAAAAATTGAAAATTTTAAAATTTTCAAGAGATTTAAGAGAATTTAAATCATTCTAATGTACGAATGAATTTTAACTTTACATTTCCCATTAAGTTTTAAAGAAACTAATAAATTTAACGAATTTCGTCAAATTCAAAAAACTTCAGAATTCGGATCAGAATTTCAATTATCTTATAAATTTCAAGAAATTTAAAGAAACAATTTTAATATTTAGAAGATTTTTACAATTTACATAAAATTTATGAATTTTGAATTCATTTGAAGAATTTCAAGAATTTCAGGAGCGCTAGTTATAAAGAAATACAGAAGAGAAGGAAAACAGTTCACGGTTCTAAGAAGTTAAAAAAATTCAAAATTTTCAAGAAATTAACAAATTTAGAGTATTTTAACACATTCAATTAAAATTAGACAATTAATTCAGTCCCAGATAATCAAAATTTCGATAATTTTAAGAATATGAATTTCAAGAAATTTAAATATATCTCGAAAATATTTTTAATGATTTAAGAATTTTAAGAAAAAGTCTTAACATTTTCTACATGTGAATTTCACTTTTATCAATCATAACTTCATAAAGATTCTGAGAATTTTCATTGTATAACAAATATTTGCGTAATTGCTTAATATTGGTGGATTTTGTAAAATTCTCATAAAGTCTGGTTTCTTTAAAGTATACCGTTGAAATCTCAAACCTGAATTATTGTACATTAAATACCTTTTTTTAATTTCGTTTTCGGTCTTTTCCATCAAAAAAGTATTTACTATCAGATTCAACTGGTGTGTTTGTTTGCTACAAATTTTCAAGACTAACAAGCTTTGCAATTGTGGCGAGTAAACACGACAAGACCTCCGTTTTTGCACGAACTAACAAACCCTTTGTTTTTATTTTAGTACCGTTTGCCCCGACATGAAAATTCGCATTTTGAACTCAATCTGTATACCAATTCTATTTACAGCCATAATTTCAAATTTAAAATTTATTCTCCAATAGAAGACTTATGTATGTTGTAAGCAGATTTATGTAGATGAAAAAAAAGTAAACTCATTAGAAATTGAAAACTAATCAAATTATAAGATTTGGCTTGAATATGTTAATTGATAAATTGATTGGTTGAATAACAATTTTTGATTTACTCAAGCTGTTCCTTTGATGTCAAATTAAATGGCTCCCATCTTATTTGTTTTTAATTCTCTCAGAGTCTGACCTATCGAAATTAATTTAATTTATGGAATTCATTCATTTGCTGACCGTAATTTAAGAAATTATAAAATGTTAACCTAACTCGATCAATTTTATTCAAATTTGAATTACGGTAGAATTCAATTCAAAATCATTACAGATTTATATTTTGTAGGATTTCAAAAAATTTCAAAATGAGAATTTCAAACCTTGGTTTTCCATAGTTGTTTAAATTTTTTGTCTAAGTAATTATGAACTCGTTGCTCGTTGGCTGAGAATACCAGAAAAATATTTATTTTCATAATATTCAAATTTTGGGGATTTTTACTACCAATACAAACCATACACCAACAGCCAAAGATTCATATATTAGCATTTAGCACAATGTAGAAATTATAGGTCCAAATTTAACGTAAAATGAGCAGGCAATCGTATAGATTGCGGCTTAAAACTTAGTATTTTATATTTTTGCATTAGCATAGCTACCTACTTACATATATTTCATCATTGGGCACTTGCAATTGCGTTCAAATTTCAAAAGTCTTATTCACGCGCATTCATCTGTACCTAGTGGGCATTTTGAACAGCAGCAAATTGTGTCACTCGTTCGGTATTTTCTGCATTGATTTCCAATTTGATTCATTTTGATGAGATGAGATTTTTCATTGTCAGATTGTCATTTTGTACGCGGGAATTTGAAAACAAATATTGCCTATCCGAAATTGTTTCTTTATAACGAACGGTATTACCTGCCTGGTTTTGGCGTTATCTTTACGGTAGGGTAAATCGAAAATCAAATAAATCCTACAATCAAAGAAAAGAAAATGTCAGAAAATTGCGTGTAATTAAAATATCGAGCTAAAGGCGGATTCATGGATGCCTTTAAATTATTTTATCTTACAAATAGAACAATTTATTATGTTCACAAATCACGAAATTTACAAATTTTGAGTGTATCAACATTATGTTGATGAATGAGTAAGTGAATCCATACATATTTGTGCATAACGATTATTTTAAAACTTTAAAAATAATATGTATTACCAAACAAAGTTGGAAATTACAATAAAACGACCGTGGATTTTTATTTTCTTTGCTCCTTTCCGCTGAAAGGAGACCGCTGAAGCCCGGAAATTGAAAAATTTAATTTTATTAAACACAAAATTCTATGGTACGTAAATATATATTATATACGGTATATTGTCCTTTCGTTTTATATAGGACAACCTGGAGGATCATCTTGGCAACGTTTTAATAAATACATTAGAGTTGCAGATAAATCTTAACCACATCAAAATTTTCTCAACAGACACAAATGATAAAATAATAACAATAAATCGTTCCCCCTTCCAATTCGATCCCGAGAAAGCTTTTCGTGTTGTCCTAGCCAACCAGAAGATGCTAAATCGTGCTCTATGACGAGGAACTATCCAAAAGATGGTTTACTTTTTAGAGATTTCAGAGAACTCAGAGCACTCGCTGTCTGTTAATTGCATGCACAAGATCAGGAATTCGTACAAAACTCAGTAAGTGTCATCTAGAGTTTCTTCTCGAGAAATAAGAAGGTATGTTCCACATGTCATATTAAACATTCAAATGAAATTCTACATAATCTTTAATAAAAATTAACCTAACATTTTAAAATCAATAACCGCAGCAGTCAGTTCAGTGTTACTAACGATGGTGTTTCTATAAGTCAAAGGAAATTTGGTGACGTAAAACAATTTCGAAAAGGTATACCAATTTTCTAGCATGCGCACTTCAAAACCAGCACTTTAAAATAATTTGATCAAAAAAGTTGAAGTTCAAGTTAACTTGTACGTTGTACGTACACTCGTATTAAGATGTAGTACATATTGCACATAAATTATTTCTTAACCGTTGCCAAAAAATGGCAGAGTATCAAATGACAAACTGTGGAATTATTTCAAAAGAATTTAAAATAATAAAGATCGAGCTGTATGTACTCTTTGCACAAAGACTCTTGCTTGTAACGCGTCATAGACAACTGGCCTTCATCACCATCTCGCCAGCTTATATAATTTGAAGCGAACGCTTGCAGGTAATTGTTCTTTAACTGTCCCCAAGCAAGTCCAAAACCTTGAACATTAAATCGAAACTTGCTGCCTCTGACGGAATTTCTCGAAATATAAGGATTTATATTACTGAAAATTCCATGAAATTATATTCATCACATGTGATGAAGTTAATTTATAAATTTTATAATCGTGTTAAATGCGAAATAATAACCAAGATTAAGATTCTGGAAGTTGAAAATAAAAAATTTCCTATTCTATAGACGAATTGACCAGCTGTCGAAATCCATAAGTACCTAAATATTAATTTGTATTACTACAACGGAGAAACCGAAAATCTGGTCTTGATGCGCATCGAAGATTCTTGTCCCCCTGACAAATCGGTTGAAATGGTAACGGCTAAAATCTAGTCGTTTGAGTTAAACTATCAATCGGATGTTGTTTCCACAACAAATAAAAATATGCAAGATTATTCCAGCATATCAGCAATTGTTAATTTTTTTTCAAGGAAAAAACAAGCAACATACGTGCCAGTGAAAGTGATTCCAATAGTAGTTCCAATTCCAACACTGAGTCAGATAACAATACCGAATTTTTTGCTGAAACCATCCAAATAAATTCAAAGATACATACGTATAACTGAAACCATTTCAAAGATAAGGCAAATTGAGAAATTGTTTAAAATTTCGCCAGTCGCGATTTTTATTTACAAATAAATTTACAGCACACTCTGTTTTGAGCATAAGCTCATTCATTACAGAGCATGCCAAAAGAGGTGGGTGGTTTAATCGGCCAGCTATTCATTTCCTCACTGCAATACGAAAATTTCATCAGGGTTTTTGTTCACTTGAATTTTTGTTTGTACCTACCTGTCACTCAATTAACAGTGACCGAACGATCACGGTTCATAACATTTTCGAACATTTTTCCAACATAAGACGATGGTTCTGCTGCGAATCTATTGTTTCAGGTAATATCCCGTGGTTAGAATAGCATAGCTCTGGGACATTTGGTGCACAATTTCCTCTCATTGTAAGAAAAACGTCTAGTTGATGTGAATGTCAAAACAAATAAACAACAATGCAATATAAAGGAAATGGAAAGCGAAAATAGTGAACTACAATTATTACTGGATTGTAAGACAAGGTGAAACATCATTGAAACAATGGTAGATCGTTTTTTGAGAATTAAATATCAGCAATTCTGAAAACCTTACGTGATTTAAACCTCAATGACTGTAATCCGGAACTTGACAAGATTGCTTCTAATATATTGTGCATTTTGCAACCAGTTAAAAAATCGATAGAAGCTCTAAGCTACCTAGACGCATCATTGTTAACAGCAAACGAATAATTTGAAGATAAGTACTGAGCTGTTATATTAATTGAATTAAAAGCTCAATCATCAAAAGAAAGAACAAACCAATTATTTCACTATTTTTACAAAATCCTAATTGTATTGCCAAAACCAAAGAAGATGATTTTTGTTCTGCCCGTTCGAAAATGGAAAAAATCAAGTAACCAGTAATCTTTTATTGCTCAAAATGGAATTAAACCGACATCAACGCAAAATGAGCGAAACTTCTCGATTTCAGGGAATTTTTGCAGCAAGCGAGGAGGACGGTTAAACAATAAATCATTAGACTGCCTATCGTTTTTAAAACAACACTTTTTAATTTTTTTTTTTTTTCGCTGGCGCTACATCCCATGGAGGGATTTGGCCGCTTCATTTTTTGAAGTTTCATAATCATTTTTACAACGGATAATGAGTGATTAGTTCATTGATCCTTACATTAAACCAGCCGTGATTTTTTCATCACCCGCCGGGAATCGAACCCGGGACGTCCGGGGCTTAAAGCAAGCATGCTAACAACTGTGCCACCGGGGCGGCAACTTGCAACAATTAAAATTTACATTGAATTACATTACATATTTTACTATTTACTACGTTATGTGATAAGAAATTTAAAGAAAATGTTTTTTTGATTTTTTGCTATATTTTACTTAAATTTAAGCCTTATGAATTAAATAAATAAATGTATGTAGATAAGATACTTACACTGTATGAACAAAATATGTAAATGTGTTTTTTGGGAATATTTCGGTAGGTTGGACTTCCCTAGCTAACAAATTGTTTAATCTCTTGAGTGTAAAACCTATAGGGGACGTTTCATTGTATTTTAAGGTTAAAATTACGTTTTGGGAAAATCTCGAGATTCTCGAGAAATTCTCGGTTTCTCAAGAACAGATGCAGATTCAACAATTTAGGCTTGTAGCTGCACATCCCACAATTTTGAAATTATAATTCTTGAACAAACGTTTTATTTTCTCATAAAGATTTTTTATATAAGGAATAGCCAAAAAGTTTGTAATTTCATTTTTGTTCCTTATATAAAAAATCTTTATGAGAAAATAAAACGTTTGTTCAAGAATTATAATTTCAAAATTGTGGGATGTGCAGCTACAAGCCTAAATGGAAATATTTTTTCCAAAATTAAAGACAAGGTACCTTTAAGAAAACAATCAAATGTGGTTTACCAAGTCCGTTGTAGTTGCAACGCCACGTATACTGGACAGACAAAACAATTTTTGGAAAAAAGAATTTATCAACACCGATATGACACCAACAAAGATCTAAATTCAAATATTAGTGCACTTACACGACATCTGAAAAATTCCAATCATTTAATCAATTTAGATAACGTCAAAATTCTCGATAAACAAACCAATTTTAGGAAAAGATCGATTTTGGAAATGTTACATATTAAATCAAGTAAAAATTCGATTAACATTGTAGAAGATTATGCTTATATTGGCAACTCGTATGATTTATTTATATAAGTTTTTTGTCTCACCTCATTTTATTTTTATTCAATTGTACAACCTTTCTACATGAAAAACGCTTTAGCCAGGAAAAGAAAATTATTTTTCGAAAAATTGTCTAGGCTGTGCGTTTCCATGAAAAATTGGTTTTTGTAACAAATGTTTGATTGTTTTATGTAAAATTTTTATATAAAAGGAACCTATTTTGGAAATAATTTTTCATTATGCTTTTGAAAATGATCCCGAAGTGGGATTGAAAGCTCAAGTACTAATAAATAAAAATAAAAATAAAGAGCCCTATACCAATAAAATAATTGTTTAGATATGACATTTACCCCTATTGTGGTTGTCGCGTCGATTAACAATCGACACGACTTTGCCTTGTCGTGTCGATTTTAGTTTGGCATTGCCTAAGGACGTCGAAACGACTCAGAAATATTGCCATATTAATATAAAAATCAACCGAGTTACTGTGAATTTTTGTTGTTATCTTAGCAATCGTGAATTAAATTTTTGAAAACTTCTGTCAAAATGACAAATATTGTTGTTTACGTTTTTTTGTGTACCATTTAATTTAAATAAAAAACGACAAAATTTGCATTCTTTAAATTATCTAATTCCAAGAAATAGCTAGTATAATTGTGTAAAGTAACGTAATTTACGTGTCGTGAAATGTTTAAAATTTTAAAATCTTTATTGGTTCAGAATAGGGAAAATGGCGAAGGAAAAACTGCCGTGCATCCGAAAAAAATTTTATTATAAATTTTAAATATAAATTATGTTTGGATGTATTTTGGATATAGAGAAATTATTAAATAATTAAATAAATAGTTTTTTTTCTTAAAAATTGGTGTAAACTGTGTTTTTATTAAATGACTTGTTAAATATGGCCAATAAAATGTCGTGTCGTGAACTAAAATTTCATCGACAGAAATATGACGTTTTAACGACAAACGTCGTTTGATATCGACAATCACAATACCAAATTTTGCAGTCGATGTGATATTGTTGTCGATACGACAACCACAATAAGGGTGATTGGTAATAAAATTTACAAATTACAAAAAGCGCTCTATGGTCTCAAAGAAGCCCCATTAAACTGGAATAAGACATTTACTACTTTTATAATTAACAAAGGAATGGAACCCTTAAAATCAGAGAGATGTTTGTTTAAGAATCAAAATTCATCGATGTTACTAGCCATTTATGTTGACGATGGATTATTAATTGGAGACAACAGACAGCAGATGACAGGAATTTTGAAATGACAATTAGCTATGATCTCGGCATATTTCTCGGTACGGAGATTATAAAAACACCCGGAGAAATACAGCAAAAATATTCTACCAAAAAACTGGAAAAATTTAAAATGCTAGAATCTAAAACAGTGGCAACACCGGTTTTACCATATAAGGAGCAAACTTCAGATGATGATATAAATGAAGCAAACTACCCTTATCGAGAGACAGTGGGCAGCTTGCTTTATTTATCAAACAAAACTAGGCCTGCTCTAGCATTTGCTGTAGGATATGCAAGTAGGCACCTGTTTAAACGTATATTAAGATATATTCAGAAACTGATTTGAATTTGATCGCATATTGCGATGCCGATTTTGCTGGAGATTTAGATACACGCAAAAGTACTACAGGTTATGTAATTAACTTTTGTAACGGTTCAATTAATTGGTGTCTAAGGAAGCAAGACATTGTGGCTCTTTCAAGCACGGAAGCAGAATATATAGCAACTTTACTCAAATCTCTAATCAAAGAATTAATCAGTCATAAACAGATAAATGTAAGTTTATTCATTGATAATCAAAGTGAAACTTTGGCATCCGCCTTTGTCCATATTTCCAAACCGATTATTTCGACAGCATGTTTGGTTATTTTTTGTCATATTAACACTTACATTGTTTGGACACTTTTAAGTTCCATTTTGTTTCGACTTCTGCTACATAATTTTTCATTGTGTTGGCCGTTTCACTTTTATTATTTAATAAATATAGCATCGTGAAGTTTATTTTATTTATTTATTTATTTATTTATTTCAATCATTACAATTTGTACAGAATAAATACAATATGTATACAAAATTCAAAAACAAAAACTAATGACAATTATAAAATATAAAATACAAATTATTAAATTGAAATAATTAGAAATGCAAAATGAACAAAAATGTTCAGCAACATGCATTTCTTCATTACATGAGAACAGATTGTTAGCATTAAGGGGTAATGAAAAGGTTAATAATAAAAAACTATGTAAATATAGAAACTAATTAACAATAAATGTAAAATACACAAATAATAAGTTTAACAAAGAAAAAATCAAAATATAAATTCATAAATCTTTAGTATAATATAATTATCGAAATGCAATAAATTTTAAACCATTAAATTGAACACGAAATCCAAAGTTTTGTTCTGCAGTAACCAAGTTTTAAGTGACGATAAAAATATTTTTTTAGAACGTATCTCGCGAATGCTTTCAGGAAGTCTGTTGAATATTGACGGAGCCGTAACTAAGAAATAATTACGAAAATGAGTTTTGGAAAACTTGGGTATTAATTTTTGACATACGGAGTTTCTGCGTAATTCGTAGGCGTGACAAGATAAATTTCGGTTACCGCTTATTTCAAAGTAAATTTTCATGACTTTAAATACATAAAGATGCTTTATCGGAAGAATTGAGCTTAACACGAATAAAGGCCACGTGTGGCAACGTTTGTTTTTAAAAAACATCAATCTAATAGCATGCTTATGAGCAATAATTAACGGTTTAATTGTGCTGAAGTAAGTGCCACCCCAGCAACAAATGCCATAACGTAATCGCGAATCAATTAAGCCGTAATAAAACGATTTCAAAACATCAAAAGGACAATGAGATCTTAGAAGGTACATTTTCCTGATAGTGGAGTGGAGAGAATTTTTCAGAGCTGAAACATGACCTTTCCAATCTAAATGACAATCGACTTCTAGTCCTAAATATTTACAGGAACTTACTGATTCAATGACCATACAGTTGAGCAAGCAAGATCCATTTCTGGGACAATAGACATCATGAAAAACAATATCAGTACCAAACGAACGATAGGCATTCAAGCTGAACAAAATAGCCTTAGTTTTCGGGCTAAGCACTAGTCCGTGCACTGAAAACCAATTGCTTAAGACTGTCAGATCTTCATTAATACTAGATACTGTTGACAAATAATTGTTACAATTATAAGCAAATGCCATGTCATCAGCAAATGCAACAATTTTACCAATGAACTTTTGACGAAATATCGAGTTAACGTAAACTAAAAATAGAATTGGTCCAAGGACTGAACCTTGAGGAACGCCAGCCTGAAGTTCGATAAAATTGCTCAGTGATCCACCAATACTCACCCGTTGTAAACGACCTTTTAAATACGATGTAAACCAATCAAACATACACCCCCTAAATCCAATATACGATAGTTTATTTAAAAGAATCCGATGATCCACCATGTCAAATGCTTTGCAAATATCAATAAAGAGAGCGGCTACTGTATTTGAGTTGTCAAGCCCTTCATGTAGCGGATTCATTAGATTCAGTAGTGCATCTTCGGTACCAAAACCAGCTCTGAATCCAAATTGGCACGAACTAAAGTAATCAAACGTATTTAGGTAATCAAGTAAACGCGATTTAACAATTTTCTCAAAAATTTTTGAGACAACTGGAAGAAGCGAAATAGGCCGATAATTGCTAATTAATAAGCGATCACCTTTTTTATACAAGGGAATAACCGTTGCAATTTTTAATGCTTGCGGAAAAACACCTTCGATTACACTACGATTAAATAATTCAGCTAAAATGTCAACAATATTAAAATTAATTCGTTTTAAAATTGCGCTGCTCAAGCCGATATTATCAGGCGTATGCTTAGTTTCCAAAGAATTAATAACATAAAATAATTCTAACGAAGTAATTGGCCGAAAGAAAAAACCACTATTAATAGGGCCATCTAAGACCATCGACTTGCAGCTGCTCAAATTAGAATTGCTAACATAAGGTCCCATGGTGGCAACAATGTTAGAAAAGTATGTATTGAAACTATTAGCAATTTCAAGCGGTGAGGAGACAATATTGCCCGATTCTTCACGTATAACGGAGATTTGATTAGTACAACTTTCCTTATTCAAAATTTCATTAACTAAATTCCATTGTTTTTTGCCATTACCAGCGGCTCTTTGAAATTTACTAAAATAATATTTTGCTTTACTACACTTTATATCTTTTTTTAAATTTTTAGAAAGGTTGTCGAAGTGCCTTTTTAATCCAATATTATGACTGTGCTTTTTAAGTTTACAGGAAGTGCGTATAATCATCTAAAAAAGTGATGACGTATTTCTTGTAATCCCAAGTTGAAGGTATAATTGGGCCACAGAGATCAGTGTGAACCAATTCTAGCGGTCTGAATGCTCTTTGTCTTTCTTTATTGAATGGTTGTCTCTTGTCTATGTTTTGTTTCGCTTTTACGCAGACTTCGCAAACAACATCATTTTCGTTCATATCACATTTTATTCCGCTTGACATTGTAATGAGCTTTTAAAATTTTGAAGACTTAAATGACCTAACTTCTTGTGCCATACGCCAGCAGTATGTCTATCAGCAACTAAAGCTTCTTCTTCGAAATTACTCGGTTTAAGTTTTACTTCATACAGGCCGGTTTCATTTGTGTCACCCTTTATTACTGTTGCATTATTTATTTTTATGCGGCTACTGAGCTTTCATGAAGCTAGCTTCTCCTCCATTTGATGTTATTGCATTAACACTGAGAAAGCTTTTACTTAATTCCGGTACGTAAAGAACATTGTTTAAAGTACCTTTATCCGTTTCAATTCTTACGATGGCTTCGGCATGCATAGACTCCGATTGCTTTGCTATACCTATTTCAGTAGACGACTCAATCGCTAATTTTAAAAAATCCTTTCGATTCACCATGTGAGATGATGATCCTGGGTCCACTATCCAAGAGATTTCTTCACTTTGATAATTTTTACGAAAGTAACAATCCTGTTCATTATGATTTGATTTTCTGCATATTTTACATGAAACGCTTTGATTTCTCGTGTTATTTTTGTTAGGACAGAATCGAGCAATATTGTTTCCTTTACAAATGTAACATTTTTTCTCTGACGATTTGAAAGCCACGGGTTGAGTTGGTTCATCCGCTTTGGTGTCACAAGATTATTCTGCTAATAGCCTTACTGTTAGATTTTTAATCGTTCTGTCATTGACTTGTGTGGATTTCCAAGCTGTTACAAAATGCTTAAATTTTTCAGGTAACGTTGTGAATATTTTTGTCATACTTAAGCATTGTATCATCAATTTTGATATTGAGTGCATTTAGGCAAAACGCAATATTATCAAGACGGCTTACATTCGTAGCGAGATCACTGTTTTTGTTATATGAATAGTTGTAAAATTCTTGAAGTAAATTACACTTTTGCTGTTCATTATCTAATTGATAAATAGCACTTTTACAAACATTTGATGAGATGTATTACAACTAATTTGTGCATAAGCGATTGTCTACTTATGGTCGATATTATTATTTTCTGCGTTTTGGCATTCGCCTGTGTCCATTTTTCCAAACCAATTATTTTGACAGCATTTATTGGTTTAATTATTTTCCCATTAACGTAATCTAAAAGTCTTAATGCGTTTAGTATTATTGTTAGTTGGAATTTCCATATTTGAAAATTTCTCCCATCGCGGTAAGTCAAAGTTTTGATAGAAAGTGATTAAAAATTAATGCATTAGAGGGTTAAAAATATCTTATTCAGAAGGGGAAATTTGTTTACTTAATAGAGTATGTCGATTGGTTGCCTGCTGAAAATTTTTCAGCAGACGTGAACTCGCATTGCCTGTTGTCTTTTATTAAAAACGCTTTGTTTGGTTTATTACCATGCTTTAATATTTAAGATTTATTTAATCGCTAAAATTTTGGGACTCCTCTTTTTGAGCTTAAGCTCATTCATAAAAAAGAGTCAGTGTTCAAAAACAAAGTTGTGAAAATCCTCAATACTTGTCAGCAACATAGCACTTGGCCTTTAGATCTTCTATTTCTTCTTGAAGAATCTCTTGAAAAAAATCTTCTATTTCTGCTTGAAATATCCCTGCAGTTGAGGCATTTTAGTCCAACAATTTTTATTTTAATTTAGGTTTTAAAAGTATTTAAATTTATTATTTTTATTTTGAAGAAAATTAAAAAAAAAGTCGCCTGCCTGACTCGAAAGTCACAGACAGTGCTGCGTCTTAATAAAAAATATAACTACATATTACTAAGTATGGTTAGTTGATAATTACTATGTAATATTTTATCAATATTTCAACAGCTAAAGAAAAATATGCATTTTTTGGAATGTCTGTGAATGAGACTTGCATCAGGGATGAAAAAGTTGGTCCTATAGGACTTTTTTCGGTCCTTTAGAAAATAAAAAGTCCTTCGATACTTTTGATCAAAATTTCAGTCCTTTCGAAAATATATTTATATTTGAATTTTTTCTGTAAACGTCAAAAGCAGCACTTTTCGAAGATCGAATAATTTTTCGATGGCCAACTCTTCGAATTTTAATAAAATTTTAAAAGATGAGACGACCGAATACCGACGGCAAACGAACGTAAAAACGCTTTTTTGTTGATTGACTGTTCTTTCCATTTTCATTTTTTCATTGTAATATTGGTGGCTGCGAGAGTGCAGATTAGAATTCCTAACTGTCCTTTTTTGGGAATTAAAATCTTTCTTTTGTGAAAATTGTCCTTTCCGCTTTCTGCGAGCTAATATGTCCTTTATTTTGTGTAAATCTCCTTTTTATGTTTAATTATATTCTTTGAAATTTAGTTTTGTATGTTAGTTTTTTAATCTTGCCATGCGAAATATGTAATAGAGTTGTATTTCCAAAATATATTACGCATTCCGCAAAAATTTTAACCACAGATAGCTATTGGCATATTTAGCATAACGGATAAATTGCGAGATGATAATCAGTTAGAAAATAGATTTTATGGTTCCAAAGTAAACAAAAAGTTTATAAATCTAAGATACTGGCAGAACACTATACCAAAAGCAATTCAATAATTTGTAAAGAAATCTCTATAAAATCTTGAAAAAAGATTTGATTTCGTTGATTTTGAGTTGATTTTCGTTTTGTTTTATCGTTATCATATCTGTAATATCTTTCCAAAATTTCGAACTACCTAGTTTTATCAAGACTAAATAATTCCAATTTAAATAAAAGGGGATCACAACTTATGCGTAAAAAAATACAGAAATTATATGTAAAATCCAGAATAATTGAAAAGTCAAAATCCAGAAAAAAAAATCACAAAAAAACTAGAAATTACCAAAAAATGAATCCAGAAAAATTATTTTGTTTAAAATAAATGAAAAAAATTCAATTTATAGCCATTTTATACCTTTATCACCACTTGGAACATTTGGTCTATCAGTAGAAGCGATACAATTCCTTTGATCTGTTTCTGCAAGGTTGATGAAGCTTTAACCAATTTAACACAAATCCACATTCGCTCCAATACATTCATCAATACCATACTAACCCAATGAATTAAGTCAACTACAACACATCCTGAAACATTATGGTAGAACTATCAGTGGAAGTGATATTAGCGACACAATTTCTTTGAACTCAAATACTGCCCAAATATTTAAGAGATAAGGACCAATTATTCGATGATCGAAAAGATACTCGTCATGAATAATCGAAAAGAAGTTTTCAGTTCGGGCCCAAAATCTGAGAGTTCATCGGGCCCAAAATCTGAGAGTAGCATTTAATTTCCAAGGAAAAGTCTTACTGGATACCATAGTAATCTTAGTGCCAGCATTATCACCTTCCAAATTATCTAACCGATATTATTCCAACACCTTGCATACGAAAAATGCAGATTAGCATTCAAGCACCTGTAACTCAAAAAGTAAGGCATTTGGAGCAATCTGCCCGTGAATATCTTTAATCGAAACCCCAAGACCTATTATACAAAATCCTTCAATATGAACAAATTTGGTCGAAACTCAAGTTCCATATGATTAGTGCGGGGTTCTTTGATATTCGATACTTATTGAATTAGATTTAGTTTATATTTCATATTAAATTTGAATTACATATACTAATATGTCGTCATGCGAATGCTAAAGCGTCCTATTTCCATTTTTGATTTTATTTGACTTTGGAGGAGAAAATTGGGTTTCCAAGACTAATTGAAAGGAAATTTAATATTTGTTTTTTTGTAAAGTATTCAGAAATGTTATAACACTAAACCAAAATTGACACTTCATCAATGATTAAATCACTTCTTTAATTAAATCCGAAAATTACTTCAAAAAAATAAATTCGCTCGTAATACAAATTTTACATAAGAATTTCGTTTTTATCTAACTTTGAAGTAATTTTCGAATTTAATTAAATGAAAATATCATAAATAGGCAAAAATTTTATATAAAAATCATTTTATGAAGACGTGCTTGATGTGGAATATGGTGGATATCTCCCATAATTTTAAACAAACCATTTACTGAGTGAGTGCCGAATTCTAAGTTGTGGTCAATTTATCAACTGAATACCTGTAGCTGATTTACATTCAACGACATTCGACTTCCACAAAAAAGTTGAAACACAATATAGGAGAAACTACATAGACAAAAAGAGAAAAAATAATCATCTGCTTGAAAAGTCAATTGAACCCCGAGAAACAAACCCAAAAATCGTCGTCTGCTTTTTTTTGCAGATGTCGAGTTTCATCTTTTTTCTGTAAAATGGCAATGTGTAAATAAATAACTAAAATAAAATTTATTTAATTTAATTTAAACAATTTTTAAGTTTAAAAACACTTTCTTTATTTGTGAAATTATTATATTTTTATTTACACACTACTAGTTTCGAACATAATTGTTCATCATCAGGTAGTTTTTAAAACTCAGGGTTCAGTTTTAAAAACTACCTGATGATGAACAATTATGTTCGAAACTAGTAGTGTGTAAATAAAAATATAATAATTTCACAAATAAAGAAAGTGTTTTTAAACTTAAAAATTGTTTAAATTAAATTAAATAAATTTAAATTTTTGTGAAAAAGCGTGTGTTTCGAATCGAAAGATGTCGAGTTATAACTAAAATAAGGTTACATAAACAAGAAAACCAATCATTTGTTTTGATTTAAGACATTTTTTGTTTAAATTTATTTTTTATGTTTAAAGAAAACAAATTTTTGATTTGACATCTGCATCTGCGAAAATCTTTGATTGTAAAAAATCAGCCTTTATTCACTAAATCAGCATTCAACCTTTTAACTGAACCCTTCACCTTTTAAGAAAACGAAAAAAAGCAAAAATATCTATCTTTTGTTACTTTTAGTGACATCTATTGGTGAAATATGTAAGTAGTAAGTTCATTAAAATTTTTAAAAAGTCCTTTGAAGATTAATTTAGGCCCCAGTGCTCAACATTTTAGTACTTTGGAATTTATGTCAATTTCATCCCTCTTGCATTCGTTTGTGAAACACCTCTATTCGAATTTTGGTCGAAAAATAAGAATTGAGAGAGAGTATTCATATGTAAGTACAGGTTGTATAATATTCAATATGAAAAACTCACTAAACCAAAGAAACAAAATTACATCACTTGCTGCTTGCCGCCTCGTCAAAAACAAAGTATGTACGTGTCCCTTTTAATCCCAATGGCACAATGTACTATACTATGTATAAAAAGGTCGAGAAAAAATTATAATTTCTTTTGTTGTTTGAAAATAAAATGTAATTTAAACAATTCGTTATCTACTTCTAGAAAGCATAATTGTTAGAATTTTTGCATAAATTAAAGAAAGCGTGATACAATCGATCAATCCGATGGAAGCATTAGAAATATATCAAATAAAACTCAATAACGGAAACCCTGACTATCAATGGATCTAGGAATAAATACCCGAAAAATCAATATTAAATCGAAAAATAATTAATTAAATTCACTTTAAGGGAATTATAAATAATCAAGATAAAATTTAAATAAAAAAAATATTTGAATTTTTAATTAATTTATCAGTGGAATAATCAGACAATAAAATCGCATTTAGTTAAATATGAACTCCACAAATAATATAATTTGTTGATTTTAGTGAAGAAGAAGGTAAAGTTAGAAAACAGAAAAAATATCTGAAAATTCTTATAAATTTACGCCTACCTAACTTGAAAAGCTGAACGCATAGTTAATTTTAAACTTGAATCTACTAATTTCTAAAAAAATTAAACTATTCTGACAAATCTATGTAATCTTTTCGTAAACTGTCACTTATTTTTTTTGTAATATTTCAATCTTGACATCTATAATTGGAGCAAAGCATAATAATCAGTACCCCATCCTGAGAACAACCCTCCAATAATAAAACAACGACGATTACAAAATACTGGTTTAAAAATAGAATTTAAGAAAATTATCTTATCCAATAAAAATCCGTACAAAAGTGAAAAGTTAACTAGACGTACAATTTAATAAAAAGCAATATATACACAAGTTTAATAAAAACAAAAGTCTTTAATCTGATAAAAGTATTTATCGCAATAAAAATCTCAAATAAAACTTTTAATTAGGAATTTTCAAATCTCAAAAAAAAAAATTTAATGAAAATTGTAAATGTAATCCATTTTTTATTGTATCCCGAAAAGTAACAAAACATTAGACATACTCATGTATAGAAAAACTGTGTCGGGGGGGTATCACAAAAATTTTACTTTCCTGTCCAAAAAATGTCTGATAGCGTTCAGAAAAACTTTTACGTCTGTTTGTATATGTTTGTAGTTAGTATATATATATATATATAAAAGCTTATATACAACTTTGATATTTTTTGGATTGTTAATAAAAGTTTATTTGTGTCAAAATTGTGGTAAATTTAGTTTTGTTGGTATACATATCTACTGTCACACTATACATAAGTATGTATGTACATATTTGAGACAGTTGAACGTAATGAGATTTTATTGGTTCATTAGTTGATTTTAATTAAAAATACTATATAGGCTATGTACCTAATTGTGTATAGTATTGAATTTAAAGAGAATTCACGTGCCGCATGCATGCGTGGAAAATCTTTAAAAAATAATGGCGGTCCACGATAATCGGATTATATGGTTTGGCAATTTGCCCAAACGTGTTTCTATTCTAAGCAAAATTAAATGTATGTTTAAGCATTTATTTACGAATTGTTTTAAATTAAATTTTCATTTTTAGTCCTGCACATATCAAATAATCATTTCTACTGTGACTATTTGTATACTCGTCGTCTGTATAGGTTGAGAGAAAATTGGCGAAAAATAAAAACAAACAAACGAATACCGAATTAGATTTTCCTTTTTCTTCAAATATTTTTTCCGTTTTATATTATGACTACAATTCAATAAAATATATAAATAACGTTATTATTTTTATTGTTATAAGCATAATCAAATTACAGTATTTTTATGGCACCATAAAAAAATTATACTTGAATAACTGTACATACACGTACTTGCTTATACAATTAAATTATACAATGCTTTTATGAATTTAAAGATGATGTGATATAACTTGATTTTCTGGATTTCACTTACACATTTACACAGGTCGAATATATCGTGTCAGTATATTGGTAAGCAAGGTGAAAATTAAATGCCATGAAAAATTAAAACTCGTCTCGTATCAAATGAGGTATGAATGGTTGTTGCGCCTGAGCAAGGTAGTAGCCTGTAGCAAATATGAGCGAGATTTAATTTAGACGGCTATTGTGCCGATTTTAGCTTTTTACCAAAATGTTTTTATTTATAAAAATAATAGCGGAGAAAATAAAGGAAACAATTTAAATTTCATTTTTAGCAACGAATGGCCAGATGAAAAACTCGAGTTGACGGGTGTCTGAATCCATAGGGAGAGAAATAGTATTGCCGACAGTTCTATAATTTTACAACTCAAAATAATGTAAACAATTTTGCATCAAACAATTAAAATTTTAACGAAAACCAAAAATATTTCACAAACAAAAGAATTAAAAATTAAAATTAAATCATAACATCACCTACCATATCTATGGAATGTAAATATTGTAGGCAATTGCAATTAGCAGATATTGCGGTCGAAGCGGCTTATGAGTTTCCAAATTTAATTTGTTGTTAAACCTGAGGAGTTTCTGTAAAA
This sequence comes from Tipula helvola, assembly GCA_963556165.1. Taxonomy (NCBI): domain Eukaryota; kingdom Metazoa; phylum Arthropoda; class Insecta; order Diptera; family Tipulidae; genus Tipula; species Tipula helvola. Next base: position 365,975,679 of record OY744482.1, read on the forward strand.
TCATAAAATATTCTATGTTAAATGTAACATTTCTTAGCCATCTGTTAATCGATATTCAAATTAACATAAATACATATGTCGACTGCAATAGATAATATCGATTTATAACCGCAAATATCGATTGATATTTAGATTTTCTCTCTATATAAAAAAAATCAAAATGATCTACAGAAAAAAATTTACTCTTATTTTGGTTGGCTGATATAAGCTGCGTTTTTCATCGGACTGTTCGAGACCGCGATAGGTATTAGTCGAATTTAGTTAATTTCAAGTCAAATAACAGTAATATTATACAGAGTAGGCAGATCTAAACGTTTTCTACATTTTAACGAAAAAGGTCCACAGAAAATGTTTCTAAGATTTTTTGTGGTATCCGTTGTCCAATTGCAACTCACCAATTGAAGAGATTATACGGAAACTAACAATTTTTTGGAGTGAAATTTTTGACTTGCAAATTAAATTTTTTTTTTTTTTTATTATATTATACAAATTCAGGAAAAGTACAAACTTTCAGTTCGAAATACGGAGTAGGCCTCCCTAGGTAGTTCTTTTGTATAAATACACGAAACAAAAATAACCCTGCAACAAAGAATGTTTTATTTTTTTATGTTATTTCCATTTGTCACCGAAAATAAAGTATAACCTAATCTCATAACAGGAAGGCCCATTGCACATTTCAGCTAATCCAAGCTACTACGCGGTGCAAGCTATCTTAGCTCAAGTTGTCTTCGCCTTGCTATGCCAGCGAACATCACTCACATATGCAATGATAATTTTCTATTTTGATTGTTCACCCATGCATGGGTTACCTATATTATGATATTGTGTCAAAATAAATAAATTAAACAAAAATATGAATGTTTGTGTGAGCAAAGTTATTAGCTGAAATATGCAACAAGGTGAGCTAAGCGAGCTAAAGTAGCTAATTGAAGCTAAGTTCTCCCGCTTAACTTAGTTGAAATGTGCAACGGGCCTTTTTCTTGAAATTCACCAGAAAAAAGTCACCGGTGACTCTCTAATAAAATACGTCATTATACACTCAGAGAAAAAATATGATAAATGAATGATTGGAATTATTTTGTTATGATCCAGGAAATCATATTCAACTATATTTGATATATCCTAATACATTATAATAGTAAATATCATTTATCTAATTACTAGAATTATGTATGATACATTTTATTACATTATGATAAATGCAATAATTTTCGATTTTAATGATTGCAACAATCATGCGATATGATTTAATATAATCGAGACAATCATGTAGTATGGTTTTATATATGATCTGCAATATTTAAATATGGCTAGAACAATCATAATACAATAGGGTCTATCATAATATAATTAGGTCTAACAAAACAAAATAAGGTTAATTGGAAATTATTTGTAACTCCTCGTGTTTGCTATGGTCATATCAAATAGAATTTGTACTCTAACAAGGTGCAATTATTACCTAATCTCGTGAGAAGTCTTAAATAAAGAAAATATTATAACAATTTAAAAATAAATTATTGTATTTAATTAATTTATTATTAACGTTAATAGTTAAAAAGTATTTTAGTGATCGTGATGTTAGTAGTTTTGAAACTTAAAAGTGAATTTTTAGTAGGACAAATAGTTATTAAACCTTATAAGGGGGTAATTGTGTCTTGCAGTGGAAAACTACGGCACGTAAGTATGTATATTTTTTTTATACTACAGAGCAATAAACACTGTGTTGTTTATTGAACCATTTTCCTTTCTGAATATTTGCTCGTTCAGTATTAATTATTATTAAAATAAAGGGTGTTTCCAATTATTATTTAATGTGTGTTTGGGATACAATTTTAAGAAAACAATTGTACAAAAATAGTTTTTAAGAATTACAAATTCAATCTTCTAAAATAGATTCAAAAGAAGTAAAATAGACATAATTTTGCAATCACATTTAAAATTTTATTCCACTAAACAAATTTTTAGCCCTTAAAAACAAATTTATTCAAAAACTACCCAACCATTTCGGCTGAAATCGGCGAATCAGTTACGCTTGTAACAGCAGAGGAATGGAACAATGTATCTGCGGTGATAATTGAATATATCATCAATCGCAACCTAAATAAATTGTAAGTAGTTTTATTAGAATCAAAATAAAAATATCTTTCATTGAGGATTCTTTAGGCTTTTTAAGGACGATTTTACAAAATTCGCGAAACTTGTGCAGACGTTATTTCCAAAAGTGCTACACTGCCGTACTAAGGAAAAAAGTCATAAACGCCAAAAGTCGAAAAATGCGTTAGGGGCATATTTGGATTCTGCAAATAAATACCTGTCTTTCTGCTTTTTTAAACAGCTAAATATCCTGCGTCAAATGCCATAAAATTACGTTTTTTAATAGTCAAGTTTCAAGTTAAGACAAAGCAAACAAAAATAGTTAAATTGAAATACAACAAAACTACAAAAAGGCAAATGTGAGTTTTTTCTTAGTAACGCAGCAGGAGACGTACTTTATTCCATCTTCCGGAGGTTGCATTGCCAAAGGTAATACAATATAATTTGCATTAAAGTATATTATAAGAATGCTCAGTGAAGTTATTTTTATTTTCAGGAAAACTATTCAAAGTTTACACCAATTACAGCTCACCTTTCTTGCTCTGAATTAATAAAAAATGATCCATGTAATCAACTGCTACTTGAACCATCTCAAATAATGTGAAATATCCAATTTAGGTAAATTAATAATAAGCTCTTGAGATGATAGATACCCATTTCTATGATGACATTGACTATTTAAAATGTAGATGACTGCGAGAGCTTTACGAGCGTTGGTAAAAAACAATAGTTCTTAAATTAATTTATTAACACAAATAGCAACATTTGAATATTTGAACCTGTTGCATTCCTTAAAAGCGGAATTAATTTCTAAATTGGTTAGTTGCATAAATTACTTACGTCTTGTAACAATATTAAAAAATATTTTTCCACTATTTCCCGATGATCATTGGTGCTACCCTAAAACATCTTGGATGTTTATATTGACACCTCTGAGCAGTGGAAGTTCCGAAAAAGTTATTGATTAAATCAGATCATCTTTGTATGTCTTTGGCCCACGTCAAATTAATCTTTATAAGTGGTTAATAAATTAAAGGTCAAGAATAATTTTTAATTTTAATTTAAAAATTCGTTCTTTTAAAACACTAAGGCAACAAAATTAACCTAAATTTCTCGTAATTTTTTGCTAAGATGGTGTTTTGAAAAAACGAAAATTCGGCACAATTTCCATATAATTATTACATAAAAATTTAATGAATTAGTTTTGGTGTATAATTTAGCCACTTATAAAAAATATAAAATATAAAGACGATTATTGAATTGTTCCAAATTAACCAAAACGTTTCATTGCCTAAGGCCATGCCACATACGCAAACTGGAATTTCAAACCGACAAATCCTTTTTTTGTTAAAACTGTTTCATTTGCAATGTAAGAAATATGAAAAAAATGTTCAATAACAAATTTTAGCTTAACTAAAATGTGAATTGATGGCAAAATAAAAAGTTTCTGTTTTTTAAATGAAATTAAATAAATTTTAATAAAATTTAAGACAATAAGTACAACGTTATTGTTTTTTTTAACTTTTATTAAAATTTTTAAAATTTTATAAAACAACAATATTATATTATTATTATAAGTTTAAACCATTTTTTTAATAATTTTGATTTTGCAAATGAACCAATTTTATGACATATTGGGTTTGACGGTTTGATACGCCGGTTTGTCATTTGTGCATGGACCAACGTCTTTACTTCCTACAAAAAGCAAGGTCTATACTGCATTTTTAACGTAAAATTGTTTTGTTTGATTTAGCTTCACACTAGGAGTGCAGAATAAATGTGGCAAATCAAATTAGAAATGACTGTTTGGTGGTTGTTACCCACGATACTACTAGACAAAATGCATACAAACTAATTTAAAAAAAAAATTTTAAGATAGCCATACTTTTAAAGTCCTATGTTGTGGTATAGCTAGTATTAGTCAAGCAAAAAATGTTTTGACTAATTTATCTTAATTCAATAATATTTCTATTTACTGATGAACGACTAGCGCTTAGTTTAGTACTTCTGCCGTACATTCTTCCACGGAAAGCAGAATCACAAAGGAAATTCTCGCTTTTTTAAAAAAGAAATTCCAAATTCATTTATAACTATACCTATAATTAGGCTATATTTTAATTATATCAAAAACTACTACCTATTTTTTCTACAGAAACCAGTTGAAGCGGCCGAATCGGAAGGAAATACTGAATTTCTCAAAATTGTTTTTATACATGAATCTTTAGAAATAATGCATGTGTGAGTTTTGCGGGAAAACGTACATGTTTACGAATGCTTTAGAACCATTAAATACTACCTTTAATTGTTTGGGTATAAATGCTAACTATCCAACATTTTGCGAACATTATGTACATGGCTTTCATACAGAAAGCTATATAAATCATCATCACAGACAAGTTCAATGATTCCAGATGTACTTTAAGATAATACTTTCTATTTTTCTAATGAATTTCTAAATTCCTTAATTTTAAGTTTAGTTTAACTAATGAATTTTGCTCAAGTTACTGGTTTTGTTTGCGGCAGTCTAATCCTCGGTTTCACAAAAAAAAAAACAGGCAAACTCCAATTAGTGAATATTTCATATCTTTCTGCTTTTATGAAATTGTGATTTATTTAAATTTCTTAAACGCACGGCCATTTTATTTCGCTTTTACATGAACATTTTGACTGGAGAGCCAAATATTTAGCTGCCCAATTTCGTTCGGCTAATTATTTAGCTGAAGGCTAAATATTTCTATGTAAAATAAAAATATAATTAACTTGCATTGAATTTTTATTGTGAATTAAAAAGCAATTTCATAAAAGAAGAAAGGGAGGAAATATTACGAAGAGCGAAATTATCAAGAATTTTACAACTTCAGTTTCGATCTGAATGAGAAACACGAAAAATTTAATTATTTTCCAGTCAATCTCATCAGGCTATAGCGACTGAAAACACAGGAGGAAATATTATTTAACTAGAGATTGGTTATTTTTTTGTGAAACCGGGCATAACGGAACTAAGAAATCTCGAAATTTCACAGAAATATAAGTTTGCGCGACAAGAGAAATTGTTTAGCACTAGTTTCATAGAATTCGGAAATATTATTCTAAAGAAAGGACCAGTAATCCACTTAAATGGCATTCCTAAATTTATTTTTGTTAAATGGTTCCTGAAATATAAAACTGTAAAATATATTTGGTGATTACACGAATTAAATATTTGATTCTTAAAGTAGAAAAGAAAATTATTAAAAGAATTTGGCTGTGTTAGTATAATTCGCTAATACAACCTGCGCATTCATTCTGTATAATATAGAATGAAAATTGTGGTACAATCAGTCCAGTCGCAGCGGCCTGATAAGAAGATTGATTTTTTCATAATCATAATCTGATCAGTTCGAACTTGGATTAAATTCTATTACAATTTTCGGAACATATTAACTTCAAATAACTTAAAAATTAGAATAAAACGGTATATTTTAGTTGTGTTCGACATTTGGAAATTTTAGGTTTCAATTACCATTATTACGGTTTTGAAATTGAATTTGTGGAGCAATTTTAAACAATCATATTACTAAAAGTTTTATGAAAAATTTTAAGAACTTATATACAAATAATGTTTCAAATAAAAATATCAAAATAAAAAATAATTTCGTTTAGACCTTTATTTTGGATATAATTATACTATGTGTACTGCACGATAAATCAATTCAAAATAAATGTACATTTCATGAACTATAGAATATGTTTTGTTATTTAGTGAAATATATCGATACATTTGTAAAATTTTTGGGAAATTCGCAAAGAAATATTATTTAGCCATTAACTTAGATAAAATTAGTTAAATAAAATTAAATGTGAACCGTGATATATTGTGATCCAAGCTAATACAATAACACAGAAAGATGCGGTATGTTATTTTAAACATTTTAGCATTAAAATGTCATTTTTGAAAAAAGTGTGGGTTAGCGCCGTTATTAATTAAGCCAGCGATAGAATATTATAATATATATATGGTATGATAGCTGCTATCACACCCCGCAGTATACTTCATTAATTAATACGATAACAACTATCACAGCATCTGATGGGCTTTATCATCTCCAAATGATAAATTAAATTATATTATTGATACGATCCATCACAATAGCGATATATATACATAATCATGGATATGGTTAATTCAATAATATTTGCATAATAACGTGCATAATTTATTAAATAGATACAATCATTATTATTAATTGTATACATCAAGGTATGATTTTCTTAATTATTGCATCTAATCAAAAATATGATGGTCACTTTTATGATCAACTCAATCATATTTTTTCTCTGAGTGTAGGCAAAAATTTAAATTGCCTTATACTAAAGTCACCGGTGACTTTTTTCGATGAATAATCTAAAGAATTCACCAACGCAGAGCAACTCTATTTCTCATACTGATATTGTTGACCGAAGCGTTTTCAAGCTAAATCGAATTTTCTTATTCGGAAGTTATTTAATTGTAATCAATTCAACGCTTGAACGAAAGCAAAGCATTGTTAAATTTTATATTAAAATTGTCAGTTTTAAAAAAATGTTTGCAGCCTATTGATTATATTGAAATGGTTCAATGTGCTATAAGCGATCATTATTTTCAGTATTACCCCTACTTAGTATTGGTGCTACTACACATTTTTACACCGCTTTAAATTAGTAGAACCAATGCCTTCTAGAATGTACAAGCCATACTACATACTAAGCTGCTAAATCACTCAGTTTATGACGAATATTATTGCAGATGGCAATAATGTTAGAAAAATGAAAGAGGATAACATATGAAAACGAAGAGAGCAAAACATGTGAAAAGTATAGAAAACAAATTAGTCCAAGCGATGTCTGTGAAGTTACCCCGAAAATTATCCCGGAAAAGTGTGTTGGCAACACTAATATATCGTGATATAACAATATCACGATGCTTTACTTGCCATCCCAGAAAAAATATGTCTGTCATGACATTATTTAGTGTCAGCCCGAAAAAAAACCTATCACGAAATTTTAAGAAGAAAATTTAGCAATCCGGTAATTAAAAATTGTTTTTATAATTCAAATTTGGAATATTTACAATTATTAGCAATCAATGGCCCTATTCTTGAATACCACATCCATTTTCCACATGTGGTATGTATATTCCACATGCAACCAAATACACTATTTGGGGAATTTTTTCACCCATTCGTAAATATTCCTTAGTTCCTAAAAAATGATATTATTCCATTTATTTTTATGAATTTTGGTAGATGTCCACATGAAGAAAACGGATGTGATATCTTGTATGACTTCTAGGGACCATATGTGCCTTACGCCTAATAGAATTTTTTTTTACTTTGGCCATAAGCAAGTTGTATCCATGTCCTACAAAACCTATGCCAAGCAGTGCTCGTTAATTGATATCTTGTATGAATTCTAGGGACTATATCTGCCTAACTGCTAATAGATTTTTTTTTTGTACTTTCGCCATAGGCAAGTTGTATCCATGTCCTACAAAACCTATACCAAGCCGTGCTCGTTAATTGATATTATGAATTCTAGGGACTATATCTGCATAACGGCTAATAGAATTTTTTTTATTTTGGCCACAGGCAAGTTGTATCCATATCCTACAAAACCTATACCAAGCAGTGCTCGTTAATTGATATCTTGTATGAATTTTAGGGACTATATCTGCCTTCAGGCTAATAGAATTCTTTTTATTTTGGCCATAGGCAAGTTGTATCCATGTCATAAAACCTATATCAAGCCGTGCTCGTTAATTGATATCTTGTATGAATTCTTGGGGCTACATCTGCCTAACGGCTAATAGAATTTTTTTTTACTTTGGCCATAGGCAAGTTGTATCCATGTCCTACAAAACCTATGCCAAGCAGTGCTCGTTAATTGATATCTTGTATGAATTCTAGGGACTATATCTGCCTAACTGCTAATAGATTTTTTTTTGTACTTTCGCCATAGGCAAGTTGTATCCATGTCCTACAAAACCTATACCAAGCCGTGCTCGTTAATTGATATTATGAATTCTAGGGACTATATCTGCATAACGGCTAATAGAATTTTTTTTATTTTGGCCACAGGCAAGTTGTATCCATATCCTACAAAACCTATACCAAGCAGTGCTCGTTAATTGATATCTTGTATGAATTTTAGGGACTATATCTGCCTTCAGGCTAATAGAATTCTTTTTATTTTGGCCATAGGCAAGTTGTATCCATGTCATAAAACCTATATCAAGCCGTGCTCGTTAATTGATATCTTGTATGAATTCTTGGGGCTACATCTGCCTAACGGCTAATAGAATTTTTTTTTACTTTGGCCATAGGCAAGTTGTATCCATGTCCTACAAAACCTATGCCAAGCAGTGCTCGTTAATTGATATCTTGTATGAATTCTAGGGACTATATCTGCCTAACTGCTAATAGATTTTTTTTTGTACTTTCGCCATAGGCAAGTTGTATCCATGTCCTACAAAACCTATACCAAGCCGTGCTCGTTAATTGATATTATGAATTCTAGGGACTATATCTGCATAACGGCTAATAGAATTTTTTTTATTTTGGCCACAGGCAAGTTGTATCCATATCCTACAAAACCTATACCAAGCCGTGCTCGTTAATTGATATCTTGTATGAATTTTAGGGACTATATCTGCCTTCAGGCTAATAGAATTCTTTTTATTTTGGCCATAGGCAAGTTGTATCCATGTCATAAAACCTATATCAAGCCGTGCTCGTTAATTGATATCTTGTATGAATTCTTGGGGCTACATCTGCCTTACGACTAATAGAATTTTTTTTACTTTGGTCATAAGAAAGTTGTATCCATGTCCTACAAAACCTATGCCAAGCAGTGCTCGTTAATTGATATCTTGTATGAATTCTAGGGACTATATCTGCCTAACTGCTAATAGATTTTTTTTTGTACTTTCGCCATAGGCAAGTTGTATCCATGTCCTACAAAACCTATACCAAGCCGTGCTCGTTAATTGATATTATGAATTCTAGGGACTATATCTGCATAACGGCTAATAGAATTTTTTTTATTTTGGCCACAGGCAAGTTGTATCCATATCCTACAAAACCTATACCAAGCAGTGCTCGTTAATTGATATCTTGTATGAATTTTAGGGACTATATCTGCCTTCAGGCTAATAGAATTCTTTTTATTTTGGCCATAGGCAAGTTGTATCCATGTCATAAAACCTATATCAAGCCGTGCTCGTTAATTGATATCTTGTATGAATTCTTGGGGCTACATCTGCCTAACGGCTAATAGAATTTTTTTTTACTTTGGCCATAGGCAAGTTGTATCCATGTCCTACAAAACCTATGCCAAGCAGTGCTCGTTAATTGATATCTTGTATGAATTCTAGGGACTATATCTGCCTAACTGCTAATAGATTTTTTTTTGTACTTTCGCCATAGGCAAGTTGTATCCATGTCCTACAAAACCTATACCAAGCCGTGCTCGTTAATTGATATTATGAATTCTAGGGACTATATCTGCATAACGGCTAATAGAATTTTTTTTATTTTGGCCACAGGCAAGTTGTATCCATATCCTACAAAACCTATACCAAGCAGTGCTCGTTAATTGATATCTTGTATGAATTTTAGGGACTATATCTGCCTTCAGGCTAATAGAATTCTTTTTATTTTGGCCATAGGCAAGTTGTATCCATGTCATAAAACCTATATCAAGCCGTGCTCGTTAATTGATATCTTGTATGAATTCTTGGGGCTACATCTGCCTTACGACTAATAGAATTTTTTTTACTTTGGTCATAAGAAAGTTGTATCCATGTCCTACAAAACCTATGCCAAGCAGTGCTCGTTAATTGATATCTTGTATGAATTCTAGGGACTATATCTGCCTAACTGCAAATAGATTTTTTTTTGTACTTTCGCCATAGGCAAGTTGTATCCATGTCCTACAAAACCTATACCAAGCCGTGCTCGTTAATTGATATCTTGTATGAATTTTAGGGACTATATCTGCCTTCAGGCTAATAGAATTCTTTTTATTTTGGCCATAGGCAAGTTGTATCCATGTCATAAAACCTATATCAAGCCGTGCTCGTTAATTGATATCTTGTATGAATTCTTGGGGCTACATCTGCCTAACGGCTAATAGAATTTTTTTTTACTTTGGCCATAGGCAAGTTGTATCCATGTCCTACAAAACCTATGCCAAGCAGTGCTCGTTAATTGATATCTTGTATGAATTCTAGGGACTATATCTGCCTAACTGCTAATAGATTTTTTTTTGTACTTTCGCCATAGGCAAGTTGTATCCATGTCCTACAAAACCTATACCAAGCCGTGCTCGTTAATTGATATTATGAATTCTAGGGACTATATCTGCATAACGGCTAATAGAATTTTTTTTATTTTGGCCACAGGCAAGTTGTATCCATATCCTACAAAACCTATACCAAGCAGTGCTCGTTAATTGATATCTTGTATGAATTTTAGGGACTATATCTGCCTTCAGGCTAATAGAATTCTTTTTATTTTGGCCATAGGCAAGTTGTATCCATGTCATAAAACCTATATCAAGCCGTGCTCGTTAATTGATATCTTGTATGAATTCTTGGGGCTACATCTGCCTAACGGCTAATAGAATTTTTTTTTACTTTGGCCATAGGCAAGTTGTATCCATGTCCTACAAAACCTATGCCAAGCAGTGCTCGTTAATTGATATCTTGTATGAATTCTAGGGACTATATCTGCCTAACTGCTAATAGATTTTTTTTTGTACTTTCGCCATAGGCAAGTTGTATCCATGTCCTACAAAACCTATACCAAGCCGTGCTCGTTAATTGATATTATGAATTCTAGGGACTATATCTGCATAACGGCTAATAGAATTTTTTTTATTTTGGCCACAGGCAAGTTGTATCCATATCCTACAAAACCTATACCAAGCAGTGCTCGTTAATTGATATCTTGTATGAATTTTAGGGACTATATCTGCCTTCAGGCTAATAGAATTCTTTTTATTTTGGCCATAGGCAAGTTGTATCCATGTCATAAAACCTATATCAAGCCGTGCTCGTTAATTGATATCTTGTATGAATTCTTGGGGCTACATCTGCCTTACGACTAATAGAATTTTTTTTACTTTGGTCATAAGAAAGTTGTATCCATGTCCTACAAAACCTATGCCAAGCAGTGCTCGTTAATTGATATCTTGTATGAATTCTAGGGACTATATCTGCCTAACTGCAAATAGATTTTTTTTTGTACTTTCGCCATAGGCAAGTTGTATCCATGTCCTACAAAACCTATACCAAGCCGTGCTCGTTAATTGATATCTTGTATGAATTTTAGGGACTATATCTGCCTTCAGGCTAATAGAATTCTTTTTATTTTGGCCATAGGCAAGTTGTATCCATGTCATAAAACCTATATCAAGCCGTGCTCGTTAATTGATATCTTGTATGAATTCTTGGGGCTACATCTGCCTTACGACTAATAGAATTTTTTTTACTTTGGTCATAAGAAAGTTGTATCCATGTCCTACAAAACCTATGCCAAGCAGTGCTCGTTAATTGATATCTTGTATGAATTCTAGGGACTATATCTGCCTAACTGCTAATAGATTTTTTTTTGTACTTTCGCCATAGGCAAGTTGTATCCATGTCCTACAAAACCTATACCAAGCCGTGCTCGTTAATTGATATTATGAATTCTAGGGACTATATCTGCATAACGGCTAATAGAATTTTTTTTATTTTGGCCACAGGCAAGTTGTATCCATATCCTACAAAACCTATACCAAGCAGTGCTCGTTAATTGATATCTTGTATGAATTTTAGGGACTATATCTGCCTTCAGGCTAATAGAATTCTTTTTATTTTGGCCATAGGCAAGTTGTATCCATGTCATAAAACCTATATCAAGCCGTGCTCGTTAATTGATATCTTGTATGAATTCTTGGGGCTACATCTGCCTAACGGCTAATAGAATTTTTTTTTACTTTGGCCATAGGCAAGTTGTATCCATGTCCTACAAAACCTATGCCAAGCAGTGCTCGTTAATTGATATCTTGTATGAATTCTAGGGACTATATCTGCCTAACTGCTAATAGATTTTTTTTTGTACTTTCGCCATAGGCAAGTTGTATCCATGTCCTACAAAACCTATACCAAGCCGTGCTCGTTAATTGATATTATGAATTCTAGGGACTATATCTGCATAACGGCTAATAGAATTTTTTTTATTTTGGCCACAGGCAAGTTGTATCCATATCCTACAAAACCTATACCAAGCAGTGCTCGTTAATTGATATCTTGTATGAATTTTAGGGACTATATCTGCCTTCAGGCTAATAGAATTCTTTTTATTTTGGCCATAGGCAAGTTGTATCCATGTCATAAAACCTATATCAAGCCGTGCTCGTTAATTGATATCTTGTATGAATTCTTGGGGCTACATCTGCCTAACGGCTAATAGAATTTTTTTTTACTTTGGCCATAGGCAAGTTGTATCCATGTCCTACAAAACCTATGCCAAGCAGTGCTCGTTAATTGATATCTTGTATGAATTCTAGGGACTATATCTGCCTAACTGCTAATAGATTTTTTTTTGTACTTTCGCCATAGGCAAGTTGTATCCATGTCCTACAAAACCTATACCAAGCCGTGCTCGTTAATTGATATTATGAATTCTAGGGACTATATCTGCATAACGGCTAATAGAATTTTTTTTATTTTGGCCACAGGCAAGTTGTATCCATATCCTACAAAACCTATACCAAGCCGTGCTCGTTAATTGATATCTTGTATGAATTTTAGGGACTATATCTGCCTTCAGGCTAATAGAATTCTTTTTATTTTGGCCATAGGCAAGTTGTATCCATGTCATAAAACCTATATCAAGCCGTGCTCGTTAATTGATATCTTGTATGAATTCTTGGGGCTACATCTGCCTTACGACTAATAGAATTTTTTTTACTTTGGTCATAAGAAAGTTGTATCCATGTCCTACAAAACCTATGCCAAGCAGTGCTCGTTAATTGATATCTTGTATGAATTCTAGGGACTATATCTGCCTAACTGCTAATAGATTTTTTTTTGTACTTTCGCCATAGGCAAGTTGTATCCATGTCCTACAAAACCTATACCAAGCCGTGCTCGTTAATTGATATTATGAATTCTAGGGACTATATCTGCATAACGGCTAATAGAATTTTTTTTATTTTGGCCACAGGCAAGTTGTATCCATATCCTACAAAACCTATACCAAGCAGTGCTCGTTAATTGATATCTTGTATGAATTTTAGGGACTATATCTGCCTTCAGGCTAATAGAATTCTTTTTATTTTGGCCATAGGCAAGTTGTATCCATGTCATAAAACCTATATCAAGCCGTGCTCGTTAATTGATATCTTGTATGAATTCTTGGGGCTACATCTGCCTAACGGCTAATAGAATTTTTTTTTACTTTGGCCATAGGCAAGTTGTATCCATGTCCTACAAAACCTATGCCAAGCAGTGCTCGTTAATTGATATCTTGTATGAATTCTAGGGACTATATCTGCCTAACTGCTAATAGATTTTTTTTTGTACTTTCGCCATAGGCAAGTTGTATCCATGTCCTACAAAACCTATACCAAGCCGTGCTCGTTAATTGATATTATGAATTCTAGGGACTATATCTGCATAACGGCTAATAGAATTTTTTTTATTTTGGCCACAGGCAAGTTGTATCCATATCCTACAAAACCTATACCAAGCAGTGCTCGTTAATTGATATCTTGTATGAATTTTAGGGACTATATCTGCCTTCAGGCTAATAGAATTCTTTTTATTTTGGCCATAGGCAAGTTGTATCCATGTCATAAAACCTATATCAAGCCGTGCTCGTTAATTGATATCTTGTATGAATTCTTGGGGCTACATCTGCCTAACGGCTAATAGAATTTTTTTTTACTTTGGCCATAGGCAAGTTGTATCCATGTCCTACAAAACCTATGCCAAGCAGTGCTCGTTAATTGATATCTTGTATGAATTCTAGGGACTATATCTGCCTAACTGCTAATAGATTTTTTTTTGTACTTTCGCCATAGGCAAGTTGTATCCATGTCCTACAAAACCTATACCAAGCCGTGCTCGTTAATTGATATTATGAATTCTAGGGACTATATCTGCATAACGGCTAATAGAATTTTTTTTATTTTGGCCACAGGCAAGTTGTATCCATATCCTACAAAACCTATACCAAGCAGTGCTCGTTAATTGATATCTTGTATGAATTTTAGGGACTATATCTGCCTTCAGGCTAATAGAATTCTTTTTATTTTGGCCATAGGCAAGTTGTATCCATGTCATAAAACCTATATCAAGCCGTGCTCGTTAATTGATATCTTGTATGAATTCTTGGGGCTACATCTGCCTAACGGCTAATAGAATTTTTTTTTACTTTGGCCATAGGCAAGTTGTATCCATGTCCTACAAAACCTATGCCAAGCAGTGCTCGTTAATTGATATCTTGTATGAATTCTAGGGACTATATCTGCCTAACTGCTAATAGATTTTTTTTTGTACTTTCGCCATAGGCAAGTTGTATCCATGTCCTACAAAACCTATACCAAGCCGTGCTCGTTAATTGATATTATGAATTCTAGGGACTATATCTGCATAACGGATAATAGAATTTTTTTTATTTTGGCCACAGGCAAGTTGTATCCATATCCTACAAAACCTATACCAAGCAGTGCTCGTTAATTGATATCTTGTATGAATTTTAGGGACTATATCTGCCTTCAGGCTAATAGAATTCTTTTTATTTTGGCCATAGGCAAGTTGTATCCATGTCATAAAACCTATATCAAGCCGTGCTCGTTAATTGATATCTTGTATGAATTCTTGGGGCTACATCTGCCTTACGACTAATAGAATTTTTTTTACTTTGGTCATAAGAAAGTTGTATCCATGTCCTACAAAACCTATGCCAAGCAGTGCTCGTTAATTGATATCTTGTATGAATTCTAGGGACTATATCTGCCTAACTGCTAATAGATTTTTTTTTTGTACTTTCGCCATAGGCAAGTTGTATCCATGTCCTACAAAACCTATACCAAGCCGTGTTCGTTAATTGATATTATGAATTCTAGGGACTATATCTGCATAACGGCTAATAGAATTTTTTTTATTTTGGCCACAGGCAAGTTGTATCCATATCCTACAAAACCTATACCAAGCAGTGCTCGTTAATTGATATCTTGTATGAATTTTAGGGACTATATCTGCCTTCAGGCTAATAGAATTCTTTTTATTTTGGCCATAGGCAAGTTGTATCCATGTCATAAAACCTATATCAAGCCGTGCTCGTTAATTGATATCTTGTATGAATTCTTGGGGCTACATCTGCCTTACGACTAATAGAATTTTTTTTACTTTGGTCATAAGAAAGTTGTATCCATGTCCTACAAAACCTATGCCAAGCAGTGCTCGTTAATTGATATCTTGTATGAATTCTAGGGACTATATCTGCCTAACTGCTAATAGATTTTTTTTTGTACTTTCGCCATAGGCAAGTTGTATCCATGTCCTACAAAACCTATACCAAGCCGTGCTCGTTAATTGATATTATGAATTCTAGGGACTATATCTGCATAACGGCTAATAGAATTTTTTTTATTTTGGCCACAGGCAAGTTGTATCCATATCCTACAAAACCTATACCAAGCAGTGCTCGTTAATTGATATCTTGTATGAATTTTAGGGACTATATCTGCCTTCAGGCTAATAGAATTCTTTTTATTTTGGCCATAGGCAAGTTGTATCCATGTCATAAAACCTATATCAAGCCGTGCTCGTTAATTGATATCTTGTATGAATTCTTGGGGCTACATCTGCCTTACGACTAATAGAATTTTTTTTACTTTGGTCATAAGAAAGTTGTATCCATGTCCTACAAAACCTATGCCAAGCAGTGCTCGTTAATTGATATCTTGTATGAATTCTAGGGACTATATCTGCCTAACTGCTAATAGATTTTTTTTTGTACTTTCGCCATAGGCAAGTTGTATCCATGTCCTACAAAACCTATACCAAGCCGTGCTCGTTAATTGATATTATGAATTCTAGGGACTATATCTGCATAACGGCTAATAGAATTTTTTTTATTTTGGCCACAGGCAAGTTGTATCCATATCCTACAAAACCTATACCAAGCAGTGCTCGTTAATTGATATCTTGTATGAATTTTAGGGACTATATCTGCCTTCAGGCTAATAGAATTCTTTTTATTTTGGCCATAGGCAAGTTGTATCCATGTCATAAAACCTATATCAAGCCGTGCTCGTTAATTGATATCTTGTATGAATTCTTGGGGCTACATCTGCCTTACGACTAATAGAATTTTTTTTACTTTGGTCATAAGAAAGTTGTATCCATGTCCTACAAAACCTATGCCAAGCAGTGCTCGTTAATTGATATCTTGTATGAATTCTAGGGACTATATCTGCCTAACTGCTAATAGATTTTTTTTTGTACTTTCGCCATAGGCAAGTTGTATCCATGTCCTACAAAACCTATACCAAGCCGTGCTCGTTAATTGATATTATGAATTCTAGGGACTATATCTGCATAACGGCTAATAGAATTTTTTTTATTTTGGCCACAGGCAAGTTGTATCCATATCCTACAAAACCTATACCAAGCAGTGCTCGTTAATTGATATCTTGTATGAATTTTAGGGACTATATCTGCCTTCAGGCTAATAGAATTCTTTTTATTTTGGCCATAGGCAAGTTGTATCCATGTCATAAAACCTATATCAAGCCGTGCTCGTTAATTGATATCTTGTATGAATTCTTGGGGCTACATCTGCCTAACGGCTAATAGAATTTTTTTTTACTTTGGCCATAGGCAAGTTGTATCCATGTCCTACAAAACCTATGCCAAGCAGTGCTCGTTAATTGATATCTTGTATGAATTCTAGGGACTATATCTGCCTAACTGCTAATAGATTTTTTTTTGTACTTTCGCCATAGGCAAGTTGTATCCATGTCCTACAAAACCTATACCAAGCCGTGCTCGTTAATTGATATTATGAATTCTAGGGACTATATCTGCATAACGGCTAATAGAATTTTTTTTATTTTGGCCACAGGCAAGTTGTATCCATATCCTACAAAACCTATACCAAGCAGTGCTCGTTAATTGATATCTTGTATGAATTTTAGGGACTATATCTGCCTTCAGGCTAATAGAATTCTTTTTATTTTGGCCATAGGCAAGTTGTATCCATGTCATAAAACCTATATCAAGCCGTGCTCGTTAATTGATATCTTGTATGAATTCTTGGGGCTACATCTGCCTAACGGCTAATAGAATTTTTTTTTACTTTGGCCATAGGCAAGTTGTATCCATGTCCTACAAAACCTATGCCAAGCAGTGCTCGTTAATTGATATCTTGTATGAATTCTAGGGACTATATCTGCCTAACTGCTAATAGATTTTTTTTTGTACTTTCGCCATAGGCAAGTTGTATCCATGTCCTACAAAACCTATACCAAGCCGTGCTCGTTAATTGATATTATGAATTCTAGGGACTATATCTGCATAACGGCTAATAGAATTTTTTTTATTTTGGCCACAGGCAAGTTGTATCCATATCCTACAAAACCTATACCAAGCCGTGCTCGTTAATTGATATCTTGTATGAATTTTAGGGACTATATCTGCCTTCAGGCTAATAGAATTCTTTTTATTTTGGCCATAGGCAAGTTGTATCCATGTCATAAAACCTATATCAAGCCGTGCTCGTTAATTGATATCTTGTATGAATTCTTGGGGCTACATCTGCCTTACGACTAATAGAATTTTTTTTACTTTGGTCATAAGAAAGTTGTATCCATGTCCTACAAAACCTATGCCAAGCAGTGCTCGTTAATTGATATCTTGTATGAATTCTAGGGACTATATCTGCCTAACTGCTAATAGATTTTTTTTTGTACTTTCGCCATAGGCAAGTTGTATCCATGTCCTACAAAACCTATACCAAGCCGTGCTCGTTAATTGATATTATGAATTCTAGGGACTATATCTGCATAACGGCTAATAGATTTTTTTTTATTTTGGCCACAGGCAAGTTGTATCCATATCCTACAAAACCTATACCAAGCAGTGCTCGTTAATTGATATCTTGTATGAATTTTAGGGACTATATCTGCCTTCAGGCTAATAGAATTCTTTTTATTTTGGCCATAGGCAAGTTGTATCCATGTCATAAAACCTATATCAAGCCGTGCTCGTTAATTGATATCTTGTATGAATTCTTGGGGCTACATCTGCCTTACGACTAATAGAATTTTTTTTACTTTGGTCATAAGAAAGTTGTATCCATGTCCTACAAAACCTATGCCAAGCAGTGCTCGTTAATTGATATCTTGTATGAATTCTAGGGACTATATCTGCCTAACTGCTAATAGATTTTTTTTTGTACTTTCGCCATAGGCAAGTTGTATCCATGTCCTACAAAACCTATACCAAGCCGTGCTCGTTAATTGATATTATGAATTCTAGGGACTATATCTGCATAACGGCTAATAGAATTTTTTTTATTTTGGCCACAGGCAAGTTGTATCCATATCCTACAAAACCTATACCAAGCAGTGCTCGTTAATTGATATCTTGTATGAATTTTAGGGACTATATCTGCCTTCAGGCTAATAGAATTCTTTTTATTTTGGCCATAGGCAAGTTGTATCCATGTCATAAAACCTATATCAAGCCGTGCTCGTTAATTGATATCTTGTATGAATTCTTGGGGCTACATCTGCCTAACGGCTAATAGAATTTTTTTTTACTTTGGCCATAGGCAAGTTGTATCCATGTCCTACAAAACCTATGCCAAGCAGTGCTCGTTAATTGATATCTTGTATGAATTCTAGGGACTAAGTATATCTGCCTAACTGCTAATAGATTTTTTTTTGTACTTTCGCCATAGGCAAGTTGTATCCATGTCCTACAAAACCTATACCAAGCCGTGCTCGTTAATTGATATTATGAATTCTAGGGACTATATCTGCATAACGGCTAATAGAATTTTTTTTATTTTGGCCACAGGCAAGTTGTATCCATATCCTACAAAACCTATACCAAGCAGTGCTCGTTAATTGATATCTTGTATGAATTTTAGGGACTATATCTGCCTTCAGGCTAATAGAATTCTTTTTATTTTGGCCATAGGCAAGTTGTATCCATGTCATAAAACCTATATCAAGCCGTGCTCGTTAATTGATATCTTGTATGAATTCTTGGGGCTACATCTGCCTAACGGCTAATAGAATTTTTTTTTACTTTGGCCATAGGCAAGTTGTATCCATGTCCTACAAAACCTATGCCAAGCAGTGCTCGTTAATTGATATCTTGTATGAATTCTAGGGACTATATCTGCCTAACTGCTAATAGATTTTTTTTTGTACTTTCGCCATAGGCAAGTTGTATCCATGTCCTACAAAACCTATACCAAGCCGTGCTCGTTAATTGATATTATGAATTCTAGGGACTATATCTGCATAACGGCTAATAGAATTTTTTTTATTTTGGCCACAGGCAAGTTGTATCCATATCCTACAAAACCTATACCAAGCCGTGCTCGTTAATTGATATCTTGTATGAATTTTAGGGACTATATCTGCCTTCAGGCTAATAGAATTCTTTTTATTTTGGCCATAGGCAAGTTGTATCCATGTCATAAAACCTATATCAAGCCGTGCTCGTTAATTGATATCTTGTATGAATTCTTGGGGCTACATCTGCCTTACGACTAATAGAATTTTTTTTACTTTGGTCATAAGAAAGTTGTATCCATGTCCTACAAAACCTATGCCAAGCAGTGCTCGTTAATTGATATCTTGTATGAATTCTAGGGACTATATCTGCCTAACTGCTAATAGATTTTTTTTTGTACTTTCGCCATAGGCAAGTTGTATCCATGTCCTACAAAACCTATACCAAGCCGTGCTCGTTAATTGATATTATGAATTCTAGGGACTATATCTGCATAACGGCTAATAGAATTTTTTTTATTTTGGCCACAGGCAAGTTGTATCCATATCCTACAAAACCTATACCAAGCAGTGCTCGTTAATTGATATCTTGTATGAATTTTAGGGACTATATCTGCCTTCAGGCTAATAGAATTCTTTTTATTTTGGCCATAGGCAAGTTGTATCCATGTCATAAAACCTATATCAAGCCGTGCTCGTTAATTGATATCTTGTATGAATTCTTGGGGCTACATCTGCCTTACGACTAATAGAATTTTTTTTACTTTGGTCATAAGAAAGTTGTATCCATGTCCTACAAAACCTATGCCAAGCAGTGCTCGTTAATTGATATCTTGTATGAATTCTAGGGACTATATCTGCCTAACTGCAAATAGATTTTTTTTTGTACTTTCGCCATAGGCAAGTTGTATCCATGTCCTACAAAACCTATACCAAGCCGTGCTCGTTAATTGATATTATGAATTCTAGGGACTATATCTGCATAACGGCTAATAGAATTTTTTTTATTTTGGCCACAGGCAAGTTGTATCCATATCCTACAAAACCTATACCAAGCAGTGCTCGTTAATTGATATCTTGTATGAATTTTAGGGACTATATCTGCCTTCAGGCTAATAGAATTCTTTTTATTTTGGCCATAGGCAAGTTGTATCCATGTCATAAAACCTATATCAAGCCGTGCTCGTTAATTGATATCTTGTATGAATTCTTGGGGCTACATCTGCCTTACGACTAATAGAATTTTTTTTACTTTGGTCATAAGAAAGTTGTATCCATGTCCTACAAAACCTATGCCAAGCAGTGCTCGTTAATTGATATCTTGTATGAATTCTAGGGACTATATCTGCCTAACTGCTAATAGATTTTTTTTTGTACTTTCGCCATAGGCAAGTTGTATCCATGTCCTACAAAACCTATACCAAGCCGTGCTCGTTAATTGATATTATGAATTCTAGGGACTATATCTGCATAACGGCTAATAGAATTTTTTTTATTTTGGCCACAGGCAAGTTGTATCCATATCCTACAAAACCTATACCAAGCCGTGCTCGTTAATTGATATCTTGTATGAATTTTAGGGACTATATCTGCCTTCAGGCTAATAGAATTCTTTTTATTTTGGCCATAGGCAAGTTGTATCCATGTCATAAAACCTATATCAAGCCGTGCTCGTTAATTGATATCTTGTATGAATTCTTGGGGCTACATCTGCCTTACGACTAATAGAATTTTTTTTACTTTGGTCATAAGAAAGTTGTATCCATGTCCTACAAAACCTATGCCAAGCAGTGCTCGTTAATTGATATCTTGTATGAATTCTAGGGACTATATCTGCCTAACTGCAAATAGATTTTTTTTTGTACTTTCGCCATAGGCAAGTTGTATCCATGTCCTACAAAACCTATACCAAGCCGTGCTCGTTAATTGATATTATGAATTCTAGGGACTATATCTGCATAACGGCTAATAGATTTTTTTTTATTTTGGCCACAGGCAAGTTGTATCCATATCCTACAAAACCTATACCAAGCAGTGCTCGTTAATTGATATCTTGTATGAATTTTAGGGACTATATCTGCCTTCAGGCTAATAGAATTCTTTTTATTTTGGCCATAGGCAAGTTGTATCCATGTCATAAAACCTATATCAAGCCGTGCTCGTTAATTGATATCTTGTATGAATTCTTGGGGCTACATCTGCCTTACGACTAATAGAATTTTTTTTACTTTGGTCATAAGAAAGTTGTATCCATGTCCTACAAAACCTATGCCAAGCAGTGCTCGTTAATTGATATCTTGTATGAATTCTAGGGACTATATCTGCCTAACTGCTAATAGATTTTTTTTTGTACTTTCGCCATAGGCAAGTTGTATCCATGTCCTACAAAACCTATACCAAGCCGTGCTCGTTAATTGATATTATGAATTCTAGGGACTATATCTGCATAACGGCTAATAGAATTTTTTTTATTTTGGCCACAGGCAAGTTGTATCCATATCCTACAAAACCTATACCAAGCAGTGCTCGTTAATTGATATCTTGTATGAATTTTAGGGACTATATCTGCCTTCAGGCTAATAGAATTCTTTTTATTTTGGCCATAGGCAAGTTGTATCCATATCCTACAAAACCTATACCAAGCAGTGCTCGTTAATTGATATCTTGTATGAATTTTAGGGACTATATCTGCCTTCAGGCTAATAGAATTCTTTTTATTTTGGCCATAGGCAAGTTGTATCCATGTCATAAAACCTATATCAAGCCGTGCTCGTTAATTGATATCTTGTATGAATTCTTGGGGCTACATCTGCCTTACGACTAATAGAATTTTTTTTACTTTGGTCATAAGAAAGTTGTATCCATGTCCTACAAAACCTATGCCAAGCAGTGCTCGTTAATTGATATCTTGTATGAATTCTAGGGACTATATCTGCCTAACTGCTAATAGATTTTTTTTTGTACTTTCGCCATAGGCAAGTTGTATCCATGTCCTACAAAACCTATACCAAGCCGTGCTCGTTAATTGATATTATGAATTCTAGGGACTATATCTGCATAACGGCTAATAGATTTTTTTTTATTTTGGCCACAGGCAAGTTGTATCCATATCCTACAAAACCTATACCAAGCAGTGCTCGTTAATTGATATCTTGTATGAATTTTAGGGACTATATCTGCCTTCAGGCTAATAGAATTCTTTTTATTTTGGCCATAGGCAAGTTGTATCCATGTCATCAAACCTATATCAAGCCGTGCTCGTTAATTGATATCTTGTATGAATTCTTGGGGCTACATCTGCCTAACGGCTAATAGAATTTTTTTTTACTTTGGCCATAGGCAAGTTGTATCCATGTCATAAAACCTATACCAAGCCGTGCTCGTTAATTGATATCTTGTATGAATTTTAGGGACTATATCTGCCTAACGGTTAATAGAATTTTTTTTTATTTTGGCCATAGGCAAGTTGTATCCATGTCCTACAAAACCTATACCAAGCCTATTTCATTTTGTTTTACTTTGCTCACTCAATTTCTACGACATATTATATAAATATATTTTCTTTCGTTATAGTTTTCATAATACGCTAGTTATAATATATAAGTATTACCATATTTAACTATAATCGTTTTCTGAGATTTTTTTTCGGGCTAATTTCACAGAGGTGTCCAAGCGCAAGAAAGGTACGTCGTGTGTTTTTCATAATTAAATTATAGTTCCTTATTTATGTATATTAAATTTTTAGTTAAATTTATTTATATTTAAATTATTATTTTATTAAACATTTTATTAGTTTTACATTTTGCAGAAAATTACCGCATAAGATAATACAAAATAGTAAATAATTTTTTATTTTTCAAAATGTTTTATTTTCTATTTCTCTCTACTCTTTCATTTTTCGAACGTTTATTGCCATCTGTATGCTATGTCGAGGAAATAAAAAATAATAATTTTTGCTTGCAGTGGTGTGGCTTGTATATTCTAGAAGGCTTTGGTGTATTCATGACTTCATGAGACAACTTTGGTGCTCTTTACATACCATAACCTCACAAAGCAAATTTACATATATCCGATTCAAATGGGATTCTTATACTTCGTATAATCGAGTACGTTTGAAACTAATCGGAAACAGTCATAAGTAATACATTATACGTATTGTATAAAATTGTTTATTTTGGTATGATTCATTTTAATACGAGGTATTATAAAAGCATTGAATTATATAAATTAAATTAAATTAAAGGATTATAAAATAAATAAAATATTTAATTCAAATACTAATGTAGAAAATTAAATTTTGCTGAACTGTGATTTGTTTTGTTTGTCCCCTGCGGGTGTATTCTGTGTGTGTAATATGGAGAATTCACATACATCATTGTTATTGGTACGTTTCTTCTCCGCACGTGGAAGATTGTACGAAAGTATGTATTTATTTTCTATAATGTGTGTGAGTAGTTGAATGCTTTAGTACGGTTGTATTATTTATTGTTTCTTATTGTATTCATTCTGTATAACCTTGAGACAATATGATGCTCTTTATGTGTCATGAACTACGCAGGGCAAGTCTGTGGAGTTGGATAGAGGTAGAATGTCTAAAAAAAAAAAAAAAAACCACTTTTTCAGATTTTACTGATACTCGTTTCAGAAACGGAAGCGTTGCCGTATAATCTAATTAATTTTCCAATTTATTCATTACTTTCGAAGCAATATGGCGAAAGATAAAATTGGGTATTTTAGTCTTGTTTTAAGTTGGATTGCTTTCCGCTTTTTGAACAATTAAGGGGAATTATGTTGAACTATTCGAGGTAAGGTTTGGTTGATTTATATATGTATGTACATCGGATCGAATTTTCTATTGATTCGTATGTGTGCAGGTGTGCGGCATGTATCGGTATTTCTCATTCAACTTCGTTGTCTGGTTTCAGTGGATATATAATATGTAAATTTTGTGCATTGGTCTATGTTGAGCGATATAACATGGATTTCGATTTAAACATATATGTTACATAGATTTTGTTTTACCTAGGCTTTGGTCGATTTCTTGGGTAAATCATTTACCACGGTAAATGTTGATTTTTAGTGTTTGTTTTTTGTTAAATTACGCATTTGTTCTGTTTTATTCTCGATCAATCCTTATAACAATAAAGAATAAAGTATTTAAGCGTGAGTTATTTACCTTCTTTTATTTCATTTGCGCTCCATAAAAGAAGGTAAACGCGTTTGGTGTGATGGTGGTAGTTCGATATAGCAAATACCTATGTATTGTTTATTGCTTCTAATATAAAGTTTGGTAACATGGAAGTGAAGCAAAATGTACAGTTGGTCGCTTTCAAAGTTTGTGCTTCAAATTTTAATAATCATGGAAACACGTTTGCTTATCATCTCTCCAATAACAAAGGGTTGTCTGAATCACTTCTGTTCTTAACTAGCCATATGCATAATGAAACTCAGGAATTACATCCTGATTATATTTATGTCCAGTGTATCAGGATGATTGCTTATTAGGTTAGGTGAACTACTCAGTCAGGAAATCCTTGTTAAGTTGTCACTCATTGCATGACCTGGTAGCCGAGATTACCTGGGAAAGCGTCGGGCGGCCGCAGTGTGTGGTTGATTGTATTTGATTCGTCCTGATGCTGTTATATCTTCTTCTACATACAGGACGATAAACTACATAATATCTCATTAACAAGTATTCACATCGTTCTGGAAGCATTAGAGTTTCACATGCAGTTTGGGAAGTGATGAGAGGAAGACCAGAGCGGATGAATAATTTAACACAGCACTAAGAGCGTTTTCAATACAAAATTCTATTTGGGATTTAATCTTTAACTTTACACACTAGATACTTCCAAATAACATTGGATATTACTTATGTAGCTATTACATATCCTCGTGATAATTAAGTTCTGAAAACAAACAAAATGAAACTTGAATGGAGCTAAACAACCAGTTCTTGGGTCCATTAGCATGAGATGAATAACAACGGTATTGCACTGGCTCTTCATGCATTTCCCTCCATAGTGTGATATATGAATGATTCCCCATCATGATCACTCAACTAGTACCATCATAGAAATTAAGTATGTATATTAAAAAGAATAAATAGCTAAAATTTTGCATGTTCACTATTTTTCATTTTCACTTTCATGAGATATGGATGTAAATATAAATGAGAAATGAAGGGAATAGAAAATTATCTGTTAAATGGCACCTTTATGAGTTCTGCATGTTTTATCGGTTACATTTTTTAAGGGATGTGTGAGTACACATGAAAATGATTAGAATGATTTGTTATGATAAAGGAATTCATCAGTTTGGAAGTTTTATTTTTATTTTACTTTATTTATTTGGTCCTGATGGACAACTGATGGAGGTGAAAGAAGTGATTTTCGGTTTTAGCTTTGAGCATGAATTGTATTTTTGTTTTTATAGCAGTTGCTGTTCCAGTAAGCCACCAAAGAAGCCGGCATATCCTTATATTGGTTTTGGATTTCGCAGAGTATAGTTTGGATGGTGACTTTGTTTGAAACCAAAGGTATTTTGCAACAACCGAGAACAATTTCATATTAAAGCAACGTTGATTTGATTAAACTGTTAGAACAAAGCAAAAATCTTCAATTTAAATAATTTTAATTTTCTGTTGAACACCTATATATTCTCAGGTAAAATAAATTAATACAATAATAAGATTAAAAGTTGTATAGTCAAAGTCTAAGATTTAATATTAAAACAAAAAAAAATAGTAAACCAAGATTAAAACTTTAATGACGGATATTTGAAATCGGATTTGATTCAAATAAAATAAAATCTATTTATGCCCTAATATCTAATCAATTTATTTTCGCTGTATCATGAATAGCTTCTTGGCTTCTTGTACATCTTCAAAATCTTTTAAAATTTGCAAATATTTATTTTCATTTCACTGCTGGTTATCAAAATTAAAATTAAACATCTTTTCGGAATATATAATTTATAACAATACTGTAGACTCTTAGAGGAATGTATTGTTTCGGTTTTCGACCATTCATTCTCATGACATCAATCACATTCAGATTCGACTATCTAGAGATACGGTTTATATATAAAAAATGCCACGTAAGGTTTAAATAAATAAAAACTCTACTAAATTAATCAAAATAATTTCGAGAACTATAATATGATAGTATTTTGTACTACTGTGTAGTGTGTTGTTAACAGATAAAGATAGAAAGCCATACATCAAATGCATAATATGAATGCCGACTGGCTGTAATAAATAATGTTACTGCTACTGCTGGTAATCAATAAATCAAAACCAAAAACTGACAATAATAAATAGTTTATAGTACATGTATTTGTGTTTGTACATAAAAATTTACAATAATATTCATCATCACATATTGAACATAATTTGTGTATAAAATATTCAAAGACATAAAAAAAAACCGGCAGGTGATATGTTTTATTTCAATTAAATTCACTACTCTGCACATCTCTCATCATCTCGCGCATATAACTAAATCTAACACAACACAAAAAAAAATGTTTGTATCTCTGTGACTTCCATGTTCCATCCCATCGTATACATACATCATTTACCTCATAATATACGAGTAAACAACAAATTTTTGTTGATGAATCATTTTCTATTGTACTATATTTTATGGAGTACGCGATTTTTTTATTGTTTAAGTACCTATATGTATATTATCTATATATAGTTTTATCGATTCAATCTAATTATATAACATAAAAATGTGTAACCGTGGTGTAACGTTTTAAAATCTAAATAAATAACGAGATGAGCATGACAGAAATAAAAATTACTAGACACTATTGACCGATATGATTTGATAATTTATTAGAGACCACCCGACATAAGAATCATAAATAATTAAATGGCCGGCATATTCTTTTGGTGATGCGACGGATAACCGAACTTTATGTATTATTTCAAAGGCAATTTAACCTTTTGACTTGTACATATTTGTAATTGATGAACTATGTATTTATTGTTATCGTTATTGTATGCATTGGGACTGAAGATTTAATATTATAAATGAATAAACGATATTATTGCGGTTAAGAGATACTTGACCTTACCCATATACAATTGTTATAACCAAAATTAAATTATATGAGTAGTTTGCCTATATAAGCCTGTAACGTCTTTTATTAAATTTAAATCGATACGATGTGCATACCAAATAACTTATTTTATCTGTAGTCAAACAAAGTTATAATTTGTCATATCAATACCATAAGCAACGTACAAAAGAACCAAATTTCATTCTAAAAAATTGGTGAAGAGTAAGAAGCAGAAACAAACAAAAAAAAACAAATTTAATATTCTGCAAATTGGTGTGTAGGTATGTATATAAGATGAAAGGAACTGTGTAATAGAGCTTCCTTTCTCAATTATCGCTAATTCTGCTTCTCTGTTCATATACGGATGTATAATATACGATTTCAGTAATAATTGTGAGGTTTAATATTTTCGAATTTTAAGAAGGAGAACCTCATTTTAAGCAGAATTATCCACACTCTAAAAAATAACCGTAATTTTAAACAAATTCATGCAATCAATGTACTAAAAATTAGATCGAAAATATTCGGTATTTCCTATAAACATAAAAATAAATGTATTTAAATGATGATCTTAGTTATTACATGATGGGGGATTTATACAGAGAGCTCCCTATGATTTGAAAATTTGTTTGCATCTTACATGAAAGTACCATTAATATCCAATTAGCTACGAATTTAGTTTTAGTTTTAAAGTTTAACGGAAAATTGAATTTTTAGCGGAGATAATTTTACCCAATACATTTTTTTCTTCTTCCGCTGGCGCTGGACAATGAATAGCTGTTTCCGAAGTAATATTTCACGCTGAATCTGAAAATAGGCTCAGAATTGCTCTATCAAGTCAGGTTTATGAGATATTCTAACCTAAAAGTGCAAAACCACTGTTTTTTGACATATTTGAGGTTACCTAGCTCCGCGATTTTTTTTTTTTTTTTTTTTTCAAAAATCCATGTATGGGATCTTATAGTACAAGTCTTCTTCTTTAAATGCCGTTGAGTTTGCTCAAATATCTTTTTTTTTCGCCGAGATATCGCATTTTCGAATTTGCATGTTCGTGAATTTCTCGGTATAAGGCATAATAACACAACCTTTATACCTACGGTATAAAATTTTCGGTATACGAAGATCCCATACATGGATTTTTGAAAAAAAAAAATCGCGGAGCTAGATAACCTCAAATATGTCAAAAAACAGTGTTTTTGCACTTTTAGGTTAGAATATCTCATAAACCTGACGTGATAGAGCAATTCTGAGCCCATATTCAGATTCAGCGTGAAATATTACTTCGGAAATAACTATTCATTGTCCAGGGGCAAAATTTTGCAGGGTAGTTTTATTTAAAAGACGTTTCATGCATGGAAATATCGTCGGCTCAAGAGAGAT
The DNA here is from genome assembly GCA_963556165.1 of Tipula helvola. NCBI lineage: Eukaryota > Metazoa > Arthropoda > Insecta > Diptera > Tipulidae > Tipula > Tipula helvola. Next base: position 366,004,767 of record OY744482.1, read on the forward strand.
ACCAAAATCATTCAAGGAAAACAAGAAATGATTCATGGTACTGGAATATTTTGTTCAGTGTATCCATGAAATCTTACTGAATATTTATGTTACTTTTTTAAAAAAGGCGGTGCCGGATGAAAGAATTACAAAATGTGGACATTCTAATTGGAAAACATCGTCGTCATTGGTGCACATCGTCTGGAATAGAAGTTGCACTAACCATCTCATTTTTTAGCTAAATTTTGTTTTGGCAGCTAATTCGGCATTTTTCATTTAAAATTTACATATTTAAATGGAACGCACTAAATTGAAGAGAAACCTATAATAATTTTCGAAATGTTTCGTACCATCAAGTAGGTACTTTGGAAAGACAAAACTTCATTTGATCTTGATTTTGATTAAATTAGTTAAGCTTGTGCCACTAAACATAAAAACTAAATAAAAAAAAACAATTTAAAATTAAAATATTAAATTACGTCCCCTATTTGGATCGAAAAGCATAAAATATTTTCTCGTTTTTCCAGTTTTTCTCCCCTTTATTTTTTTTTAATTCCATTTAAAACATACCTACATGTATATTTTGCATATGTAATAATATTGCAAGTTATGTAAGTGTGTTTTATTTATAAATAAATTATGTGTGTATGAAGGAAACGCCGGTAGGAGGTATCTTGTTCACTTTACAATTTTCCCGTTTCGAACGTACGATGTAATAAGTTTTCCTTTAAGCATTTTTATTAATAACAAATTTCTCTCGCATTTTGAGTACACACTCATACATATTATGTATGTACATAAGTTTTCAAAATGTATTGTAATGTTTCTGCTGAATATCTAAACGGGTTTGTCGGATATGACAGAAAGAATTAATTATCATATACATACTTATATATTTAAAACCTTAATATTAAGGACCCGAGGAGTAGTAAAAAAATCATGGTTTGCAAATATCCTTACAATTAAATAATATTTCGAAAGTGAATTCGATGAGCAAAAGCGTTTCATAAAAAATCAGTTATTTTCATTTCCACCCTAGAATTTTCACCTCTTCATTTAATATTTGGAAAGTTGCAAATGCTTCTCATTCTTTAGTATATTTTAGAGTAAAAATAAGTTTAAGAATTTTTTATTTATTTTTTCAAAGATTACTAATGTACTCCTTTCAGTTTAAACATAAATACTTTCCATATTGTGGTAATTACCTTAACACCTTTTTCTTATTTTCTAGACTTGAAATTAATTCGAGTTTAACTAAGAGAATTCCAAAAATGTGTCTTGCCACCACAAAATTTCTGTCTGCAGAATAAATGCTTTAAATAAACGAGTATCGCAACGCAACTCAACATTAAATTAACAGCTTATGAGAGAGGGCTTAAAATCGGAGTACATTCTAGAATATCCACTTGATATTTAAAATTCATCAATTTCTATACGCTTTATGACCTTCACTAAATTTTAAAAGTAGCTATAATATTTTATAACCCGAATGAATTTACGATTCTTTACTCTTTAGCATACTAAACGTGCTTAAATTGCTGTTTGAGAATTTCATTATTGTTGAAGCCGTCTCGATAATAAAAAGTTTATGATGCAAATAAAGATATTGACCATAATTTCAAAAATATTTATAAAATGTTGTTTCATTAAAATATTGTATAAACAAAATGTGAGTCTGTAAGTCAACAGCAAAAGTATCGTATGAAAGAAATGAATTAAAGCTGAATTAAACAAATAAATAAGACAATTCAATAAACAATCAGTACCGAAGTTCTGATCGGTTAAAATCTGAGTAGATTTAAGCACAGTTATAGAGATTGCGATCAGGAATTCTCAAGAAATTGTATTTCATAAATTTAGGAATTTCTTTAATAGTGCTTTTATCTACGGAATTTTAAAAACACTAATTTTATTTGAATTGCAATAACAAATTTTTAAAGAAGAAAAATTCACAGCAGGGGAACACAGCAGTAGTTAAGGAAACGGATTTACCAAAATACTCGCAAACATTTTTAATATAGATGAAGGTACATCATCTGGCCTACAACCGTCTCCAAAACCATTCAAAGCTGTTAGAATGCCTTCTTCATTCGATTGATATGTTGCTATTGCTTTTTCTATCGATGTAATCAGTACTAGCGGTTGGCCGATAGACAGATTGAAAAAATGTAGCAAACATGTTCGATATTGTTGAAGGTCATATTGGCAGAGTTCCGCTGGATTTCACGCTTAGACCTAAAATATTTCCAGAACAGTTTTGGATTAGTTCTAATTTTTTCTTGGATGCCAGCCAAATAAAACTTGAACTTAAATTTGAAATAGACATCATATTCCTCATTGTGCTGTAAAAAGGACAGATTGTCTGTTTCTTCATCATTTTAGCATAGGCATTACATTTACGATTTTTTAGATTTATAAGCCGGTCATCGAACTATGGAGGGTGAATACTTGGTGATTTATTGGAAATAGGTACATGGAGTTGGTCATGGAGTTGAAATTTGTCGACATTTTCATTCATATCTCTTGCATTTAAAATCTCATCCCAATTCACTGCTTCCAAATAAACATGCAGACCAATATGGATAGTTTTTGTATTTGATTTGTTGTAGATGTTCAGATTTCGGCATAGAGTCTGTAGTGTCAGAGTACGCACACGAAATATTCACAAGTAAAAGAATGTTTGGACATGGATTGGAAACAATTTTCATGAAATGTGTTGACAGAATATAAAATTTGGAGTTGGGGATTTTAAATTTTAAATTTGGAATTTGAAATTTAAAATTTGAAATTTGGAATATAAAATTTTGAATTTTGGAATTTGGGATTTGGAGTTTTAAATTTGAAATTTAAAATTTGAAACTTGGAATGTGGAATTTGAAATTTGGAATTTGAAAGTTGGAATTTAGAATTTGGAATTTAAAATTTGGAATTTGGAATTTGGGATTTAGAATTTGGAATTTGAAATTTGGCATTTGAAATTTGGAATTTCGAATTTGAAGTTTGGAATTTGAAATGTGAAATTTAAAATTTAAATTTAAAATTTGGAATTTAAAATTTGAGATGTGATATTTAAAACTTGAAATTTGAAATTTACCATTTGAAATTTGGAGTATGAAATTTTGAATTTTGTAATTTGGGATTTGGATTTTGAAATTTGAAATTAAAAATTTGAAATTTGTAATGTGGGATTTGAAATTTGGCATTTGAAACTTGGAATATAGAATTTGGAATTTAAAATTTGGAATTTGGGATTTAGAATTTGAAATTTGAAATTTAAAATTTCGATTTTGAAGTTTGGAATTTGAAATATGAATTTAAAATTAAAATTTAAAATTTTGAATTTAAAATTTGAGATTTGAGATCTGATATTTAAAACTTGAAATTTAAAATTTACAATTTGAAATTTAAAATTGAAATTTAGAATTTGGAATTTGATATTTAGAATTTGAAAAATAAAATTTGAAATTTGGAATATGAAATTTTGGATTTTGGAATTTGTGATTTTGGATTTCGATTTTGAAATTTCATATTTAAAATTTGAAATGTGGAATTTGAAATTTGTAATTTGAAAGTTATGATTTAGAATTTTGAATTTGAAATTTAAAATTTGGGATTTGGAATTTGGGATTTGAAATTTGGTATTTGAAATTTGGAATTTCGAATTTGAAGTTTGGAATTAGAAATATGAAATTTAAAATTGAGATTTAAGATTTAAAATTTGGAATTTGGAATTTGAAATTTGGAATTTGGAATTTGGGATTTAGAATTTGGAATTTAAAATTTGGCATTTGAAATTTGGAATTTCGAATTTGAAGTTTGGAATTTGAAATGTGAAATTTAAAATTTAAATTTAAAATTTGGAATTTAAAATTTGAGATGTGATATTTAAAACTTGAAATTTGAAATTTACCATTTGAAATTTGGAGTATGAAATTTTGAATTTTGTAATTTGGGATTTGGATTTTGAAATTTGAAATTTAAAATTTGAAACTTGGAATGTGGAATTTGAAATTTGGAATTTGAAAGTTGGAATTTAGAATTTGGAATTTAAAATTTGGAATTTGGAATTTGGGATTTAGAATTTGGAATTTGAAATTTGGCATTTGAAATTTGGAATTTCGAATTTGAAGTTTGAAATTTGAAATGTGAAATTTAAAATTTAAATTTAAAATTTGGAATTTAAAATTTGAGATGTGATATTTAAAACTTGAAATTTGAAATTTACCATTTGAAATTTGGAGTATGAAATTTTGAATTTTGTAATTTGGGATTTGGATTTTGAAATTTGAAATTAAAAATTTGAAATTTGTAATGTGGGATTTGAAATTTGGCATTTGAAACTTGGAATATAGAATTTGGAATTTAAAATTTGGAATTTGGGATTTAGAATTTGAAATTTGAAATTTAAAATTTCGATTTTGAAGTTTGGAATTTGAAATATGAATTTAAAATTAAAATTTAAAATTTTGAATTTAAAATTTGAGATTTGAGATCTGATATTTAAAACTTGAAATTTAAAATTTACAATTTGAAATTTAAAATTGAAATTTAGAATTTGGAATTTGATATTTAGAATTTGAAAAATAAAATTTGAAATTTGGAATATGAAATTTTGGATTTTGGAATTTGTGATTTTGGATTTCGATTTTGAAATTTCATATTTAAAATTTGAAATGTGGAATTTGAAATTTGTAATTTGAAAGTTATGATTTAGAATTTTGAATTTGAAATTTAAAATTTGGGATTTGGAATTTGGGATTTGAAATTTGGTATTTGAAATTTGGAATTTCGAATTTGAAGTTTGGAATTAGAAATATGAAATTTAAAATTGAGATTTAAGATTTAAAATTTGGAATTTGGAATTTGAAATTTGGAATTTGATTTGTAATTTGAAATTTAAAATTTGGAATTTAGAATTTGAAATTTGGAATGTGGAATTTGAAATTTGGAATTTGAAAGTTGAAATTTAAAATTTAGAATTTGAAATTTAAGATTTAAAATTTAAAATTTGAAATTTGGAATTCTAAATTTAGAATTTGAAATTTGGAATTTAAAATTAAAATTTAAAATTTGGAATTAAAAATTTGAGATTTTATAGATGTGATATTTAAAACTTGAAATTTAAAATTTACAATTTGAAAATTAAATTTGAAATTTAGAATTGGAATTTGATATTTAGAATTTGAAATTTAAAATTTGGAATATGAAATTTTGGATTTTGGAATTTGGGATTTTGAAATTTGATATTTAAAATTTGAAATGTGGAATTTGGAATTTGAAAGTTAGTATTTAGAATTTGGAATTTAAAATTTAAAATTTGGGATTTGGAATTTGGCATTTGAAATTTGGCATTTGGAATTTCGAATTTGAAGTTTGGAATTAGAAATATGAAATTTAAAATTAAAATTTGAAATTTGGAATTTAAAATTTAGAATTTGAAATTAAAGATTTAAAATTTTGAATTTGAAATTTGGAATTTGATTTGTAATTTGAAATTTAAAATTTGGAATTTAAAATTTGAAATTTGGAATGTCGAATTTGAAATTTGGAATTTGAAAGTTGAAATTTAGAATTTGGAATTTGAAATTTAAAATTTGGAATTTAAAATTTAAAATTTGGAATTTGGGATTTGAAAGAAATTTGGCATTTGGAATGTGGAATATAAAGTTTGGAATTTGAAATATGAAATTTAAAATTAAAATTTAAAATTTGGAATTTAAAATTTAGAATTTGAAATTTAAGATTTAAGATTTAAAATTTTCAATTCGGAATTTGAAGTTTGGAATTAGAAATATGAAATTTAAAATTAAAATTTAAAATTTGAAATTTAAAATTTAGAACTTGAAATTTAAAATTTAAGATTTAAAATTTTGAATTTGAAATTTGAAATTTGAAATTTGGAATTTGAAATTTGGAATTTGGAATTGGAAATTTGGAATTTGAAATTTGGAGTTTGAAGTTTGAAATTTGGAATTTGAGATATAAAATTTTTTTTTTTAATCGTCCAAGGTGAAGAGTTTTTGGATTCTAATAGTTTGTTCTAAATTTATCTTCTTCTAGCGGGAATTTTGTTTAACAGATTACGCGTTTCAAATTAAAATAAAGTTTATTAGTCAAATCATATATTTGTGCAAATTGTTTGTCATATACGGTACTAATAAGAATATACTAAAAATGTGGATACTCAAATTATTTTATTTTATTTAGTATGGACAACTTGAAGCTGTTATTATTTAACGAGTTCCCAATCTAATTTAAATTATTTCACAGTGGGATTTTAAGCAGAATAGCAGCAATTTTTTTTTTTTTTTTTTTTTTTTTTCAGGTTATTTCAAGAGTCAACAGCTATAGATTTGGAAATTAAATTTTGTGGGTTTCAGATATTTTAGATACTGATTTTAGAATTTTAGTTTAAAATATTTCAAAAGTTTGAATATGTAAATAAAGAGCAAAAACTCAACGGGAATGATGTAACAATAGTGTTGGTTGGCATCCATGCAATGTTACCAACTTAAAAGTAAAGAGAGGTCGTTTTTTCAAGGGTCGATGATGGTTGAACATGTGGTAAAGATCAATTGATCTCAAAACTCTCGAATTCTCGAGAACACAAATTCGTCGGAAAACAAAATTCTCAGTTTACCGGAAAATAAAATTTCTCGGGAAATCGCAATCTCTGAAGAGTTAAAATTAAAATATTTTTCCGGACCGGTTTTAGTTGCCAGTCCAATGCCACGTCAGGAAAATATGAAGGAAAATTATTTTAAAAATAATAATAAACTGTTTTAGAGAAGTCGAATTATCAAAATACCGACTGCCTCATAATAATCTTTTGAAACAAAATCTTATAAATTTTAAAAATTTAACGCATTTTCATTGTGTTGCCCACTATGAAAGAATATTCATTTAACATTGGCCAGCTTCGAAAAGTTCTCCAATAACTGGTCTAAATGAAAACTCTCTATTAAACAAACAAAAAAGGTGAAAGTGTTTACTTTGAGGTTCAGTTAAAACCAATTATCAAAAGCACCTGCTAATTGATATACCAAATTAAATCTGCAACATTACCTCACTTTAAGATCAGATTACAGAACAAACATAACGCAAGTTCAAAAGTTCATAAGTTCAAATTCAAATATTAAAGCTAAAAGGACAGTTACACATAGATAGCATTAAATTACCAGAACATATTGCTATCTCGTGCCTTTGCTAACAAAGAAAAAACCGGGACACAATCGATGTACTAAATATGGAGCTAGAGTCCAATCAAATAAATGATGTACATACTAAGTAAATCCAATAAAATCTCTAGGGCACTCAAAAAACAAATACTATGTACAATTACATTGTATGTACCTATATAAAATACCTAAAAGCAGTATAAAAATTTTCACCGCGCAGGAAATGATAACGGAAAAAGATAATAATTTGTACATGTTTATATATCTCGCATAGTTTCACATACAAAATTTTATCAACCACCACCAATAACAACAACAAAAACAAATACACTTTGATGTAATTACTCAGCAAATTTTCAATTATAATTTTTTTTTTTTTTTTTTTTGTGTATTATATTTCTCAACCATGCTTTCAACAAATTTTATACATACACATTATAGCATATTGTTTGTGTAGTTGTTGAAAATTATAACAAACATTTTTTTTTTATTCAGTTTTATATTTCATTGTACATTTATTGGGGTAGGTCGCGAGCCCATTGATATCTCGCGCGAGTTTTATTAAAATGCATATTTGATGATTAGTTAGTGGAGTGCGAGCGAGACTTATTTTGTACAATAAAAGAAAACTAAACATTCTGAATTTTTTTTATCAGCGGTGTATTTAGTCAGCAATCTATAAATAAACCTCGCACTAAAATATTTATTGCGTTATCAAATGAATGAACATTGAAGTGGAATTGGAAGCTTTTATAACTTAATTTTTTTTTTTTTTTGCGAATGCTATCAATTTTAAAGTAGCATGGGTAATAAATTGAATTTCGTCAATTTCCAATTAAGTCTAATAATTTCTAGGTTATTATGTTATAGTAAATAGATATGTTTATATTTAAAAAAATTCTAAAAGCAACATTAAAATATACTATCTAAATGTATTGTTTGTTATCTTCTTCTCAAACAAACCGAACAAATTTTCTTGTTGATTCAACTCTTATCGTAGAACCAGAAAAAAGAGTACATTATATACTATTTATAATATAGGTACTATTAGTATTTTATATACTTACTTTCCAATCACTTCGCATAATTCGTAAACATCATCAAATAAAATTTCATCGTCTGCCATTTTTCCTTTTTTGAGTTTTTCCTTGTTTTTCTCAGTGTTGTTATGTTACTTGATATAGTAGTATTAGTTGGTATATTTTTATGTATAAATAACAAATATATATATATATGTATGTGTATATACTATATATACTAGATATATACCGAGAGAGATACTAATCTAGACAAACAATACACAAATTTTGATATTTTATCAGAATAGAAATTTTTATTTCTATATTCTGCTCTGCACTAATTTTTATTTTTTTTTTTTTTTTCTATTATTATTATGACGATTATTATTTTATAATAAATATTAAAACGACGATTATTATAAGTGATAGTAAAACTTTTATTGAATCACAAACAATTAAGATATATAATATAATATAGAATTTTCCACAACAAAAAAAACAATTTTTGTATTAATTCACTGGCACTCCCTTAAAATTATTTTTTTTTTTAAACCATAATAAAACTTTTAATTTTGATCACTTTTTGCAATTTATTTATATTTATTTTTATTTATCTCAAATTTTCATTCAATTTTCTTCACTAATACAAATACATATATATATATATGAATATTGAAACATGTATCTTATACACACAGAAACACGAAAACAACTAAATAATTTTTTTTTTTTTTATTACATATAATTTTTTGTGTTGCACTTTTCCTACAAAAATATCAAAATGAAAATAATAAATAAAATTTAAATTGATGGAAAATATGCAAGATGATTTTATTTTTTTATTTTTGGGAAAGTTACACCGGAATAAAACAAAAATACAAGGATACTACTTTACGGTACCATAAAAACATGAAAGAGGGGAGACTGTATATAGATGTATAAAAGCTCAAAATATTCGACAGTGGTGGAACTAGGTAAAATGTAGGGGTAAAATTCTATTATACAACTCTAAATATTTAATATTTATTGAGTAACTATGTGAGAGATTCTTCTTTATAGAAATACAGAACGGTAACTAAGCGTATTCGAAAGTAATCAGATAATTAGAGAATACTTTTTCCCGTATACATTTTTGCTTTAAGCTCTAAGCTCATATTCTGCTATTGGCTAAATTTTTGTTAGGTCGTATTTTTGTTGGAAACGAAAATACAAGAACTGAAACACAAGGTTTAAAATTTGAATATGAGTCGCAATTTATAGGGATGTAAAACTGCCTCACTCCGGGATGCCCCTCCGGGTTACACATATAAACATGGTCTAGAATACAGAAATTCATTTTCTTTATGGTATTTCGATTCGACCTTAATTTCTAATTTTTTAAGTAGACAAAATAAAAAAAACAAAAATAGCCTAATAGCCGCTTTACAAATTAATAGGCCAAAATAGGCCGAATTTTCTATACTTCCGGAGCACAATCCCGGTTAATTGAACATTTTAACAACTGGTGTAATCGGCTGCGAAGATCGAACTGTAAACAATTTTCAGTTTTTGTAAGAACCAAATATATGTATAAGTGGCTCATAACTCAGGGGGGGCTACTCACAAATTACCTCCAGAACATGCCTGCGTAAAGCTAAGTAGGAATTCAATCGGTTGTTTCATAAGTAGCTAACATAAATAGAAGAATTCAAGGTCAGTTGCTTATTAATTTGTAATATATCTCATGTTTATTTGTTAAAAATTTAAATTGCTAAGCAAATTCCTGTATAAAACGTTTAGTTAAATATTTAACACGTGTGGATTTTTAAAACACCTGTTTAAGTAAACCTTAATTCTAATCGGAAAACGAAAACTTTTTCTGCTTTCACCTTGGGGCTATTTCTGAATACGATACGAAGACAATAAGATTCTTATTTGTAGTGACTGGGGGGCTATTTGTGAGTTCAATTTGAACGTATTTAACTCTTTGCAGAATAAGATTCGTATTTGATTTAAATAAGAAACGACTGAATCTGATTCAATTCAAATAAGAATCCAATAATTCGAAGATTCGAATACGTTCGAATCGAATTCACAAATAGCCCCCCTTGTTTCTACTTTCACCTCAACCTTGGGACTATTTCTGAATACAATACAAAGACAATAAGATTCTTATTCGTGGTGAATCATTGTTGCAAATAGTGTTGCCAAATTCCTCTGCATTTACATACAACTGAGAAGCTATTTTCATTTTAATAAGACACGAAACGGTATTCGAGTCTTCGAAGTATTGGATTCTTTATTGAATTGAATCAGATTCGTTCATTTCTTATTTAAATCAAATACGAATCTAACGTTCCGAAGAGTCGAACACGTTCGAATCGAATGTATTCGAGTCTTCGAAGAATTTGATTCTTATTTGAATCGAATCAGATTCGTTTGTTTATTTAAATCAACTAAAAATCTTATACTTCGAAGAGTCGAATGTCGAATACGTTCGAATCGAATTCACAAATAACCTTTCTGGGAAGCTGTTGATAATCCTTCACAGTCATTCAATTCCAACTATTCGTAGTTTTTCTTTAATTAATCTTAAGACACTTATATACTTAGCCCTGCTGTGTTGCCAAAGATCCATCCACGACCCCTATTTTTTTCGGAATTCGATACAAATTCGTAATATAACTGGAGGCGATTTATGAATCGGATTCTAAGGTATTCTAGTCTTCGAAGTATTGGATTCTTATTTGAAATGAATCAGATTTTTTAATTTAATTCAAATACGAATCTTACACTTTAAAGCAGAGATGAGTAAAAAGCTAAAAAATTTGAGGGGCTATTTGTGAATTCGACTCGAACGTATTGGAGTCTTCGAATTATTGCATTCTTATTTGAATTGAATCAGATTCGTCCTTTTCGTATTTAAATCAAATACGAATCTCATACTTCGAAGAGTCAAACACCTTCGAATCGAATTCACAAGCCCCCTGGCCCTGATTTTTTGACAATTTTGTCAAAAGTAGGTCAAAAACGTTAAATAATGGACAAAAACTGTCGAAAAGTGTCAAAAACTGTCGGAAAGTGTTAAAAGCTGTGATATATATTGGGAAAAAGAGGAAACAAAATATTCTTATTGTTTCGTGAGCAAGTTTTTGAAATATGCCGGTAAATTTCGAAACGATTCAAGCTGTTGAAACAATTCTGAACGTAAATAAAGCTAAAATTTTACATTATTCAATTTTTTTTTCGCTGTCAAAAAGTGTCAAAAGGCAGATTTTAAAAGACTGTCAAGGACCAGTGTCAAAAAGTGTCGAAAACTGTGTCATAAATACTAGTTTTCGATACTACCCATCTCTGCTTTAAAGATACGAACACTTTCGCATCGAATTCACAAATATCTCCCCTGGGCTAAATCATAGTTTTCGTACCACATAACCTAATTAAGTAATTAGAGTAATTAGATTTAACTTAATATTGTATTTCATTGCGGCAAGACCACAATTAAATAGTTTAATTATCCTAACCTAACGTTACTGCCACATAGGTACAAGTGATGTCGATTGTCGGCCGGCATTTTTTGACAAAGGACAAACTAAGTACATACTTACGTTTCATTTGCAACATCAATATCAAAGTTATTAAAAACTAGCGTGAATGTATGAAAGCTAATATTCTAAGAAAATTTTGTTAAAAATTTTTCATTTCAATCAAAAACTCTAATTTTATAAAATTTGACGGACGAATTCCAGCGATGTTGGCAACATGTTGAGTAAAATAAGCGCGATGAGCTGTGAACTCTCATGATAAATTAAAAATGTCATGGCAATGTGGCAATTTAAATGTCATTTTTTTCATCAGCAGGGGGGAGGGCTATTTGTAAATTCTATTCGAACGTATTCGAGTCTTCGAAGAATTGGCTTCTTATTTGAATTGAATCAGACTTCTCATACTTCGAAAACTCCGAATACGTTCAAATTAAATTCACAAATAGCCCCCCCCCCCCCCCCCTGGATGCATCCAATGACTTAACCCTAGTTGCATCCCTGTTCGAATCAAGAACCAAGAGTTCCACCACTGTGTTATCTGTGTATGCGCAAAACCACATAGAAAACGGGAAAATTAAGGGAAAATTTACGGTATCGCACATCGGCACATACATACAAACACATGCATAATGTGTATAAAAAGAGAGTGGAAAATTAAAGGGAAAACAACATATTTTATTTTATATTTTCAATTTAGGATGAATAACTTTTGAATTTATTTTTTTTTTTCTTTTCTAATTAAACACTAAACACCTATTTTGTATTTTAATTTTTTTTTTATTTTTTATTTAACAAATTTGTCACGTTTGATTAATTTCAAAACTATATAAAAATCAACCCTTAACACACCGTACACACACACACACAAAAACACACAGTAGAGTCGAACGAAAAAAGTAACACTTAAAAGAAATTTTCCCGGTTACTATAAAAATATGGCCGACCGATTTGGAAAAGTTATCACCACCCACTTTTTATACTTTTCTTCACTATTAACTTTTCTTCGATCGTTTCAAAACTTTTTCCACCACACACAAAACAAAAATTAAAAAAAAAAACCAAAACAAGATTTTTTGTGCGATATTCCCGTGTGTACACAAATTAGAAATCCAATTGGAATGTTTTGTATTGCCGCGATATAAAAACAAAAATTCAATTCACTATTACATCAATTCGTATAAGAGTAATTAAATTTTAAACTTTTGGTGAAATCCACGAAATATATTTTATTTACAAAATTTTCAACTTTTTGGAATTTTTTTTTAATGATTTAGTTTTAAGTTTGAGAAGAGAAATATCTCATACGAATTGTTTGACAGCACACAGCGGTATGCAATTTAGATTAAAAATGACAGTACAAAAATAATTTTGTATGTGTAGTGAGAAATTAGATTTCTTATTGGATAGTTGGTATTACAGATTGTCTATTACAGACACAAAATTGTTAAATATTTAAAATAGGTGGCAGTATATGTGTGTGTGTGTGTGTCTTAGATAAATTATTTTACATTACAAACTAAATTAAAATACCGACTGTATGCTTATTAGTACTGTAGCCCCATGGATCACATCGCTCGTTCATCAACGCTAGTGACGATTCAGCCATTTTCGCTAGTATCTCACCAAGTTTATGTTTTGAATAGCATTTATAGATTTTACGATTTTCGCACACGATTATATCAGCTAACCGCAAACATTCCTTATAGCTCCCGGACAGATGAAATACATTATGTAAAAGTAACACAACTTCTGGGATATACATTTTTCGTAAATTCGACATTTGAATAACTCGATGCTCCCAAATTTTGATTTCTTCAGCATTTGAAAAATCTTGCATTGCCTCTGGATCATGAAGCCAACCGTTTTCCGGAAATAACAAGATATTATACAGCAAATCCTTAGTCACCGATGTTTGTGTCTTCATACTTTGCTCCCAATTTTCTAATTCGATACGATACGAATTCTCTTTATGTTCCAAGGCCACCTTTTCCGTGAAATTTGCTCCAACTTTTGATAACTCTGGTGGTTTAGGCTTGGAGTGATATAAATACGACCAATCATTATAACCATCCATTGCTGCCAAATAGGCTTGAAACGATAAAAATTCTTTGATTGAGCATTCATGCTTATACGGGATATCATCTTTTGTTCCAAAGTGCTTAATAATCACTTGAATCGAGTCATTTGGCACAAAATCAAAACATTTCTTGACAGACAATAATTTCCGTTGTGCCAAATAATTTCGGATGAAAGCATTTGTCTGCCAAACAAGACCACAACGTTGTTCTGGATAGAATGTCAACCACTCGAGCGCTTGAATAATGTTTAGATCAAACTCTGAGATGGTGTCTTGTCGCTCAATAAAATCTTCTGATTCATTCATCGTGTTCTTAACCATCTCAACAGTGTATGTTGTTATTTCATCGTAATCCAATCCGCATGATATTGCATCTTCAAGACATTTCTTTTTCAGTCCACTGTCAGTTATCGTCAGTAAAAATTTGGAATACAAAATTTTCTGCATCTCTGGAGGTAGCGAGGCCGTATAAAATGCAATCAACTGAGGATGGTGAAACTTAATCAAGCTTTCGACATATGCTCGTATGATACGATCCGCAATATCATCTTGATGTGGCCGACCAATTTGACGTATAAATAAAATAATGTGTGTCAAAAATCGTAACATTTGTGGCGTAAGGATACCATCCTCCAACCAATTATTCGCGTTTCGTAGCAATTCTGTTAAATTATCCAAAATCAAGCATTTCTGAATCACATTAATCGGATCTTTTGCCATATTTTGGATCGAAACTGTTTTATTGCCGGTTAATTCGCTAAAAATATGCTCAAGCGTCATTTGATTGCGGGCATGATTTTCCGGCATATCCAAATATTTTTTCATGCAAGTCGAACGAATTTCCATTTCAACCCGTATATCAATTTGAACCTTTAGATAACTCCACAGCATATCGTGCCAATTTCGCGATACATTCAGCAATGAATCTAAATGGCCTGAAAAAACTCCGGCTATGGCACGTGTAAATTCTTCAAGTTTTTTATTATCGGCCATCATATACGCGAATTTTTTCCAAATATCACGCCGCGGATTACCTTCGATCGGCATTTTTACGGTAGGATTTGTATTTTCGAAATAATTTGGATCGTGATGTAAACGCCAACCCTCGAGTAAGGCGGCACGCCAAGTTTGGCCGCAGTGTTCACAAAGTGATTGTGCCTCTTCGAATTTTCCTTGTCGCAACGCAAAGAAAATTTGTCTTGAAAGTTTCACTTCATCTGAACTATCCAAATCGTGTAACGGGCGCCCCTCCCGGAGCGGAGCATCAGGATCCATACTTTTAACAATTTCTTTTCCACTGCCAAACATTGTTTCACCACAATTTTCTAAATGATGTAACGTATTTTCCCAAGCTACTGTTCGATCGGTATAGTGTCCAATTTTGTAAGTGCCCTGCTCGACTAAGCACAGTTCCAACCAATCAACAACAAGTTGGTATTCCCGCAGTACTGAATTGTTCAGGTAAAGCTGTTCTACGACTTGTTTCTCGCTAATCGCCAGTCCCATATCATCCACATCCATATCATCTTTCTGGTTAAACAGACGATCCTTGTATAAACAGTACAGCAGCTTCCATGTATTTCGCTCATTCTGCAACCAATACTCTTCGCATATTTTTTCCGCCGTTTTACGCGATCCATCAGACAAATCCTCAATAGTATCATTACATACTTGAATCAAATCTAGTAGCGTATCAAAAATCTCTAAATCATTTGTTCTCACTTGTAGCACATCCAAAAATTTTGTATAGAGCTGATCCATTTTTTGTTTGGTTATGTTATTGTAAATGGAACCATCGCTATACGAACTGGTCATACCATCGTAATCACTTACAAGTTCGTCAATAAATCTCACACGATCATCTTTTCCATCGTATTTTTTTTCCTTTGCCCGGATTAATCCTCGTTTTGAGATGAGCACCGCGTCATCCAGTATACTACTGTGTGATTTATCCATGAGTCGAGGCGGTAAATTTATAACCTAGAAAATTATTCAAAACATTAATTTACACTGATCGAGATACTTTATAAATTTAAATTTTACTTTATTTAAAAAACAATAAAACTTATTTAAATTAATAACTAGTTTTTTTTATCAAACAATAAATATTTACTCAAATTTAACTAGCGAAATAGTTTTTCTTCAACCCAAACTGACAATTGAATCTGACATGTTTTTTGCACAAAACAATTTCTTAAGGATGAGTTCGTTTAGTATAACAGTTAAACAAACATTTCGAATATGTCTAAAATCACGGCGCTTTTTATATAACAATTTTGAGTTTTGAATTTTGTTTTTATTCGTTTGGAAAGTTTGTTAAATTTAATTTGTTAATTAGAAGTATTGGAATGAATTGGGCAAAATATAAGCAGAAATATTTCTTCGAAGGTGTTAACAGTTATGATGAAGTGGATAAAGCGCTATTATTTGTAAGAATTTACGTTTTTATACATAACTTGAAATTTACCTGTATTCTATCACCGGGCTGAGCATCGATTTTATAATGGGATCTACAAAATTATCCTTACTGTCTTAATAATACGTCTTTTTTCACCTGAAGGTGTTAATTTTCATTCAAGACTTTTAAAACTCTATTAAAACTGTACCTCTCTATTATTTTCCGATCTCTAATATAATTTTTGTTCGCCCAAAAGACAACCGTTTTGCCACATATTATGAAACCCTAATAATTCAACAGAAAGAAAAAAATTTAAGCAATTTTTCTACATTTCATTTAGACACCCGATTACAAAGAAATTGCTGAACTATTTGAAAATATTACCACTAAGATAATTTTAAGTGATGATTATTCAGACCAAAATATATTTCAAATTTGTAGTAATGCGTTCGATAATATCTGTAATGATTCTCTTCTCAAAGCTAAATTTGTAAATGCGTGGACAAGTTTTAACCAAACACTAGGTATTGGTACTAAAAATTTAGAAAAATCTGAGTTGGACCATGACATTTCATATTTAATACGTCAATATGATTACAAAGTCGGTCCACCAACGATACTTGCAGCCGATGAATATGGATTTGCTGGCCATTACATAATTAATTCACTCGAAAAACTTGGTTTTCCGTTTCAAATGGCTGTTGAAATTAGCCATATATTATTAGAAGATTATCCAATTAAATTGTCATTAATTGATGAAAATGAAAGAAAATAATGGTCAGTAGTATCAAATAATGAGAGAAAATTTAGTTTTTCCAAAATAAATTCAAACCGATCCTTAGCAAATAGTGCATATTTAGGTTATACTCCAGATGATCAAGCGAAATCGGGTAATAATAGTCAATATTGTAACGGTCAGCCATAATTATCAAAAACCGTTTCTGAAGAAAGATTAGCTTGACTTAATCTACGAACTAGGATGATTAAAATATTTTGACGAGATTTCAAAATCATTATACGAAGTAACTAAGACATTTACAGCATCTGTGGTGTCTAGTAAGCTCTTAAGCAATGCAAATTCCGCTTCCATTATCACTTTTAAGTCGCCCAGTTTAGCAGTAACCGAATCGTCAGAAGCAACTTCAGATAATCCCAAATGGTGCTCTTTGTGCGGTTCACGTCATCAGAACGACGACAAAACTTAGATTATGCATATTTGCGAAGGCATCCATCAACTGTATTTAGGTAATAAAATAAAATTTTAAACACCTTTATTTATGTCGGCCTTATTATGTTTAGGAGCCCGGTTATGAAAATATAGCTACCATTTTTGAATCAGCGACCAACGAAATTATTGAAAGTGAAGATTTCTCTGACGAAAATATCGAACAAATTTGTTCGGCTAAACTAAAATACATTAATGACGATGCAGAAAGGTGCAAATTTATAACATCTCTTCAAGAGTTCAAAGCTATATTGGGCATCAAAACGTGTCCTAAAATCAATATTCCAGTGATTTTAACTGCACCAGCAACACTTGAATGTGAAAATAAACAATTATCACTAAATGAATGTATTCCTTCTGGAAATAGTATAGCACAAATGTTAATGACTAATGGCTTGTCGTTTGATGTGGCAGCTCAGATTAGTCTTATGCTCTTGGAAAAGTATAATGTTTCGTCTGCTGGAGCAGCTCCACGATGTTAATATACAATACGATATGTTTGGTAAACATAAATTATTTAAAAGAAAAATTTACACGTAGATTACCGACATTTTATGATTTTATTGCAGCATACCTTGCACATGATCGACCTGGTTCCGATGCAACACTATACGGATGGCAGAATTATATTACTCAGTAAATGTATAAAATGTTATTAGTTTTAATCCTGTTTTCACCATCGCCAAGTATCTGGAAAAATATACAAATTTCGGCAATAAAAATACATTTGAAATTTTAATTTTCTTTTTTCTTGTTTTCTTAGATATGGGCATCAGGTAGCTACGACCAAACTACTAGGTAGACGAGGCACGGGTAGGATTATACGGGAATGGGACTGCCCTCTCGAAGTTCTTGAGTCCCAATGCTACCGCTTTTCTAGAAGAAGTAAATGATATAGTAAACATCTAGGAGGGAGAGCAATAAGTCCAGATAGTATCTTTGAACTCAAAGATAGTATGTATCACGTGTAGAAATACTTCCTACAGTAAACATCTAGGAGGGAGGGCAATGAGCCCAGATAGTATGTATCGCGTGTAGAAGTACTTCCTACAGTAAACATCTAGGAGGGAGAGCAATGAGCCCAGATAGTATGTATCACGTAAGAGCCAGAATATTGACTGGACGGATAATTTAGCAGGACTTGAAGCACAAAAGATCTTTTAGGTCGCAGTGCGAGGTGGGTGGGCCAAACACCCACATGGCCCTACAACACTAGTTCTAAATTGTAGATATGGGCATTCATTTTTTTAAATACTCAACTAGCTTGTGAATAAAATTTGAGTGAAGCTCTTGCTGAAGCCGTGTACAAAGAAAAACTAATGAAAAGATAGGCGGTCAAATTATGGATTTTAAAAATTATCCCCTATTTGTGAGTAAAATTTCATTTCTGAATATGAATACGAATTACGGCGATTTTTATAATTGTTTTCTATACATGGTGTAGAAACTATTTTATTGCATTACATTTGCGAGAAGGGCATAATTACTAAATGAATTTGAAAAGTCGTAACGCAATATACTTATGTACTACAATACGATTTTTAAATTGCACGAGAATTTACCGCATTCGTTTTGTAAAAGTGATCTTTCCACACTTGTATGTTAAATGCATGTAGAAAGCATCACTTTCCACTCCATCCTACAAAAATAGAAGGTTAAAATACAATAATCGTAATCGCATCAGTGATAGCAAGTACTCCTACCGATTACAGACAAAATCCATCATTTTTTTTTAGTTTAATCTGTAATTGAAACAGAATTAACTTAATCTCCGTTGTCACACTAGAAAAAATCTAGATTTGCTAGTTAATCGATTCGTATTTGATTTAAAAAGAAAGAAACGGTTCAAATAAGAATCAAAAACTTTGAAGACACGAATAAGTTCGAATCGAATTACGAAATATCCCCCCAGGGGCTGAACATCTTTAACAACAAAAATGTATAGGTACAATAAATATTACTCTCAAGGTTATTCGATAATGCTGTGTAGGCGAAGAAATCAGCCGCCATTTTGAGTGATTTCAATCTGACTTGCGTGCACTGAAATTAGAATAGCTCTCAAAAGCGACTTGATATGTAGTTTTCAAAGGGACTTTTAGAGTGTGAACTTGTTGCTTAATTCATCTAGAATCTACTTCTTAGAATTTTATGCTGGAATGCCAATGGACGCAAGCAACATCAATAAGAATTACAGGTAATCCTGGACACAGAGCAATTCGGTATATGCCTCATCACGGAAATACACTTCACTAATTAATTGCATAAATGTATTCTCTGATTCTCCGAAAGCGCCAGTTATTCCTTGGGCACGTTCGGATGGTCCACGAAAATGGATTCATACCGATTTTGTGGGACCAATGTGTAATAGATTTTTTATAATTATATTAGGTGCTTTTAGTAAGTGGATTGAAGTTTTTTACACTTCAAATAGAACCACAGAATTCACAATTCGTTGTTTATCGAATGTATTTGCACGATTTGGTATACCGGAACCGATTGTAATTAACAACTGATCACAATTTGTATCAATTGCGTGTAAGAAATTTTTGTATTCGAATGGCATAAACATAAAGCATTCATTGATACCGACATATTTTCCTGCTACAGATGGGGGCACTTGAAAAAGTGGTAAAAACAAAAAAACACAAAATACCATCAATCTTACAAAATTCGCCAACTAAATAGCAGTCGAATTTTGCCATGTGCGTTCGAAAAAATTCACTGCGAATTTCTATTTTCATTTCATAATAGGGCGGATTTTTTCGATATCTTAAAAATCCGAAATCGAAAAATTTCATAATAGGCCCCCCAGTATAGTCGAAAACGCACTAGGGAAGAGAAAAGTCTGTTCAACGATATTTTTATTTTTTTTAGCTTCAATATTTTTGCGAAAGCTCACCAGAAATTGGCCAGAATGTAATTTTTGATAGATCGTGGCAAACTATGACCTCCTGTTGAGGGTGCAGAATTTATGGGCCGACCCACCTTTCTTGTCAGTTCTATACGCTGGCATAATGCAGTGGAATGTGCAGGTGGTCAAAACGGGCATATAGTCGCACGTCCTCGATTTGGCTACTGCGTAAGGTAAGGCCTTAAAAGCGAACTGCGAAAGAGTTGAGAGTGCCTTGAGCCGTAGAAAAGATTGCAAAGATAGAAACAAACAAACATCTAAGACTTAAATACAGAAAGATGTATTGGATGATAGGAAGACACTTCAAGCTTTTACTTTACAGCAAATATTAAAACTGATTTTTGGACTTATGGTATTCAGTATTGAGGTGGTTTTAAGGAACATCGTTGTTGCACCTTGGTATGTTAAGAACAACGACCTACATAGCATTTTAAAGTGAACCTAATTTTAAATGAAATTAAGGGAAATGCACGGAGACATGAAGAAAGGCTCCAGCAACATGTGAACATTGAGGCTATTCCTAAAACAACACCAATTTAGTAAGCAGACTTAACAGAACAAAACCTTTTGAGCTGTAGGTCTACCATGTATTCCGATCTGAAAGTAATTTTTCCCGAATTCAGAAATTTTGTATAGAGAAAAAAAAGAAAATCAAATTTATTTCATAGTCAAAATGAACTTTCAAATCGGTTTTACTTTCAGATCGGAATACACAGTAGACCTTCTGGTGTAATTGTCAGGGTAAACAGCATTGAGCTGATTAGATTTGATAATGATAAACCTGACGGTTTTCAAGAAAGAAGATCTCTTCGCAAATCGAATGACACCAAAACCACACCTAAAGGCTAAACGACGTGTGAGTGCTTACAGGCATCTTAAGAAACCGATGCGCCTTTTCCCACCAGATAAAGAACCAATTCTCAATTGTTAAAGAGATTCGCGACTCTGGCGGTAAAAATAAAAGCTTCAACACTTACAAGGCTGTATTAAGTAGGCTTGAGACGTATTCTACTTAAAACGTTACAGCCATGTCTCGAGCAAAACCTTCCTTCTTTTTTTAAATAGCCATTTTGAGGAGGTATTCGACCTGATTTTTAGCTTACCTTATTAACCTCTCATTTTTTTAAAACGAAATTTTTGTGTGATTTTTCGTTTTTCCGAATTGTTAATAAAACAATTTCCTACCATGGGTGTTCTGCAATGATCTTTCCAATGATGACGTCTTCGTATGGCTTCTCGTGTTGACTAGTGAGTTGAGAGATGAAATCCACGTATGCGAAGCTTTTCGTGTCGATGTATTTGATCTCGAAATCGTATATGAGCAATATCAACAGGTATCGTTGGAGGCGGCTTGCCGTATGTATGTGTGCCGTTATGGTCCGTCTGGAGCTCGAATTTGCGACCATAAATGTACCGCTGAAACTTCTAAAGGGCGAATGTGAGCGCCAGAGCTTCTCGTTGGATTTGCGGATAGTTTTTTTCTGCTGCTGAGAATGAGCATGCGGCATGCATTACTAGGCGTAAAGACTTGCCGAACATCTCATGCATGAGAATTGCTCCCATTCCATAGCTGGAAGCGTCAGCGGCAACGATCAACTTCTTAGTTGGGTCGTAGTGAGCAAGTCCGAGGTCAGATGCCAGAATTATCTTGAGCTCGTTGAAAGATTCCTGATGTTTTGCTTCCCATGCAAACGTGACATCATCTTGAAGAAGCTCGTCTAATCGGCCGCGATGTTTCTTGATACCTGCAATGAATTTTCGGTACCAAGTGACTGCTCCCTGAAATGCCTGAAGCTGATTGTCGTCTGTCGGAGACGGAATGTTCTGAAGCGTTATGATCTTGTCTGGGCTTGGTTTAATGCCGTTAGTGTCGTTTATATAACCAAAAAATTCAATTGAACACAATGAAGTCGTCGATGAACGCAAAAGCGCCTTTTGCTCCGCTCATCATGCTGCTCACAAGTCTTTAGAAGATTCCCGGTGCTGGCTTGACTCCTGACTGCAACCGATTGACTTGGAAAAGTCCGCAGTGAGTATTGATGGTCATCAGCTACTTTGAGTCGTCGTCGAGCTCGACTTGAAGGAATGCGTCTGAGGTCGATTTTGCTAAGATTTTGAATGGCGATAGCTGAGCAAAAATCTCGTCAGGCGTTGGCAGTGGAAATTGTTCCGGTTCGAGCGAATCATTTAAGCCAATTGCGTAGTCGGCGCAGATTCTAACGCCTCCATTCTTCTTCTTGACAGCGACGATTGGTGCGGCGTATGCTGAATATTGCATGGGGCTAATCACGTTCAAGAGCTGCAGCCGTTTGATTTCGTTCTCGATAGGCTCCATAGCAGCAAACGGTACTGGACTGGACGGCTGTTACGGACAATTGGTTTTGCGCCTGGTTTTAGCGTCAGCGATGCCTTTTGGGTGCAAAGGCCGAGCACATCGCTGAAAATTTGGTCCTCCTCACTTGGAAATTGCTGTGAAGCGTCGAGTCGGATGTTGTTGCAAACGCTGGCGATGGGAACGTTTCATATGTCGAGAGCTTCATCCAGTCGCTGCCAAGGACGTTCAAGTTTGAATTTGCGACGTAGCATGGACCGATTTCTTCTCGTCCGTGCAGCTTCAAACGTGCGGTAAATTTTCCGAGCATCGACACCTAATCGTCTGAAGCGCTGATTGCTTGCTCTTCGCATGGCGTCAACGGTGGTTCACCAATATTTTGGGATATGAGTGTCTAGTCGGAGCCAGAATCCAGTTGCAGGTGAAGCTTGTGATCCTCGATGGCTGGTTCAACAAACTTGCGGGTGGAGCTCGATGCTGTTGTGACTGCCAGACTTTGATGGCGTTCTTATCTGCGGCTTAGTCTGTTTGGTCTTGATCGGAATCTGCGCAGGAATTCGTTCGCCTAGGTACAATTAATTGACGGCTTTGTGACCCTTTACCTTGCAAGTATCGCAGATTTTTACTTTATACGGGAAGTCCTTATGCCAGTGGCAGCCACCACAGAAGTAACAGTTGTTAGGAGGCGTGTCCAATTTTTCCGTAGAATTGTGTCTGCATTTCTGCCGACCTTGCTGTTGCTGTCTCTCTTTCTTTCTGAACATCTGCATCATTTCGCTTTTCGGTGCTGAATTGGAGTGGTGAACCATCAATTTGTTGTCCTTGAGACACGATAACCGCTTTGCTAGCTCGCAGACACTGTTCAGCTTCAATCTGGGCACTGTGTCTGCATTTGCTGAGTGAGTTTTCAGCTCCAGTGAGCGCTTATTGACGAACATGAGGACCTTAAAATATCGTCTGCTGTGCACGTGGTAATCTCAGATTTTTCGTACTTCATGTTTACTTGGCTTGCGAAATCGTCCCAACTTTCTCCTAAACCTTTAGCGATGCTCAAACACTTGTAGCGGAGTGTAAAGACCGATTCTTTCCGCCCGAACATTTTTTTTTTAGCTCTTCGATTACTCATCAACGAAATGTCGATACTCCGAGATTGAAAACTTCTCAGTGAGCAAACTCACCCACTGGCGAACCACCAATGTCTGTGCTTCCTCTGTGAAGATGTGCTCGTAGCCAAATTTTTCCATTCGATCGGACAAGTGCTTATGTATTAGTGGCACTGCTGGTCGGTGTACTTCATCCGCTGAATTGACTGGATCTGCTGGCAGAGCGTTTCGCTGCTGAACCATTTGCTGCATGAATGCTGTCATTTGTCGTTGGGATTCAGCCGAGCTTCCATCAACCGTTGTTGGGATTCATACCTTTTTCCCGAAAGTAATGTGCGTAAAATTCGCTTTATCCTCGTCGCCACTGTTCGGATCCTGGAGATGGTGCTATTAGGATAAATAATACACCAAGGATTACTGACAGTATACCTACTTTATTTTTGGTTCGGTGTTGTTATTCGCCGTGGTGAAAATACTGTTGTTGTTTTGCAATATAAATAAGTGACAGCCGGGTGTATGTGCCAGCTTGCCACGATTCGGTCGTTCAGACTGTCATCGTAACAATTTTTATTCAATGACTTAGCCACCAGGGTTAAAAACTTATCAAAAATAGGTGTTAATTAATCATGTACATAATGTATTTGTGTAGGTAATTGCCAATAAGGCGGCAATAACACGATCCTCATGCATATTTCCTCGAAATTAATAACACAATTTTATTTTTTTTAATTTTATTATAAATTCAGAATATTGGTAATATATTTTATTAAATTATTTTCATTTTGTATTTTTTTTATACATACATAAATCAAATAATCTATAATTATTTTTTTAGGTCCATTTGAATTATTTTTTTAAAAAAATATACAATATATAATAATAATAATGATAATTTATAATTTATGATTCAATCCTTAATTCGTGTTCAGTTCAGAATTTTTTTTTTTTTATATTTAATATAAATTTAAAATTTACAAAATATTTTTTATAGGTACATTCACAGGTATTAACTTCTACATTTTGTTTTAATTAAATTAAAAAATATTAGTGGTATGTAAAAGTGACTTGAGTCATATGTTAATCTCGTTTTTTCATCAGGATTATTAATTATTGTACTAAATTAATTAAAAAATTTGTCTTATATAATAAATTATACATGTAATTAAAAAATTAAATAGCACCGCTAGTATAACATCTATTAATACTAAGGGTTGGATAAAAAAGAATAAATTATTTAGATGAGATACTTTATGTTCATTAAATTTTACAATGATGCAAATTTGAAAAAAAAAAATTGACTTAAATTACGTGACAGTGTGTCAATAAAATGTGTAAATTTTCATACAGAATTGTACCAAATTTAGAATTATATAAAACGCTTAATTTGAGCTTGTTTTAAAAAATAAAAAATAAAATGAGAAAATTGTCGAACACGGACAAAGTTTAATCACAAAAATAAAAATCTTATTGTACTATGTATTTTGCTTAGTAATAAGCATATTTTTCCTTTTTTTTGTTCTTTTTTTTGTTTTAAATTTTACTTCTCTCACCTTAAATCTCAAAAATATTATTATTATTATAAAAGTATAAACAAAAATTTACATAACAATTGTAAAAAAAAAAAAATCAGCTTCCGTCTGAGCTATTGCTATTGCTGCTATCCAAATCGGGCAGTGATGCTACACGGCGACGAAATGATGTCATACAGCCATTTAAATCTGAAGAACGCGAACGAAATATTTTTGATTCGGGTATGGTAGACTGTGGTAAAAACTTCTCCACATCGAGTAAATTTTGAATAATAATATCTGGATAGGCGACGGAATTGGCCGCGACGCTCCCCATACCTTGTTCAGAAGGCGGAGGCGGATGTTCATAATAATTAGTCAATGGTATCCATATGGTTCCACCCAATTTTGCTTCAATACCACCCTAAATTTGTTTTCATTTTAATATGATATAGAAAATGGTTTTTTATTAGCTACCACCCTATTTTCTTTTTTTAAAATAATTTGTGTTTTGTTTATTATTAATTAAATATATTTTTAAAATTTTTAATTAATTTTTTTTATTTTGCTAAAACGATAAAAATACACTTTAAAAACATTTTTTATGTTTTATGACGACTTAATACTTAGTTAATATATTAATAAATTTTTTTGTAAATAAATAATTTCGAAATTAATTTTTTTCTATTATCCTAATTAATTTAATATTCATTAATCACCTGATTTTTACATCCAGCTTAAGCCTATAAATTACATATTTGGAAAGCTTTATTAAATATTTTTATCTTGGCAACAACGACCGTCAAAATCTCAGAATTAAATAAATAGCTAGATTATCGGATTTTTCAAACACAAGCCCCTTATAAAATTAGGAAATGTTTGCTACCAATTATTTTGTATTTTTTTTAAAACAGATAGAACTAGAATTATGTTCATACGTTTTTAAATCGATTTAAGGATTGATTGGTGAGAAATTCCGATTTTTTAGAACATAGCATAAATCTGTCTTAATTACAAGAACAATAAATTTGACGAATTTAAATTCAATTTGCAAAGATCTACTGTAATCGCAAGTTAATTTTAGTTTTATTTACCAAATCATTTTATTGAATTTTCAAACAATAATTTTAATAAAGTATTTTTAAAGTTAACTGTAAAATTTGAGTAAAATTTCAAATAATTTCATCAAAATTGAAATGGAATTTAAATTTACTGATTTTCTAATTCTTCAAATATTTTCTCACCTAATCTATCGATTAAATTTCACGTAATTGGTAGCAATTGATACAAAACTTGGGTTTAAAATTGGGCGACATTCTAAATTATTTAAGTATGTATTGCCAAAACGGGATGCTAGGGTATTTTATAATTTAGACTTAAGCACGGGAAACTCTAATTTCTGAGAAATCTTTAAACATAACAAACTAAAAAAATTAATTTCGAAATACTGCAGTAAAATAAAAATGAAATTAAAAAAAAATCAAAAACTTAAAAAAAAATGTTACCGTTTGGATAGTATTTGGTTTGTGTTTTATTATTGATTGAGTACGCCACAGAGTTTTTCAGCAACAGCCATATAAATTTTTATAGTTTATAATATAAATTTTTTATAGAAAAAAACTTAAAAAAAAATCTTATTTGCTTTTCTTCATTCAAATTACATTTAAAATGAAAAACACAATTACACTTTTTAAGACAATAAAAAAAAAAAAACAAAATTGTAACGAAAAACCAGAGAAACATCAACAACAAAAAAAAATTTTGTTTTTCAGAGAATAAACAATAAATTAAACAGAAAACCTACCTGATGCAATTAAGGTTAAAGAAACATACCTGTATATCGGTTTCAATTTTATCGCCAATCATGATACACTGCTTTGGCTGCACACCTAAATAATTACAAGCCGCAAAAAAAATGCGTACGTCTGGTTTTTCCCATGGCAAATCATCTGAAACCAGAATGCAATCAAAAAATTTGTTTAAACTTAATCGTTGTATTTTTTCCCATTGGGCATTCGATGGCCCATTCGTTATCAACCCTAGGAGATAATGTTGCCTCAATGAGAGTAAAAAATTTGTAAATTCATCGGTTAATTTAACATAACGATAACGTAATTGCAACCATGATTTGTATATATCGAAAGCGGCCGTTTTATATGTATCGGGTAATGAATCCTCCCATAAATGACAACGCCATGTATCTAATGGTATACTCGGATTGTCGGGACATCGCCGAAATGATTTTAAAAATGTTGCGGTACACATTGTTGCCAATTCTGGAGACATGCCATATTGTTCTTGTAGATATTCGGCCAGCTGTAATAAAATTAAATTCGTTAGATCGAGAAAAATATTCCAAAAATTCTGTTTTATAAAATGAAAATGATTGTTTACAACACGACGATTTTCTTTTTTATAATATTCTATAAATAAAAAGAAATAGATCGTTTTCTTTTTGTTTATTTTTAATTTTAAAAGAAAGAAAATTAAATTTTCATTTTAAATCATTCGTTTTACAAATATGTACGTATGTACTCTGCGTTCAGGTTTTCATGTTTTGCTTTTATACAGAATTCGTATCAAATTAACTAACACAATAAACGTATCAACAATTTTATTTTAATCGTTTTTCAGTAATCAGCCATAAGCGTAATTTCATGGACGGAATTGCTCTATTCTACAATTACTCAAAAAGACAGACACAAGTCAAAAAGAAAAAATTTCATTTTTTAGTAACACCTCTTTTGTCTTCAGCATCTATGGCATTTAAGGCATTCCAAAACTCTGCTAATAAATCTAAACTTTCAAGATATTTTGGCATAAATTGTTAACAAAAGTATTGCATGATAATCACAATGACTTGCAAATACATTACCCTTAGTTAGTAAGATTTAACTTTATTATTGGCATT
This sequence comes from Tipula helvola, assembly GCA_963556165.1. Lineage (NCBI taxonomy): Eukaryota > Metazoa > Arthropoda > Insecta > Diptera > Tipulidae > Tipula > Tipula helvola. Next base: position 366,032,932 of record OY744482.1, read on the forward strand.
TGACTAAATTTTTCTTTTTTCCGTCAATTGGATAAAAGTCGAATAAATTCGTGATTTTTGTAAAACTTTTGATTTTGTCTCATCATTATTTGATCGATTTTTTGTTTGTTTATCTTTGCAATATGTTTTGGGGCTCGCGGCACTCCCGACTCTTTCGCAGTTCACTTTCAACATTATACTTTACATATGGGAATATGGGTTGGAATTCATAGTCATAGCTGTGACGATCGATTTATTTACGATCGTTCAGTTGTGTCCTCTTTTATTTTGGCTTATACAATTTATGCGCCAATTTCGTTAATTTTTTCTACATGTGGCCTTCGTCATTCCAAATTTTAGTCTTTGTTTGCGTACATCAACAATTTTAAACAATAATTAGCTCACGTTTTTGACAAAGAGTTCGGCAATGTGCCAAAAAATCTAATTACCTACTAGCGAAAATTAATGAAAAGCGTTTTTTTGTCATTTGTATCAAAATAAAGTGAATTTGTTTAGTAATAAGGCGCTCAGCTATAACAATCGCTTTCTTGAGAAAAGTTTATAATTTATTGGGTAGAGCAATTTTTTTGGGGCAAGATGGCTTCGATAAATTGGATTTCTGTGGGACAACCGTTTGCAAAAACAATAAATTGTTTTTTGATGATTAAGACTAAACAAATTTGCATTCCACTAAGAACATAAACACATTTTGTTCAGAGTGGGCGAAATCGAATTAGGTGTTATAATTTGGCAATTAAATCAAAACAAGCCGTGTCACCACACCCATTCTAATTATTTTCTCCAAATATAAAAATTGTGAAAATCTTGGCATTCGACAAAAAAAAAAAAAAATACAACAATTTTTAATAATAAACTCGCCATTTTCATTTCATTGGCATCGTGCCACAACTCCAAGCGAGTGAAAATTATTATAGCGATCTTAATTTGTTTGATTTTTATTAGCAAAATCTCGAGTGTTGCATGTTGGTGGTGAAAATTAATTGAAAATGCATGCATTTTTCTCCTTGAACCTAACAACATAATTTATGGATACGTATATAAAGTAAACTCAATGTAAAACCAAGCGGAATAATTAATACACAAAACCGTCTTTCGTCACACGTATCATTTAATTTCATTTAAAAAAAAAAAAAATAAGAAAAGCGGATTATAAAATTAGAGAAAATATTTTTAGAAATTTTCATCATTTCGATCTTTAAAAATGAAAGTCGAAAACAACATGAGATGAACGTGCATTCGCTAGGCAGAGAAAAAATACGATGGGACACTCGATTTTTTTTTTTTTGGAAAATTTAAAGAAAAACACATTTGTTTTTGTAATTATATAAATGAAAAACAAAATGAGAGAATTATATTTTAAATAAAATAAAAAAAAAATGTTACACAAAATTGAATTTAATCGCCGAATAATTTCTTTCCAAGATCCATCAACCGATGATTACGGCATGCCCGAAGTGCATCAGCTTTTTTCAATACTTCCACTACACTTTCATTAGCATCTACGAGTTGGCACAGGAAATCTTCATAAGCTGATTTAACATTTGCTGGAAGTGTTCCAATTTTGACTTTTTTGAGCGTCTCAATAATACCGCTCGCCCATCCACTTTCGATAGCGAACTCCGAAATCCATGGAATAGCTTGTAAAATTCCAGCCATTGTTTGCATTCCCAAAAACCATAATTCCATAATTTCCATCCAATGTTCTTTATAAGTCATCGCTACCACCAGGGCTGTTGGATCATTTGATTCGTCCACAATGTAAGCATCCCATAAAAATCGAATTGTCACCTGGATATATCGACAGATTGAGAAATCATTTTTCTTTACTTTGGTTGATTGATTTTTGAGTAGCAGTAATCCGAGCACGGCTAAATGTCCTTGCATTGGTAAATTATCGGTGGTCTCTTTTAATTCTGGTAGGTTATCGAAAATAAAACGAAGAAGGGTAGCAAATAATGGGCTTTGTTCTACTACCTTTGGTTCAAGAACTGTGATATTCATCAAAATATTACAGAGGCTTACAATTGCGGTACGCGAATCCTTCATTTCTTCCAATTGTTGTGGACTGATGATTGGATCTGGTTCGTTCATCCGCTTAAGTCGTTCGGCACGTGGTACTGGAGGTTTCTTGTAATGAGCAATCGAAAAATGGAAAGCTAAGCATTCGTACAATACGTCATCTTGTTTGGTTTGGAGTAGAATCGAACGAGCTTTGTCCTCGACGGCCAAGTGACAAAGTGCTGGTAGCAGGACACGTAATACGTCTGGAGGTGCTTCACCGCAATTTAAATTTCCTTTATTTTCCAAACGGAAATTCCGATTAGTGTGGAACGTTTCATTAGCGAGTTTTAAGATGAATGGCAATAGCGTATAAAGTTGTGGTCGCAAAGCTTGAGTTTCTTGTGCCAACCAAGCAGCGAGAACTCGAAGAATAGCACATGCGAAAGCACGTTCTTTTCCAACAAGATTATCCTTGATTTTATCGTTCGATAATTTCGTCAAAACTGAAGCCACACCATTAAAGGCTCCTTTCAATGCGGTGTAAGATTGTTGTTTTTCTTTTTGTTCCAAATCCAGCTGATCCGTCGTCATATAGTTGAGACACACTTCCAATACAACAAAGCATGGTACGATAAGATCTGCGCTGGCAACCGCTTGATGAAAATATTTTCCATCCATCTGCATTTTTACTTCGATCGCACACATTTGTAAGATGAGCAAGAAAAACTTTTTTGGATTTTCAACGTCACTAAGGGCCCATTCCGCTCCGAGTAAATCGAATGCAGCGGACACTAGTCTTATGGCCGGTTCGCGTTGATTTTTACCCAAACGGCTTCTAAATATATCGTTCAACCCTTTGAATAAACTCTCTGGCCATATTTCGTTTTGTAATGTGGTTGTGATTAGATCACGGCGACAGCTGTTTAGAAGCGAGGCAAGAATGGTGCACAATTCAAATTTACGTTCGTCGTGATCTGTTTCAAAATCAAGCGCAATTTTTTGAACCAGCGCATGGAATGGTTTGGGATCGGCCGGATCCCATGATCGAGTACCAAATTTATTTGTTAATTGTACGAGTAGATTTAACGCTTCATCTGTTTGGAAAGATTGTTGCGCATAAATTTGAGACATTTTTGAAATGACACCGAGTTCCAGTAGAGCATTTTGTCCATTCTCGAAATTTGCGATACTCCGTAAACAACCGTATGCATCATTAACAATCATTAAATTGTCATCATCATCGTCAGCTGCTTGGACGATATCCAAAAATATATCGATATTGCCTAACATATCTTTGTGTGTGGCAACCTCTTGATCGTTACAGAAAACTGAGAGCACTGACATTGCAACACTTTTGTACACGGATGGGGGACACCCATCTGGACCCTCTTTGCTGAGGAGCAGCTTCTTCAAAAATTTAAATCCAATCGCTTCAAAAAGCGCTTTCTTAGCAGCTGTATTACAATCTTTGCCTTTAATCAATTTTGTCACCATGAAAAGTCCAGCAAATTTCTCTGTATCATTTTTAGCGGTACTTAATATAGCACAACACTTTTGAATAGTTTCGGGAATCGACATTTTAAATCGAGTCTATTCCACACAGTTCGCACAAATAAAATATTTTTATTATTTTTTTTTTCACTTTCTAACTTCAAGATTTTCGCGACTAGATTTCAGAACAGTTAAGTAACGACTAATATAAAAATAATTATTGCCGAGCCATAGAGAAAATATTTCTGTATTTTCTTCGTTGTGTGTATAATTATAGACGTCCTATAGCGTAACCCCGTCCGTGTGTATCTAAATCTGGAATACGATCTCGCCTTCCAGTGTATTTATGTATGCTATGACTATGACCAACGATTTTACACGAAGCGATTTATAAATATAAATTTTCTCTCACAGAAACACAGATCATTTTCTTTCTAATTTACGTATTATTTTGGTTGATTATTTATGGAAAATTTTTAAAATGAGGTTATGTTCAAATTCTTAAGCAATTTTCGGCTTAATTTATTTATTTACAATATTTATATAAATCGTGTTTCTTATATAAATGATTTATAATTTATATTATTTAATTAAATGATATATAATAATTAAGATTACATTTTTTTTGGTTTATTGATTAAATAATAAAATGTACAGCATTATTTTTATAAAAGTATGACGTAAACTGTCAAAAATGACAGACCATAATGACGACATTACACATGACAATGTTATTGCGGATTGTTTTCTTGGAAAATAATCAATTTTCTTGCTAATCGTAATTTTTATAAATATTTTCCTAGATTATTACAAATTATACGTGTACAATTATTTATCTCACAAATAATTTCGTAGATAGAATAAAAATAACAACATTGTTGTCATACCCATTCATAAATCGAAGAACGACTCATTCTTGAACTTCAATGATTTTTTCACGAACATGCTAGCATACACGCAAAATATCTAAAAATAAATCTGTATATTAATTAAAATAAAGTCGTTACCTTGCTACATGCTTTTGAATCGCCTTTACGCGTTGGAATCAAAGTATTATCCAAATCAAAAAATATTGTTGTAATTTGATTTGGTTTAAAGAATTTTTTAGTTAATTTGGTAAATTTTATTGCTGCTGCCATTTCGGACGTTTCGTCGATCGTGTAACTTATTTATACAACTTTCGAACATATAAGCAAAAAAAATTGTTATTTATAGTTTAATTAGTTTATTTATTTGGTATTAATGCTTCTAATTAATGTTTTTCTTTTCGATTTATTTTCGTAGGAAAATTTATTATATATTTACACACTACACATAAAGAAAATGTCAATTTTTATACGTACGTCAAATATTACGTATTTTCAGCGAAATGCTATAAATTCTGCTGATAAGCAATTTTATACAAAACCGAACTCATTTTTATAGCATTGAAAATTTGCCTAAAATGAGTCGATAATGCAGTTATTAAAAAATTACAAATCTACATTCAGGCGCATATTGAAAATTGTTTCCAAATGCGTTGATACAAATAGGGTCGAATTGGTTTTTTATGTTTTGTTCTTTGAATTGCGTTAGATTACTTGTATTTGCAAATTTCTATTTAAACATTTAGAATTGAACACAGTAATGTAAAATTGGCGTTGCCATCATCGATGCCATCGGGACACTGGGCTAACTTCCATCTATACGCTGCAAACACTCCATTCAATTGTCGCCTTCCGTCACACGCTTCATCCTCAATTTGATACCGGTCGCACAGCAGTTACTTTAACAGACCTTCTAAATCGACGTTACAGGTTACAGCTTTTTGTGCTCTCCCGATGATAAAGGCTCTCTATAAGCCACTAGGTACCAGATCTCCGATGTTATAACTATTCGGCGTAGCATGCCGTTCAACAAACCTTAATTTTTGCATGGATTGATTTTTCCTAATACGAATTGATCCTTCATCTCGAGTCTGTCGTAAATCCGGAAGTTCGACTTCCGAAGGCTCTAATAACAGGTTTGCTAGCTAGCCCAATCAAAATTAATAGAGGAATACAGAAGACAAATAAATACCTTCTCTAGTAATAATAACGAAAACGTTGCGTTAAACACCACCAGGACAATAAAAGTGTGTTTCTTTTGTGATAAAAAAGGACATTTAAAGAAGGATTGTCGACATTACATTGAATGGAAATCCAAAGCTGAAAACAATAACATCAACTCACCAAAGTTTCATCATCACAAAGCGAAACAAGTAACAACCGAAAGTTAATATTGTTTTCACCTACGTTCCACTAAAAGGGAAAATATTTAGATCATTGATTCAGGAGCTACTACACACATGGTCAGCAATAAGAACAGCTTTATAGAATTTGGTAATTCAAATTCGCAAATAGTGGCCATGGTGAATAGTCAAATGGAACAAGCTGAAGATCAAGATACATGCTTAATAGAAATGGTAAACAACGAGAACTAAAAGCCATGATTCAATAAAAACCCAGGTTAGCTCGAAATATGTAAGCAAGTGGCCATCTTTTTTTTTGACGTCACCCACTTCTTTTACGTATAAATTACAACAACAAATAAAAAAACGAAAAGTAAACAAAGAATACCCAATCAAATCTTTTGTCTTTGGTAACAAGTCTTTTGCTTGTCTGGGATAGAGAAAATAATATGAAATTACACTAGTTAAAAAGAGACAAATTTCTTAGGCAACATGTCTTGCGGTTGTCTTCAGTATGTTACTAGAGACACAGGTATTATGTAAGTTAAAGCACTCCTATCGGTGGGAAATAGAAGGAATGGTAACAAGTCTTCTGGTTGTCTTGAAAATGTCTTCAAAAACCGCTTCGTTTTTGACACCAACGCACAAAAAGCATAATATTTCGCCATTTTTTGTAGTTTTTATTATTATTTTTGTGCGGATGGTGATGTGTTCAATTTTTTTGTAGGTTTAAAAGAAATAAATATTATTTAATTTAAATATAAAAAATATTTTTCTTATAAAATATTTTAAATTCAATACAATATTTATTTGTGAAAAAAATAAAACAAAAAGTGTTAACAAACCCAGCAAATGTGTCTTAAGTAACACATACAAGACAAACTCAAGACTTGTTATGGTAACAAACCCAAGTCAGTCAAAAGACAATTCCATGTATTTGGGACGAAGAGTCTTCAAAGAAATGTCTTGTGGTCGTTATACGCTTTATTAATTTATGTAACTAAAATGGTGACACTAGTAATGTGAATGTGGATTAAATGTCAAAACAAAACTTTTTTCTAAGAAATAGACGTGTAACATTTTATGGCCAAATTAATTAATGGTTTTCTTATAATTTTATTTATCAAAAGTTTAATTTAAAAGCTTTTTCGGCGAATGATTTTTAATAATTTGAAAGCTTAATACACATTCACAGCGGTAGTGACATCTACTTTTGCTTATCGCCATAAAGCGTATTGGCAACATGTATACAAGATGTCTTGGGTAACATATCTCAAGGTCTTCATAGGTAACATGTCTGGTGGTTGTTATTGGTAACATGTCTGGATGTTATCTTTTGTATTATGTTTGGTGGTCGTATTAAGTACTTTTCATCAGGCTTTTCAAACAAAATGCATTTATAAAATAATAAATAATATGTTGTCGAAAACATTTTTTCATATTAAATCAGACAAATTTTAAACTTCGTAATTATTCGTGTGGGCGTGATACACACATACATGAGATTTCTGCTTGGGTCTTTTGATTTTGAGTTAGTGAATATAATTCGCTAAATCAATACACTCTGGTTATATACTTAATGTATCTAGCGAGTTGGACTTTTGTAGTTCGGTCGTAGCTACCTGAGGAGTAGACATTACTTTTCAGTACGAAACCGAATTAGCGACACAAAAACCTCAAAGTGGTTCTGATTTATGAGAGTCGATACATTTTGTATTGACTCTGGGGGTAAAGAAAGGAGGAGGGGAATACAATTTTCTCCTTTTGCTGGGTAGATATATTAGATTTAGTAGTGTTGCTGCTTTAAACATGTTACCTAAGACAATCGTCATACATCTTGCTAAAGACAAACCCAGAACATGTTACCAATGAAAAACGCAAGACATGTTGCCTAAAACAACCACCAAACATGTTACAAAAGTCATCATCCAAACATGTTACCAATAACGACCACACCCAGCAAACGTGTCTTAAGTAACACATGCAAGACAAACTCAAGACTTTTTATGGTAACAATTAAGTACTTTTCATACCAGGCGCCTCGCCTCGAAATTTTTAGTTACCACACATGTGAAGCTGAGATCCTTTCATACCGGTGGCGTCGGCTTTGAACATTCGGTTGCTATCAAATATTTTATTTAGGTCCATTTTATACGTGAATTATAGCAAGAAATGAGATATTATGAATTTGTAACCTACATATGAGCTAGATTTTTCGGTAAATAAAAAACAATTGTGACAAAAATGTGATTTGTAGGTTATGTTGACAAAGCTCTTCGCTTTGTACTACTTTGAAATGTCGCAGTCGAGTGTGGAACGCATTGCCTTGGCCTTGTAGATAACTTCATTGCAAAATATTTTGATTTTTTAAATTATCACTTAAAAATAAATTATTTCTCAACAAATTGAATTTATTTCTATAAAATTAAACGATATCAACCAAATAAAACTAATTTGCATAATTCAAAAATGAAATAAAGAATTTTTATTTTTGAAGCTCAAAGCCGAGGCGCCTGGTATGAAAAGTACTTTAACAAACCCAAGTCAGTCAAAAGACAACTCCATGTATTTGGGACGAAGAGTCTTCAAAGAAATGTCTTGTGGTCGTTATTAGTAACATGTATATAAGATGTCTTGGGTAACATATCTCAAGGTCTTCATAGGTAACATGTCTGGTGGTCGTTATTGGTAACATGTTTGGTGGTCGTTATTGGTAAGATCTAGCATGTCTGGATGTTGACTTTTGTAACATGTTTAGTGGTCGTATTAGGCAACTTGTCTTGCGATCTTCATTGATAACATGTTTCGGGTTTATCTTTAGCAAGATGTATGACGACCGTCTTAGGTAACATGTTTGAAGCAGTCACACTCGTAATATATCTACCCAGCAAAAGTAAAAAATATTATTCCCCTCCCCCTTTCTTTACCCCAGAGTTAATACAAAATGTATCGGCTCTCAAAAATGAGAACTTTTTTGAGATTTTTGTGTCGCTAATTCTACGACCAAACTATAAAAATCTAACTCTCGCTAAATACATTAAGTATATAACCAGAGTGTATTGACTTAGCGATTTATATTCATTAACTCAAAATCAAAAAACCCAAGCAGAAATCTTATTTGTGTGTGTATCATGCCCACACGAATAATTACGAAGTTTAAAATTTGTCTGATTAAATATGAAAAAATGTTTTCGACAACATATTGTTATTTTATAAATGCATTTTGTATGAAAAGCTTAGTATGAAAAGTACTTAATACGACTACCAAACATAATACAAAAGATAACATCCAGACATGTTACCAATAACGAACACCAGACATGTTACCTATGAAGACCTTGAGATATGTTACCCCAAGACATCTTGTATACATGTTATCAATAACGACCACAAGACATTTCTTTGAAGACTCTTCGTCCCAAATACATGGAATTGTCTTTTAACTGGCTTGGGTTTGTTACCATAACAAGTCTTGAGTTTGTCTTGCATGTGTTACTTAAGACACATTTGCTGGGTTTGTTAACACTTTTTGTTTTATTTTTTTCACAAATAAATATGGTATTGAATTTAAAATATTTTATAAGAAAAATATTTTTTATATTTAAATTAAATAATATTTATTTCTTTTAAACCTACAAAAAAATTGAACACATCACCATCCGCACAAAAATAATAATAAAAACTACAATAAATGGCGAAATATTATGCTTTTTGTGCGTTGGTGTTAAAAACGCAGCGGTTTTTGAAGACATTTTCAAGACAACCAGAAGACTTGTTCCCATTCCTTCTATTTCCCACCGATAGGAGTGCTTTAACTTACATAATACCTGTGTCTCTAGTAACATACTGAAGACAACCACAAGACATGTTGCCTAAGAAATTTCTCTCTTTTTAGCTAGTGTAATTTCATATTATTTTCTCTATCCCAGACAAGCAAAAAACTTGTTACCAAAGACAAAAAATTTGCTGGGTATTTATCGGAATTGCATGACGTCACGAACACGTGGTTTGAAAAATCGAGCTAACCTGGGGTTTATTGAATCATCTCGTTTAAAAAATGACCTTTACGTGCCAAAATTTGATTGTGGTTTAATATCAGTGAAACGACTAGTAGAAAACGATTATAATTTCAGTGTACAGTCACGACTGTGAAATAATAAAAGAAAACGTAATAGTTCGTGAAACGAGGCATTAAATTAGCCGATTGTGATTTGAAAGAAGTTTGTGTGGTATGTGTGCAAGACAAAATGACGCACAAACCGTTTCTAAAATTATCACATAATAAAACCAGTGCTCCGTTGGATTTAATATACACCGATGTTTGTGGCCCTATGGCGACCACAACATCAGGTGGAAAGAAATACATACTCACATTTATAGATGATTATAGTAGATACACAATTGTTTACTTACTTCAAAATTATTCTGAGATAACCGAAAAAATTAAGGAATATGTGCAACTCGTGAAAACTAAGTTTATGAAAACACCCAAGATTATCAGATCTGATAGAGGCGGCGGAGAGTATATAAATTTAAATATGCAAAGTTTTTGTAATTAACAAGGTATATAGAAATGCAGTATACAGCAGGTTATTCACCGCAGCAGAATGATGCTGCTGAAAGAAAAAATAGATATATTATGGAAGCTGCTCGATGTATGTTATTGGACGCCAAAATAGATAATACGTTTTGGGGTGAAGCGATTATGACGGCAAATTACTTGCAAAACCGATTACCATCAAAATCAGTTCCAAATACACCATTTGAATTATGGGAAAGAAAGAAACCAAAGGCATAACGAGCAGAGATCCAAGTTAGATCAGAAGGCAACCCAAATATGATAACATTTGTTGGCTATGACAATAATGCAAAAGTTTACACAGTAGTTGATACAATTATAAAACGTATTTACATAAGTATAAAGGGGTCCCATTTGAAACGCGATATTTTAAAACGCGATATGGTACAAAACGCGATATGGTACAAAATGCGATATGGTATACCAAACGCGATATTTCAAAATGCGATTTCCTATAGTATTAATAGTGAAGGAAAAATTTATTAAATGAAGGAATACGATTAATAATTATTGTTAATTAAAATTTTAATTTTAAAATATCGCGTTTTGTATATCGCGTTTTGCAATACCGCATTTTGTACCATATTCGAAACACTAGATGATTCAACTAACTCAAACAGCGAGGAAACTGAACAATCCGTATCAAATTTAAGGAAATCTAGCAGGGATTATTTTGAAGTGCCACCAGTTCGTTTAATCGAAAAAGAGTCGAAAACATAAAAATATTTACACTTCAAATGAGTATAAGCTTATAATCGAAGTGGCCACAAAAAATCCACGACCCTACAATGTAAATCAACGAAGCTATACTAGCGTATATGATTTAGACCTTCTGACAAAACAGGTCATAATAAATAAATCAAAAGATTCTAATAACGAAAGAGTAAACTGGCTTCACATAAAATGGTTTCGCTTTTTAGCTGGTAATTGGTTTGTACAATTCAAGTTTGATGTCAAGGAAAAATTTTACGAATTGATAGTAAATAATCAGCCAATTAATTGGGGCAACACTACACTGCAACTAAAATACAATACTCGACTACCTTTATCAAACCTTTAAAAAAAGATCTTTTAACTATGTTAAAAGAATCACCTTATGTTTAAAATTAAATAAATCATTGGAAATATTTCCAAATTGCTTTTTGGTTTTCGTTATATTCTTTGACTGTAGATTTTGTCATTCTGTTATCGTCTGCCGAATTGTGGTTTTTTAGCCAAGATTTAACAAATGGAGTGGCATCCCAAATCTCAATAGGTTGACCTATTAACTTTAAAGTCATTAAATTTGATAGATTCGGAACAGTAAATCTTGCTCTAATATCCGTAAACTGACTATTAAGTTCATTAACGAAAACCCTCTTTCTGCTTCAGCACTGCTAACGGCAATCGTATTAATAATATTTTTAGCTTTTTGTATTGTGGTGGAAATTGTTTTAGATTTAGGATCCCCATTATTTTTTATGACTAGTTCTATATAATTTCAAAAAGCGTTTTTATCGATCTCATATTTAAAAATATCATGAAATTTGTCAAATTTTTCTTCGGTTTCTATCCAAGGCACCACAATATCTTCAATATTCCATGTGATTGGCTCTAGTAAAATTGCAAGTTTGTAAATTTTTCCGTTGTCAATATTTCGGTTCTTTTTAGTTTTTTGGAAATTGGAACAATCCATTAGTCTCAATTTTAAATTTTTTATAACGCATCTCTAGAAAGACTTCCATAAATTGTGTTCTCGTTGAAGTTTATATTTTTGTAGGCTTCTGTTTTCATTAGTTCGTAAAGACCGTGACGATTTTTAAGAATTTCAAAAACACAAATGGTACGTCTTGTTAATTGATCTCCACTGGCAATATTTATAGATCTGGCTTGTAGGGAGTTTTAAAGAACCGAGCACTCCTGAAGAATGTCATTCATAAGTGCCAAATCGACTAAAAAATATTTATTTTGTAAACGTTTTGCCATTCCTGAACATTTTTTTTTGAGAAAAAAAAAACAAGTATAAAGCTGGATAGCTTCGCCATATAGCAAGAGCTGCTCTTAGGCTGCATGATGCCCATCTAAGGTCCCAATACTCTTCCAATTTTTACAAGAGTGATATTAAGGTTTTGCGAGATGTTGGTCAGTTCATTTTGATTTGTGTTTGACTGATGAAAAATACAATATATTTTATCCATGGACGCTTTAAAATGGTTCACTTGTTTAACCTAAAACCTATCTTCTATCTAAAACCAATTGAAGGCGGTGACTAAGACAATGCCAAATAATAACGTTTGGAAACATCTCTATGATTCTTGCACTCACACCGGCTTTTCAACATAGCATGACACTAGCACCGTCAGAGCATAATCCTATTAAATAATTTCTTAAATAGTTAAGATCAAACCATCAATAGTTAAGATCAAACGGGGGTCTATTATGAAATTTTTACGATTTCGTAAAATTCGATCCGCCGCGGATATTCCTATTATGAATTTTTTCGAAAATCGTAAAATCCGCCTTATTATGAACCAAAAAAAAATACGAAATCGAATTTTTCGAAAAGCAAACGTCAAAATCCGACTGCTTTATATGTGACGAATATCGTATTTACGACGATAATGAAGAAAGGACGCGTATTAAAAATTAAAATATGTATAATAAAATACATACATATTAAAATTTAACATTAATTACTTTTTAAAATGTAAATTAAATAATTATTTTATACAAATTTATTTACAATTTAATTAAAAGTTGTTTAATTGTTAAAATTTGTAGGTATAACATAAAATGGAAAACTTTATTATCGTAAATTTTACGAACAAAACGAAAGTTTCATAATAGGAATATCCGCCGCGGATCGAATTTTTCGATTTCGTATTTTACGAAGTCGAAAAAATTTCATAATAGCCCCCCTGTTAAAAATAGTTTTTGAATCTTGTGTTTCAAGTTCAACTATATCAACGAAAATTGTTGGCGAAACGGAGAATTCAAGATCAGATTCAATTTTAATAAAACCAATGAGAGTTGCTTTATTGGATACAGTCGAAGCTTCATCAATTATGGTACATATTTTTAAAGTTTGCTTGATTATTGCACTAAAAATTTGATTTTTAACTTCTTTTGCGATGTGTTCTATTATTTTGTTTGCTGTATGACGAGAATGTAGTCCAATGCCCATGTCCAAACCATTTGTTACTTGAAGTTCAATGAAAGTTTCCTTAACTAATAGTTTGTGATGTTCAACAGATAGTTTGTGTGGGTTGGACGCAAAATATATGCTCATCTTTTTTCTTAGAGAGTTGTTGTACCGTTTTGTTTTTACCGACAGTAAAAATTCGACAGTACATAATTCCCAACGATAAATTAAAATCCTCTGATGCACATAATACCACCTTTGTTTACCGAAATTTTCTCATTAAGTAAACCGCTAATAAATTAATAGTCTCTCAACTATATAAATTATTTGGCTTTTTATTAATTATTATTATTTTTTTTTTATCAATTTTTTTTTTTTTAATCACAAGACATACACAACTGTTTGAGCTTAAATTTTAATTATTTTTATACAATTTTAGTGTTTAATAAAATGTTTATTATTTATTTTGTTATTTTAATATATTTTTTTATTGTTGGTTGGTTGGTTGTTTGTTTGTTTGTTTTATTTATTTTTTAAAATTATTTTTTATAAAAACATGACAATTACATAATTTTGTAATCCATTATTTATTTAAGAAAAAAAAAAATGTTTTTTTTTGTATAATTTAATAAAACAATAAAAACATAATTATTATTTATTATATATATATTATATAAATTTACATAAATATTAATAGTTGTTCTTTTTATTTATTTATTACATATTTTGTATAAAATATTTTTATTTTTTAGGGATTGAGTGTGTTTTATTTTCTGGCCTGTTTCTTGATTTTATTCTTGAAATATTTTTTTTATCTATTGTCCTTCGATATTTAATTATATAATATTATTTTATATAAATTACTCGTAATAATACATAAATTTTTATTTTGTGTGTTTACTTAAAAACTGATAAAATTTAGTTTTTAGTACAATCTAATTTTTTTTTTGTTTAAAAATAAGTTCTTGAAAAATAATTAATTAAAATTTAATAATAAATAAGTTTTGTTGTTTTATTTTGTTTAATTTTAAGAATGATATTTTTTATAAAGATACATAGTTTTTTTTTTTTTTTTTTTGGATATTAATAGTAATAATAATGATATTAATAGGAATATTAATAAAAATGTTTGTAACTAGAAATGATATGTTAAAATTAAATTAATTATAGCCGCATGATAATTAAGGTTTTTTTTAGGCCAAACTAAATTATTTTTATTAAAGTTGTTTTTTTTAATAACATTAAAATTATTATTTTCATTATTACTATTAATGGTTTATTAATTTTACACAAATTTTTGTTTAATTATATATAAGTAGTATAAAACTTAATTTTACAAATTTCTAAATTTTTTCGGTATTATTGTGTGAATGAAGTTTTTAAAGCGTATTTATATTATAAAATTAAAATAAGATAAAATAAAATTATTTTATTTTAATTTTATATATTTTTTTAATTAAAAAAGCTTAAGGGACCGATTTTATTACCAAAATAGTTTATTACTATTATATATATCTGCTGAATAGTTATGTTTAAGCATTTTAAATTAATTAAAGTATTTTTTTTCTCTATTTTCCTATTAATTGTACAATCATCACTTGTTTGGGTTTTTCATTAATTAATTATTAAAAAAAAAAGTTTTATTTACAAGATTTTTATTTTCAATTTTATTTTTTATTATACATAATTTTAAATTACGGCTCGCGGGGCAGACAATTCGCTGAAGTTAGATGGATGTTGGAATTACTGCGCACTATTATGAGAGATCTATTCTACCTACCTTGTGAAATATTAATTATTTACGTTTATTGTAGACTTGTCGATAAGAATACTAAAATATGTGATGTAAATCGATCGATCCCAGATCAATATGATTAGGCGATCTCGCAGTCTTATATCGTAACGAATTATTTAACCCGACTTGCCATTTAATTTACAATTTATTTATTTTTTTTATTCATTTAACTTAGGCAAGAATGAAAAATAATATTTAATAATATATAATTATTTAGTTTTATTTATTTATATATTTATAAATATTAATTGCATAAAATAATACTCTCATTTATTTTGAATAAAATCAAAATAATTTTTAATTTATGTACGTGTTATTGTATATATAAATTTTTTAAAAATAATTATGCCTTAATTTTATTTAAGATAATAATTTTCTATTTATATTATTTTTTGTTGTTTTTATTAAAAAAAAACTTTTAAGTATTATTTATTTATTTATTTTTTTGTTTCAATAAATTTATATATAATAATAATAATAATAAATACATAAAAATTATAATTAATTAATTAATAATATTAATACATAATAATAATAATAATAATTATATAATATATATATTTTAAAGAATAATTTAGTCACAATCCCTAGATCTACGTTGAAATCTTCTCATTCGTCTATGCCATTCATCCTTCCATTCTATGACTATAGATTTTGGTCCAATACCAAGGGCACCCGGTGGTCCTTCCATATCCTTACCCAATATTAGATAAGACCTAAAAAAAAAAAAATTAAAAATATTTATTAATTTATTTATTTCATTCAAATTTATAATGGAACTTTGTTTTAAAACATCAATACGAGTTTGAAGGCCAGATAATATTTTGAACTAATCAAAAGTATTTAATATTAAGTAGCTTGAAAATTACCTAACTATTTTCACTTTTATTTCATTCTGTCTTATGTCTCTAATATTGGTGGTGGTGTTTATAAAAACTATTACACACCCTGTGTTAATTTTGTCTAGCATGTCAATGACATAAATTTTGCTATTAGTAATTAACGTGTATTGTATATTTATCAATAAAAATAATATTGTACGAGTGAAGGCAAAAATTTGTCTTTTAACATAAAAAAATACAGCGCGCTGATTGGTTGAAATAGCTGTCACTTTTTTAAGGGTTATGTAATTTTGCCTGAAAGGCAAAAGAATTTGCGGTATATCCAAAATTGAACCATGCCAATTTTCAGTTTGCCTTCTAGGCATATAGCCTACTTTATGCGACTATTTTTATTGCACTAATGGCAAAAATCGTACATGTAAAAATTTGTCGTTTAAGGTAAATAAATACAGCGCGCTGATTGGTTGAAATATCTGTCACTTTTTTAAGGTTATATAATTTTTGGCTCCGGGAATCCCAGTCAAAAACATTTCAGTGAAAAGAAAAAAGGAATTTCAGTCAAAAATTAAAAGGCAATTCAGTCAAAATAGTTTTAGACTGAAATGCCTTTTTATAAAGAAGTTCAATCAAAAACTAAAAAGGCATTCAAGTCAAAACTTTTTTCCAGGAACAGAAAACAGTTTGACTGAAATGCCCTTTGTGTATTTGGACTGAAAAACCTTCTTGAAAGGCATTTTAGTCACAAATTTTTGGACTGGAATCCTCATTAAACTATTTTTGGTCTGAAATGCGTTTTTAGAATGTATTCCAATCAAAAAACTAAATAGACTTTCAAGTCAACAATTTTTTAACAGGGATTCTTTTTGGATTTTTGACACAAATTCTTTCAAATAATTCAGTCAAACAATTAGAAAAGGAGTCTCAGACAAAATTTTTCTAAAAAGTCAGATTAATGTTAGGCTCCGGAAATTTCAGTCAAAAATATTTCAGTCAAAAACAGAAAGGAATTTCAGTCAAAAATTAAAAGGCAACTCACTCAAAATAGTTTTAGACTGAAATGCCTTTTCAGAAGGAAGTTCAATCAAAAAAATAAAAAGGCATTCAAGTCAAAACTTTTTTGACTGAAATTCCTTTTGCATTTGTGACTAAAATACCTTTTGAAAAGGTAATTGTGTCAAGCAATTAAAAAGGAATTCCAGGCAAAATTGTTCTTGGGGAATTCAGTCAAAAACAATTCAGTCAAAAAACAAAAGGCATTTCAGTCATAAAATTTCCCATACAAATATTATAACTAAAACTTCTTTTTAAGAGGAACTTCAATCGATAAAAGGTATATCGGTCAGAAAACAGTATGACTGGAATGCCCTTTGTGCATTTGGACTGAATAACCTTCTTGAAAGGTGTTTTAGTCACAAATTTTTGGACTGGAATACCTTTTGTTTGGTTTATTTTATTAGTCGCATCGTAAACAATTGATCGTGTTACAATTGAGCGTAAATAGTTGATCGTAGATACAATTGATCGTAGAAACAATTGATCGTGGATACAATTGATCGTATGAATTATTGATCGTGGATACAATTGATCGTGGAGACAATTGATCGTATCAACTATTGATCGTGGATCAATTGATCGTGTGGACAATTGATCGTGGATCCATGGTCAATTCCACGTATTCATTTGCAACAACAAAATCTTGTTTAACAAAATAGTGCAATTATTTTTCTTTTTAGTAGGTGTCATTAATACATTCTATATAATCCGCTCCTAAGTGCGGCACGCAGTGCGACATGTTTGCTGATCCCGGCTCCCACGTCCCCCGAAGTTGAAATCTAAAGCCCTTCGGAGCGCTAATCGGGGGAAAGCGCAGCGACCTCCCACATGCCCGTGAGAGTTAACGAAGCCGTTAGCCTATACAATTCTAAGTTAAATTAGTCGGAATAGGGTCGATAGACCAAATGTGTCGAAAGGCCGAATGTGTCGAAAAACCGAATAGGTCGAAAGGCCGAATGTCGAAAGGTCGATTGTGTCGAAAGGCTGAATGTTAAAAGGTTGTATGTATCGAAATTGATTTTAATATTTCATCTTTTTATGAACGAAAATTTTCAAAATTTATATTTTTATGAAAACCAAAATTTATATTTTTATCAAAATTTGTATATAAAAATGTTTAATAGTAAATCACCTTAAATATTAAAATCTTCTTGCGTTTTATTATCATATAATTAAAAATTAATTAAGGGTTGGCTACCTTATCTAGAAAAAAATCCGGAAGCTGAAAATCCAGAAAAAAAAATTCAGAAACAAAAAACTCAGAAAAACAAAAATCCAGAATACTAAAATCCAGAAACATAATTATCAAAGTGCGGACCAAATTATAATTAAAATTTATAAAATGTCTATCAAATTTGAGTTTTCCGTAAAGTTCTTAATATTTATGATAAAAGAAATTGCTTCCCTTTTAGACACAGATCAAAGTAATCGTATCGCTCATATCGCCCCTAATAATAGTCTAAAAATGGAGTTAATTTCTGGATTTTCTTCCAGGCAAATGAAGTGACCCACCCTATTAATTAATTACTTATAATAAAAAAAATAAATAAATAAATTTGTTTTTTCGACAAAATTTGATCACATTAATTATGCTACATGCACAGGACTTATTAGCACGTATTTTCAATTTATTTAAATTATTTTACATTAAGAAATAAATTCAATGGTTTTAAAGATTCATTTCAATCAATTAAGTGAAGGAAAATTTAATGAAAATTCGGCCTTTTGACTTTCGGCATTTGACATATTCGGCCTTTCGGTTTCGACACATTCGGTCTTTCGACCCATTCGGCTTTTCAACATTCGGCCTTTCGACACATTCGGCCATTCGACATTCGGCCTTTCGGCATTCGGCCTTCGGACCCATTCGGCCTTTCAACATCGAACGATCAGTCACTAAATCAAAAGAAATTCCAATAAAAAATGTTTTGACTTGAATGCCTTTTTTGTTTTTTGATTGAACTTCCTTCTGAAATGGCATAAATGTTTTCTATTTTGACTGAGCTGCCTTTTAATTTTTGACTGAAACTCCTTTCTGTTTTTGACTGAAATGCTTTTGACTGGGGTGCCAAAGCCAATATATAGATCTACGAAGGCATTTCAGTCAAAAAAACTAACCAAACAAAAGGTATTCCAGTCCAAAAATTTGTGACTAAAATACTTTTCAAGAAGGTCGCTCAGTCCAGAAACACAAAGGGTATTTCAGTCAAACTGTTTTCTGACCGAAATACCTTTTCTTTGGACTGAAATTCCTTTTTAAAAGTAGTTTTAGTCATAATATTTGTATGGGACATTTTATGACTGAAATGCCTTTTATTTTTTGACTGAATTGTTTTTGAATGAATTTCCCAAGAACAATTGAATATGCAATTTCGAAAAGGGCACATCTCGAACATTTTGACAAAACCGTTTTTTCACGTTAATGTGATGGAAATATATCCCCGCACCTATTTTGTTTGAAATAGGCACATCTCTTGTATTAATACTGCCACCAGTGTTGATGTGTATGACAGTAATTTCGAAAAGGTCACGACTCTTGGAGATGTGCCCTTTTCGAATTTATTAATGCATTTCACTAATCGGCGAAGGCGATATATCTCCGTCTCTTGCTGACGTGATTTTGATACATAAAAGTTTCGTAAAGTTTATACAGCACACTAGGTATAATATTATTGCAGATTCTTAATTAACTAAAAAACTGCTTATCAATTTTAAATTTTTTTTTACTTCCAATTAAATATAAAAATTCATATTTAATCACAGTTAATTTCAAAATTCATTTCTATTCTTATTTGTATATGATTAAACCTAATATGCATTTTTATTGAATAACTAGTATTGGTCGTGTGATCTTCTTTCCGAATCACTTCACCAGCTCCTGGCATTTGTGAACGGTGATTTATTCCAAATTCGACAAATTTAAATCAAAAATTTCATTTTCTTTTTGTGTTTCTCATTGTTAATAGACTGTTACTCGATTCCAAAAATGTTCGATCGAATTCAGATCAGGTGAGCGATCACGCCGTTGTAATTTGCTTAATTAATTCTGTCGTTTGCTCTGATTGAGGTATGGTTGGTCGTTGTTTTGCTGAAAATACAAGCCTACTGGGGACTTTAATTATCCGAACTGCAATGACATTCTTCTATCACCTCTAACGAATGAAGGTTTATAAATCTTAATTATTTAGAAGGTATCATTCACAAGCAGTTGCTCGAAATAGTTTGAAAGACCCGAGCCGTTCCTTGTTTTTTCAAACATAGTCACAGATAAGAATAGACAGATGTACATCTTGTATGGGCCAAATTTACATTAGAAATTTCAATACAATAATTCCAATCCAATCCTTTTAGAGCAGGACGTAAATTTCTGTCTCTTTTTATCTTTTTTTACGTATGGCTATTTTGATTATATCAAAGCAAACATAAACCTACTTCAAACAAAATTGTATTTTACAATATATACGTCCTGCTCTAAAAGGATTAGATTAGAATTTGGTATTGAAATTTCTAATGTAAATTTGGCCCATACAAGATGTACATCTGTCTATTCTTGTCTGTGACATAGTTTTGATGCCGAAAAGGAGGAAAAAAGTACTATGAATTGACAAAATAAAAGCTAATCTGTTTGGTTCTGCAGGTCGACATTATAAATGATCTCAGCCCAATACAAACTCTCGCTCTAATATACGTGGTAGTGGTCTTTTTCTGGCATGGAACATGACAATTTATTGTCCGGAAAATGGAATGATTGCGGTTGTTAACATTCATATTATTAACTCATCTAATTCTTGGTTATACCGAAGAAGATAAACCACCACGCTTGTGTTTTCAGCAAGATAGCGACCTAAAGAATACCTCGAGGTAGCAAAATATTAGTTTAACGATTATGAAATGGGGGTCGCGCAATGGCCAAGTCAGTCACCTGATCTGAATCCGATCGAACATTTTTAGAATCGAGTAAAAGTCTATTAACAATGAGAAACACAAAAATAAACAGAAATTTTGGAATTGAAATTTGTCGAATTTGGAATAAATGACCGTTCACAAATGCCAGGAGCATACGACCAATGTTATTCAATAAAAACGCATATTACATCTAATCATGCACAAATAAGAGTAGAAATGAATTTTGAAATTAACTGTGTTGTACGTTTATGTTTCAGGAATTTCGGAAAGGGCACATCTCTTATGTATAAAATATATAAAAAAATATATAGAATAAAGATTAACATTAAATATTTATATAATTTTCGATTACTTTTTGACCCTACATGTAACCTTAAAATAAATTGTATAAATTTATTTACTACTTTAGAAAATAATTAGTTTTCTTCAATTCCTGAAAAATTTAATTTTTCAGACATGTGCCCTTTTCGAAATTGCATATTCAATTTTGCCTGGAATTCCTTTTTAATTGTTTGACTGAATTACCTTTTCAAAAGGTATTTCAGTCACAAATGCAAAAGGAATTTCAGTCAAAAAAGTTTGACTTTAATGCCTTTTTTGTTTTTTGATTGAACTTCCTTCTGAAAAGGCATTTCAGTCTAAAATTATTTTGATTGAGTTGCCTTTTAATTTTTGACTGAAACTCCTTTCTGTTTTTGACTGAAATTCTTTTGACTGGAGCGCCGGAGCTAACATATAGGACTACGAAAGCATTTCAGTCGAAAAAACTAACCAAACAAAAGGTATTCCAGTCCAAAAATTTGTGACTAAAATTCTTTTCAAGAAGGTCGTTCAGTCCAAAAATACAAAGGGCATTTCAGTCAAACGGTTTTCTGACCGAAATACCTTTTTTTATAACGTTTTTATTAACTCGCTTTCTTGTCTGTCTGTTTGTCTGTTCGGTACAAATTTTGCAATCGATTTTAAACTAACTTCCCGATAAGCTAACAACTTGAAATTTTAAACATAGCTCAGAACTGGATGACAATGGAATATTCAGTAGTTTGCGATATATTTCGACTCCAGGTGGTACTTTAAATTACGTTTTTCGAGATCGTTACAATAAACCGACGTCATACAGTATGCTGATTTTTTATGCATTCAAAATTAAGTATGAAAAAATTTAAAGTGTATTACAATGAAGACCAGTACAAGGATTTTGTTCAAAAAATGAGACTTGAGAGTTGCGATTTTCGTGTACGTACTAGATAGACAACAGTAAATATTATTGTTGTTTGGTTTAATTTTAATATTATCGTACATCTAGTAAGCAGATAAAAATTGCAACTCTCAAGTCTCATTTTTTGAACAAAATCCTTGCACTGATAAAAATTCAGAAGAAAACAATTCGATCAATAACTTGCCGCCTCCAAGTTATATTAATTATTTGGCGCCAGGTTCGACAGGTTGCCGGACAAAAGTTGGTTCTAAGTTTGTTATCCTCCAAGAAACCGAATACATAATCATAAAATATTCAAGTATCCGAATACATGAATACAAAATAACCGAGTACTAGAAAATACATCAGCACCTTTGTTGGCAACACTAAAAAAGCAGAAAATAAATTAAATAAAAAAAAACTTTTTAATATATCTCGATTTTAAAATGGACTAAAAAGAAGAAAATAATTTTTCCTTGCCTCACAGTACCGAAAATTCTGAGAGTTTACGATTGTAACTTTTAAGCAACTATGAGAATATTTGGAAAATTTAAAACGAAAAGCGTGGAGCGCATATAATGGTGTAATACGGTTCTGATGGCTACATAATACATACTAAAGAAAGCTAACTATGGCAATAAAAGAATTATAGTTAACATCACTTGTCAGGGAGCATAATTAAATTGTTAATGAACCATGTATCAAAACTTCGTTAGATGCGCTCCACGTTTTTCGTTTTAAATTTTCCAAATATTCTCATAGTTGCTTAAAAGTTACAATCGTAAACTCTCAGAATTTTCGGGACTGTGAGGCAAGGAAAAATTATTTTCTTCTTTTTAGTCCATTTTAAAAACGAGATATATTAAAAGGTTTTTTTTATTTAATTTTTGGACTGAAGTTCCTTTTTAAAAGGAGTTTTAGTCATAATATTTGTATGGGGAATTTTATGACTGAAATGCCTTTTGTTTTTTGACTGAAATGTTTTTGACTAGAATTCCCGGAGCCTTAATGTTATGGTTCGTCCAGACTATGAAAACTATTAAAATTAAATCTACCTCTTCCAGAGAAAATTTCTGGAAATGGAAGCAAATCTGCCAAATGGTATTGCAGTCCAAAACTATGTGAATGAAGTACCTTTCATGAAGGTCCAAATAAATAACAGGCATTTCAGTCAAACTGTTTACCTTTTTTTAAAAAAAAAAATTATGACTGAAACTCCTTTCGTTTTTTGACTGAATTGTTTTTAACTATATTCCCGGCGAACAAATTTGCCTGATATTTATTTTTAGTTGTTTGACTGAATCTCATTTTCATAAGGTATTTCAGTCATACACACATTTTTTAAAACACACACATTTTAAAATTTTTAAAAACACTTGTTAAATATTTCGCAAAATTACACTGATTGAGTGATTTTTTAAACCTTTTGTAATTTTGCGAAATATTTAACAAGTGTTTTTAAAAAATTTTAAAAATGTGTGTATTAAGTGTGTTTCGCCAAGTGCCTACGGCAGAAAGTGTAAAAAAAAGTAGTATTTCAGTCACAAAACCAAAAGGAATTCCGGTCAAAAATGTTTAGATGAACTTCTTTCTGAAAAGGCATTTCAGTCAAAAACTTTCTTTTAATTTTTTACTGAAACTCGTTTCTGTTTTTGACCGAACTACTTTTGGCTGGGGTCCTGGAGCCAATGTATAGGTCTACAAAGGCATTTCAGTCAAAAAAACCAACCAACCACAAGGTATTTCAGTCGAAAAAAACATATTTGAGCAAACTCAAAGGCATTTGAAAGAAGAAGACTTGTACTATAAGATCCCACACATGAACTTTTGAAAAATCGCGGTGCTAGATAACCTCAAATATGTCAAAAAACAGTGTTTTTGCACTTTTAGGCTAGAATATCTCATAAACCTGACGTGATAGAGCAATCCTGAGCCCATATTCGGATTCAGCGTGAAAAATTACTTCGGAAACAACTATTCACTGTCCAGGGGCACCAAATTTTTAAAATTTTGCAGGGTATAGTGTAATTCAACATTTTTCGAGTAATTTCTTACTCTTAATAAAGTAATATTAATTTCAAAACAAATTTTGGGCCGGTTCTTTAGATAACGCTCTAAAAACAGTTTAAAAATGTATTCAGTGCCACGTACTTTACTCTGCTGCTGTTTTATGTATTGTGCGGTTATCTAACCGGCAATATTTCTTTTAGTTAATTGTTCTAATAATTTCGATAAAATATATAAAATCCAATAAAATTAATGTATGCTGAACATTATGTGATGTTCAACATCTTGGCTTTTAATCGCACCGACTAAGCTTACTATACATTACGAACTCTCACTAAAGGTACTTCTAAATTTGCACATTAGCATGTGCTATCCTAAAATCCGCAAGTTGATTCATCTATAGCATAGGATTATCTTTAAACTCAGTAAAAATTGAAAAATTAAAAAACACGTAAATATGATCCCACTCTAAATACTAACATCAGGGTGCCGATTGGTCGGAGGTCTGTTGATAGCCTCGCAATAGGCAGCAAGGGAGCATATGGTGTTAACCACCATTCCCGGTTTTCTGTCAACAACGTCCACGTTAGCTCAAACTAACAAATAATAGGGTTCAATAGCCGATAATAACCACGGTTAGCCGATAGTAATCATGTTATCCTAGATGCAATTGGCAATTCACGTTTTGGATGCTTTAGCCCCATTCTAAATTGTACTGTATTTGAACAATTAGCTCACCTTTCTTACAATTCAAGCGGCAAGCAAGATCTTACTTGTGGTACTTTGTTTTCACTCACACCACGTACCACCATAACTAACTTTTTATGGCCCGAGTTGGATGATATGGATGGGACGTTTTATCGTTTCAACAAGACCGGGCCATTTGCCACACAGCGAATGCTTCCCGGAGTGCATTAGCTCGCGAAACAGCGAGGCCATTTGCCCACCGAGATTGTGCCATTTGACACTTTTGAACTTCTCTCTTTGGGGCTATCTAAAAAAAGGTCTATGCTAATACACCAGCAACATTTCAAGAGCTAAAGGATGAGATAATATGGGATATTGGTGGAACAGAGGAGATATTATGAAAGGATATCATCCTAAATTTGGATAAATGGATTACCGAAGCCATGGTGAACATTTTGGTCGAAATTTTGTTTCACGCATAATTAAATCCAAAGGATTCCAACGCAATAATTTTTAATTTACTATTTACATGGTGAAACTCTTACCCCGCCATGATAAATGTATTGTTACACAGTCTATGGCAGTGATATTTAGATTAAAATGATAAACTACCACCAGCGAAAGCAAGTATGTGGCAGACCAATCAGCTTCCTTGAATTGAACAAAATTAAAATGAAATCGAATTTCAACTTCCTGGGTTTAGTTACGTCTCTGAAATGGCGTGTGCCGCTGTCGTATATTGTAGATGTATTGACGAAAACAGTGAGGTTAAACTAAATTTAGTAGCGTCTAAAACACAATTCGCATTAAAATGGTCAATGAAGCAATGTAGTTACCAGATACCAAAGTTACCGTGTGGACGGATTTGAAAATAGGGTATAAAGTTTGTTGTCAATTCCTCCAAGAGGCTGGAGTACCTTTGTGGCAAATCGCCCATCAGATACACTACCTTCATATTCTCGGCAGCATTGGACATACGAAACAAAGCCAACAAACCCAGCTGATTAAAGGCCGCGAGATGTATGAAACCTTCAAAGCTAGTAAAATATAAATTATGGTGAAATGGGACTCTATGCATTTCAAACACGTGCTGGATTTTTGTACCTTTTGTACCTTTTTGTAATTAAAGGGCACGATGTTGTCTTATGCGAGGACAATTTACCACACATAAAATATAAGTCTAGAACAAATTCATCGAGGAACGGTTAGAGAAAAGTTAATTTTATTTGACTTATACATAGAAAGATTTGTCCTTCAGAGAGAGGAAGAAGGAGAGGAAATATTATTTAGGCGGCAGTTGGATCTTAAATTTTGCAAATGGGCATTAATCAAGTATGAATTCAAAATATAAAATTGTAGGCTGAACTTGAATAGTCACATTTAAAGAAGATTATTACTCAAATACTAATATGGGGCCGAAAGCTAAAGCTTTAATATTAGATTAGTAAAATGGGGAGCTCTGGACCAAAAAACCAAATTATTTTTATCAAATAAATTAAAGTAAACACTCACAGGCAATTAATTGAAGGAACCGTAGGTACATTAAAAATTCATAACTAGTGATAACATGGTTTAATTTTTACACACTTTCACGGATTGTTTAATTTATTTTTATATAGAAGTGGGGGTTGGCGCTTAAGTCAGGGGGACATCATCAGATAGTCTATGTGATGTTGTCTTTTTTACGAAGGTACCCACTAGTAGCCTCCAATTTTTTGTGAGGGTAAGGCAGACAGTTTGTGGAGAGGGGGGGGCGCGGGGTTGAATTGTGTTATCAATTATCATCATTTTGCTTACGTCGTTTTCTTGAAGTTCTTTTATAGTTTTTTTCTCTGTATTTTAAAGCATAAGCATGTACAATTAATTTCTTGCTCTTTGCTGGCAGTCATTTTGGCAAGCATGCCAGTTCTATCATGTCAAATACACGAACATGTCGCGAACGACATTTTGACAAAGCTAATTTTTGAGAGTTTTGAAAAATGGTTTGGTGCAATTAAGGGAAATGTGAACGTGCAATTTTTCCTTATTTCTACAATAGAAAATTGCAAGCAAGGCAAGTAATGTTCTGAGCAAGTATTTTAGCCATTGAATGAAATTTGAAAGTTGGATTTTTATCCAGGTACTAGACGTACCCTTATAGTACTAAAATAAATCCCAAAAACAATCAAATTTATTGTTTTACATACATGAAGATCATGACTATCGTGTCTTATTTTGCAATCAAAGTTTTCGTAATGCTCAGCAATACACCATCTAAATAAACAGATAGGCCCCCAGTTTATTTGGTACCGTCTATCAATTTAAACTTCTCTGAGAATTTTCTAAAGTCTGGTTCTTTAAATTTAATTTTAATTTTATTTTTGTATTAGAAATGTAGCAGATTCAATTAAGTGGGTAGTAAAGTTTTGAAATGATTAAATTGTAGCATTTCTACTACATACCGTACATAAAAAGGTTTCACTTCAAAAATGTCGCGTTCGGCCTTCCATCCTTCTAGCCTTATGTTTTGTTACTTTTTTTTCTCCTCGCATTATTATTGTTACTTTCCACTTATATTGATAGTTTCAGTCGAAATTTTGTACAAAGATAGGTTCTAGTAATAAGCTGTTTGTGTTAACTTTTGGATTCGAGTGTAAAATTGAAGGGGTTGTAGTGGAAGAGAAAAATATGACAAACCATCATCTACGTGTTTAAAAAACTTGAAGTCAATTTTGGAGCATTCCATGGGGGTGATTTTAACAGAAAACTGTGAACAAAATTTTATTGAACTAATTTCCGTGCTAACATAAACTTTTCGAAGGAATCTTTCCTGCGGTTAATACATCATGTGTTTCCTTAAGTAAAAATGAATTGGTTATCGTGTGTGTAATATGAAATATAAATTTCGCAATTTACCTGCAATAGTTTGGTATGATAGGAAATAATATCGTCAATATTTAAAAAAAATTAAAAAAAAATTTCAAGCTTTTAAATCGAAACTGTTTCTCTGACGAGTTATGTCTGTATTCCATGGGAAAAATTGACTGACAGTCAAAAAAATCGAAAAGAGAAAATAATCTGATACTCCACATAAGAGACAAAGACAACGCTTTTATTAATTTTTATTTTATGGCAAAACAATTTTGCTATAAAATAAAAAACATGTTGGCTTTGTCTCTTATGTGGAGTATCAGATTATTTTTCTCTTTTCGATTTTTTTGACTGTCAGTCAATTTTTCCCATATAAGAGACAAAGCCAACGTGTTTTTTATTTTATAGCAAAATTGTTTTGCTATAAAATAAAAAACAAAAAAAAAGCGTTGTCTTTGTTTCTTATATTATGCGTAGGCATATTGCCTCAATTCCATGGAAAAAATTGACTGACAGTCAAAAAATCGAAAAGAGAAAAATAATCTGATACTCCACATAAAAGACAAAGCCAACGTGTTTTTTTTGTTTTATAGCAAAATTGTTTTGCCATTAAATAAAACATAAAAAAAGCGTAGTGTTTGTCTATTATGTGGAGTATCAGATTATTTTTCTCTTTTCGATATTTTTGACTGTCAGTCAATTTTTCTCATGGAATACAGCCATTAAGGTGTTATTCCACTTGACTGAATTGACTGATAGTAAAATTAAAGGAAGATAAAAATATACATTTGCTAGATGGGCGAATGAAACAAAAACCCTTCTCAGCCAAGAAATATTTGTGTCTGTAGTAGTGCGACTGCAATAAAAAGTATCAAATTGAGAACATTTTATAGCAGTCACACTAACACTCATGCATAAAATTAGTATATGATGAGAAATATTTCCCGCACACTAATAATTTTATGGTTAATATATTTTTCAAAGTTTCTCCTTAAAATTTTGCTATAAAATAAAAAAATAAAAAAGACGTTGCCTTTCTTTATTACATAAAGTTTCGAACTTTTTTCTCTTTCCCTCTTTTTTTAGTATCAGTCAATTCAGTCAAGCGGAATAGTACCTTTATTGACATTTTATGAAATTTGATTGATAAATATTTCAACGACATATTGATCGATTCATTATTATTTGTGAATTTGCTGTAATGGAATCGTTCTAAAGCTATTATTTCCTAGTAATAAATTCTCTTGGAAATTTTAATAGCAAGTTACTATGGGATGCCCTTAAATGCTATCAAGTTGTTTGGCGAAGGAGGTTTAGGAGCAAGGCAGTAGGTAATACAGAAATTTTAATACTATGTGACAAGGAGGGGTTGTGCTTGTGATATTGAGTAAGGGGTGTCTAAACTTAAAAAAAAATGTAACATTGTTTAAGGACTTCCCATGCTCAAAATAACAAAAAATTATTGTAAAATATAAATGGTGTATAAATAAAGTTTTATTAGATGACGTTTTGTGGGGAAAGTTTCGTCCGAGGAGTCGGATAGAGTTTTTAAAATTTTTTAAATTAAAACTTAATCCAACCTAAACCAATTTCTAATTTAAATTTTGTAAAGAAATCGAGAAATTTTTCATCATTTTTACTTACTTATTAATTTTCAGTCTCGGGCACCGGCATTCTAGATCTCTGATGGGAACGATTAGAGTGACGGGTGTTCGCCTTAGTGACGCTGCGAGTGGACTCTTGACTGTTTGACTCTTCTTGAACACGGCCTGTACGCTGAGGTTGAACCTTACTGTTTCGGGTGTTGTGTTTTTCATTTGCTTGATACCTTGTGACATATCGCGACCGATAATTTTGGCCATTATTGCTGCAAATACAAAAAAGTAAAACAAAATTCATATAAATTAATTACATTCGTGTTATTAATCACCTATTATTATATTAAATGATTTTTTTGTAACTTCTACACTACATTTATTATTATATTTCCATTTGTATAACAACATAAAATAAAATTAATTAAAAAACATGAAAATGCAAAAAAAAAAAAATTCACAATCTCATCGTCGTATTTTTTTTCAGTTTTTAACTTAATAAGTTGATGAGAAACATTGAAATGTGCTCTGTATGCGCGGGGTGAAAATTCGTTTTAATTTGTATTATGACATTCTATCTTGTTGTTAAACACAACGTATATATCATGAGTTAATATACATTTTTTGCGTTGACACAACTATTTTAATTATATTTATACATAAATGTTTTGTTAATTTAATTGTAGCAGCAACAACACTTAGTTGTTTACTAAATAATGACTTATTTAAAAATGGTTAATATACTTGCTCTTACTATTGTGTACAAAATTTACACTGGTTACGAGTATTTAGTACGTAAAATTTTACATATCGGTAAATCATTTGTCACATTTAAAAAACTGTCTATCTGTCTGTCTAATGTGATTTGTGTAAAGGATGGTATACATACATTATACAATTGTACATCGGGGTGGATGATACATCATTTAAAACTTAAATTAAGTGAATCACACTGATTTTTATAAACTCGTATACACATTAATTTAACAAAAGAATAATTTATGGTTTGTAATTAGTTTATGGGGTCAAATGCCTAAATGTTAACTAGGCTGACGACAGGATTTCAAATAGTGTTTTTGGAACTGGTGTTGTATGTAGATAGACAACAAAATAGGGACGGTTCAAAATTAACAGATGAGTCACCTTAAGTCAAATTGTGTATTGAAAGGAATAACTGTGAGATGATTTTTTTTGACCATTTTGCTATAGTGAGTTACTAAACGTTGCCCTAAAATTCTTGAAACTTAAATGCCTAAAAGTCTTGATACATTTCGAATTTGGAAATTTCCAATTTCGTCTCATCAATAAAATAAACACCATAGTTTAACCATATTAGATAAGATTACAATGTCGCTGCTATAGTGCTGTGGAGGTAGCCGAGTTGAGTGATGAAAATTACCAGGTTCTACTGAACATTCGCAAAGATCGTTTTGATAAGGTTAATTTCATCATAGAGCAACAAATACGGGAGCTATTTATCGTGAAACCGATCGATCGACCAGACTCCAAACAACTATTGGGGCTGTTGGACCAATTTCCATCTCATTTGCGGTCACTTGAGTAGCTCGACCGCAACATCACTTACTAGCACCAATGCTATCTACTATTATGCCCAATGTAAGGCAAACGGTCATTCGTTAGTTAGATATCACAATTTTCGCCATTTCACTGTTGATCAACGTTACAATTTCGTAAGTAAGTCCAATTTATGTTACAATTGTCTTACACAAGGGTGCCGATAAAAATCATATCACACATTCGAAAGCTGAACCGCTGTCTACATTTTTGCGATTCAATCAAAGCAATAACAAAATCACATCATCTGTATCAATGCTTGCTGCTACCAACTCCACGGTGATGTCACCATCATTTGTATACTTAGCCATGCCACTGGTTAAAGACCTTAACCATGTTGGACACACCCTGTGATTGAGATATCATTTTCGGACTTCGGGTCACAATTGAATTTTATGACCGAGTCGTTTCCATCGCAATAAGGTAGCACGACTGATCAAGCTGGTTGATCATCTTCCTATGCTCCAGAATACCGAACTAGATTGAGTTATGTCCGCAGAAAAGTCGCCTCACACACACAAATCGCTGTCGTCCGAAGAAATTGAATGTGGAAATCATTTCACTAAAACTTCCTTTTCATCAGGCGACTATGGACAATTCGCAATTTTTGGCTACACGCCGAATTCACAATCTGGAAAGATAACTCCACAAGACGCAAGAACTATTATCCAGCTGTACGAAGTTTATTGATGAGTGCAAATCGTTAGGCCACATCGAATCAAAATCCATTACATCACCGAATTTTTTGGATATTGACAAGATCGGCAAATTCAAGTGCTTGAAGATGATCAGAAGTTTCAATTAATTGTGTGGCGAAACTCTCCTATCGAAACACTTTCGATATTTAAGCTGAAAGCTGTGAAATATGGTACGTAGATATCTGAAGCAATTAGCTATAGACCACAAACATACGTTCGCTGTTGCCGCCGACGCTATTGAAAATGATATATAGTCGATTTATTGGCACCCAAATAGTTGATAAATTTACATTTGTTGTCAACTCTAAGGAAGAATCAACCGTTTTCAAGAGAGTCATGTTATATAAAGTGGCTCGAATTTACGATCCTCTTGGTCTATTTGCACCGGTGGTCATATTGGGTAAATTGCTGATACAGTCACTATGGAACTTACAGCAGGATTGGGATCAAGCACTTCCCTAAAATCTGATAGTCTCATCGTAATCAACCAATTCTAGATAGATCGTCACCTATATAATTCAGTTCGACCACAAATCATCCCAATACATGGATTTGCTGATGCAAGCGAACACGAATGTGGTGCTGAGCTTTATATTCGCAGTATGACGGTCGATGGCAGTGTATCCGTCAAGCTGCTTTGTTCAAAATCACATGTGGCTCCACTTAAAAAAACAACTTTGGCGCGCCTAGAATTTTGTGCGGCGGCGGTGTTACCGGCAGAATTAACGTACAAAATTCAAATGGGAAATCTACCATCAGAAAGAGTGACGGTATCACCACCACTTTACACGGTCGGTATAGACTTCGCTGGCCTACTTTTTTGTCATCTCAATAACTCAACAAAGACTTACAATCATTCGGCGAAGATGACCATCAAGACTTGTAGACTTTAATACATTTTTGAAATCAATTTTGAATCTTTTGCGTTATTTAAACACGATGTTTAAATAATGCAAAACGGCACAATTCTGAATATTTTAAACGATTTAACTAATTTTTAAAGCCATGAGTGTATTCACTGTTCAAACTAATTAATTTTAATTTCTTTTTGTCACAAACAAGTTCTAGCAACAATGTTTAATTCGAATTTTGATAATTTTGAAATATTGATTTTAAGAATTCGAAACTAAGATTTATGGTTTATTCAGAAATTGAAGTATCATTTAAAATTAAAATCCAATTTTACAAATTTAAGCGTTTCAAATGATTTATTGATTATTGTGGAACTTATAAACAATTTGTAAATTAAGCACTAAATTGTCGAAATTTGCTGGTTGGAAAACCGTTAGAGATTAATCTTTTTTAACTTTATTTCTTAGCATCAAAGTTGAAAATTTTTGAAATTTATAAAATTTTGAATTTTAAAAACAGATATTGGTTAAGCTTCTCGTAATCATCGAAAATCGATCACCGAAATTTCATTATGTATTGGTTCGTCATGATTTTCAATTCTCAATTTGAATCGAGCTCGAAAAGATTGTTTTTGGTGGTAAATACATCTAATGTTAAGCTAATTGTGTTTGAAATTTAAAGAAAATCTATTTTACATAATACAGTAAATACAACTAAACTCTTTTGAATAAGTTTGCACAGAAATAAATGTGGTCAACATTCATTCGAAATTGCAAACCTATTATTTCAAGCTAAAAATCGAAGCGAGATTTTTAAAGGAACTGTACCTACATATATTAATTTGCAATAAACGAAAGAGGTAAAAATTTATTTTATTAAAAATTAAAATCTGTAAACCAAATTTGTAACCTGTATCCCTTCAATTAGAAAATTGAATCGAGGCAGCTTTACAACAATAATAAAATACAGGTTGATGAGCATACATTGTGTGTACTCGCTTAAAATAAATGAATGAATAATAATTTGGTTTTAATTAATTAAAAATAAGCGAAATAAAAATTAAAAATTTATAATAATGGATTATTACGGTTATTGTTATTATTTTTATGTTTAAATAAAAATATTCTACAAATTTTCATTTTATTTTCCATGTTAATAGGAGGATTAAATTATAACAGAATAAAAAAACAGAAATAATTTAAATTAAAAAAAAAAACATTAAAACCAACTTTTATTACTATTATATGTATTGTGTATGTACAGTGTTTTGTTTTTATTTTTAATTTTTAAATAAAAATTGTGGAAATTGGCATATTGGGGGAAATGTTTCTTTGTGCGGTCGGAAATTGATGATTTTGGGTCATGTATTCCATAGTAACATTCTATAATATCCTAAATATTTAACTGCCCATCGGGTTTAATATTTAGCTGAAGGCTAAATTTTCGTTAAAGAAAAATTCCATGCGTTTAGGTTTCCCAAGCTTGGTACACATTTAATTCTAAATTCTGCATATTTATAGGATTGTTGAGCTTCACCAGAGCTTTCCTTGGCAGTTCTTTTAAGATTTCTGCAGTAATAAGATCGTAACAAGGAACTTTTTTCTTATTCATATTAGGTTTTATCTCACACATGACTTCTTTTGTTGTTGTCGGTAGGATTTCTTTACTTTCTGACACTGCTTGTTCAGTTATTATCTCAGCTTCTAACGTTTCGTCTTGATGTGGCTGGAATATATTTTCGAGATGTTCAGCAAATTCTTCAGCTTCATCTTCATTATTCCATTTCTCACCTGCTACTCTTATTGGGGGATTCTGCATTATTATTGGTCTTTTAATTATTTTGGTTGCTTTCCAAAGAGAATAATCCGTACTGCTCTTATTAGTTAATTTTCTTAAATAGTTGCTGATTGATTCATTTTCAATTCTTTGGTCTTCTTCTTTTTGCTAGGAGTTCCCTAATTTCCAAAGTGTAGTTGTTTCCCATGATTTTCTTTTTAATTTGAGGAGTACTTTCCCAAGCTGATTGCTGTATATCGTTTACAAATTTGTAAACTTCTTTGTCTAATTGCTCCTCGTTCTTTAATGGAACCATTAAGTTAATATTTTCTTCTAGCGATAGTCTAAAACATTCCCAATTAGTGTGATTATTTACTAGAAATGGATTTCTTTCTTTCTGAATGATTTTTTCACTTAATGTTAAAAGTATCGGTGAATGACCAGAGTCTAAGTTGTGGCTTTCATCTACTTGTGTATAATTTTTTCATTGACCAATTTTCTGTTTAGGATAGCTCCCTTAGTGCTGTACTCTTGTCCCTGTAATCGCTCATCAAACGTATTGAGTCTGCTTAAAATTAATTTAAGTGTTTGATTTATATCTTCATTTTGAACAGTTTTTCCTCGATTTCCGTTACTCATCGTTACTGAACATTTTTGTCTTTTACACAATCTTTGGTATGATCTTTACCTAAACATTTGACACACCTAGGTTCTCTGTGTAAAAACCACAAAAGTCAAGTACCTCGTCTAAGTAGTGCAAGATCCGAAGATATTTTATTAACTGTATGTATCTACCCACAAACACCCTTCTTAAATAAATGCGGTAAAAGCAAGTATTTTTCCAAGAACAGATCACTGTGGAACTCCAATCTAAAATTCGTCCCGCACTGCTCAGTATATGATTGACTTCAGTGCATTGAAAATGATAGGGCAAACAGGATTCAAACAATTTGTCCAAACGGAGTGTGAGTTCCCTGCATCATATAAATCTTGGTAACATCAATAAAGAGACCAGCCACTTATGTTTTTAAGTTAAAGCTTTCGTAAACTGTATTGCAAAATTTTAGTAACACGTCCTCAATAGAGAGCATTGCTCGAAAACCAAACTGTGAATAGCTAATAAAACTTATTAGCTCATTCCTTTTACAAATGTTCCGGTTATCATTACCCAAATTACATAAATTCATTAGAGGATGCTTAGTTTTGGTCGTTGCACAAGCTTTTGAATCCTGAAATATCACAATTGAAGAAATGTGTGGAATTCGGTTCGGTTTTTGAAATATTACATATTGTCGGCCGGAAAATTGTGAGTCAATCGCCCTTTCTAAAATATTTTAAAAAATTATGTTAAGGGGACAAAATTTAGAAAGTAGGTTTGCGTCTAAACAATAAGGAGATAGAAGTAATTTCCATTAACTCCTGAAAATAATTCTTCTTCGACTTTCACAAATTTAAGTTGTCGCCGACGATATGTATTTGGATATGTGCGTTTTTTTAAGTTTTCCGACATTAGAATTTTTTTCTTTCAATTCAAACTATTTTATCACAAATATTTTATTTAATGTTCTATGAAATTCCGAAATTTAGACGCAATTTAAATGGTTAGAATTTTCAATATAGGTTTTGCACTCGAAATTCAACCTTTCACAAATCAGGTTCATCAATTTTGCAAATGAAATTCATCTTTATCCAAAACATGTTCTGAAATTTGATAAAATTCTTATTTAAGCTTCTAAGGGTTTTCGCTTTTTAAATTACTGATACTTATACTCTAAACAGACAGCGGTTTAATAAATCCGATTTAGCAAAACTCGTTCAAGTACTCTATGCGAAAACGAGTATACTATAA
Source organism: Tipula helvola (assembly GCA_963556165.1). Classification (NCBI taxonomy): domain Eukaryota; kingdom Metazoa; phylum Arthropoda; class Insecta; order Diptera; family Tipulidae; genus Tipula; species Tipula helvola. The sequence continues at coordinate 366,069,016 of OY744482.1, forward strand.
AAAACGAGTTTAAATCAAGGTTGACATAATTACAGCTGAACTCGAAATATTCACTAGATCCGATTTATTAAATCGCAGTGTGTCTAGGGTATTAATGTGAATTTTAAAGTGAAGTTCAGGGTTAGTTTTAGAGATGAATTCCCAGTGAACTTAAGGGTTAATTCTAGGGTAGGTTGAATTAAAGGGTATATTTTAGAGTGAATCTTATGTACAATTTTAGGATTAATTTTAGAGTGACTTGTAGGTTTAATTTAAGAGTGAATTTTAGAATTAATTTATCGTAATTTTAGGAAGAATTTTAAAGTAAATTTGGGGTAAATTTATGATGAATTTGATAAAAAATTTGGATTGATTTTGGGGTGAATTTTAGGATGAACTTTAAGGCTGGATTGTACGGTGAAGTTTGAAATACGTTTTAAGGTGAATTTTTAGTTAAGAAGACATTATTTGGTAAATTTGGGATTGAATTTTATATTGAAGTTAGATCAATTTGGGATGAATTCTACAGTGAATTTTACGATACATCTAAGGTGAAGTTTATAACATAGACTTTGCACTCCAAATTCAACCTTTTACATATTCACTCTTTTCCAAATCAAATTCAAACTACCAAATTAAAATTCAAAATTTATGAAAATATCACTAATAATTCGTATTTAGAAGTTTTGAGATTCTTTGTGACAAATATTTTTGAGATTATTTTGGAATTATTGAAAATTTTCAAATTATTCCAAGTTTTTGATAATGGTCTGTGGGGTAAAAATTGTTTTTCTCGATTCAAAGATGAACCAGGTAAACTTAATTGTTTGTACCGGTAGGCGGTGGAGGAACTACACTTGCCTGGCACCCTGTTTTCCTTAACCCGCAGCTGAATGAGAGAGTCCATCGAAGCTTCTCGTGAAATGAGTGCTGTTTGTTAAATTTTTTCTTAATACCAAAGAACCATATATGTACATTGCAGTGGCGAAGTGTGACAATTTTCATTGGGGAAGCAATGTTATAAATTGTGAAAATAAGGAAAATAAATTAAAATTTTTGATTTATAAATTGATTGAGCACAGAGTATTTAAATATTTATAAACACAATAAAGATATAAATATTTAATTTGTATAATTTAATTCGATCCGTCTTGTTTCTTTTGTAAAATCATCGATAACATCATCATAAAACTTTGCAGAACTTTTTAATTTGCGTAACAATTAATTTTCGGTGTTCATTAGGGCCAGATTAGAAAATCGATTTTGGCCTATTTTATTTCTAATAAAACTTTTCAAAAGGAAGGTTTACTAATTAGATCTATTTAAAAATCTACATCATTAATATTTCGTTTTATTTTGAAAGTTGCTGTTTCTGTAAATAACAGTAAGCTCCGTTTCTAAAATTTTAAAATCAAATAAATGAGAATAAGTTTTCTCAGACAAGTAAGCGCATCGTGCGGGAAGTCAATTTCAAAAGATGGAAATTTACTAATGTCTAGCAATTTTATAAACATTATATGTTGTAAATCCTGAAACCGAAATTCAATTTCGTTCTGGATGTTTACCGTAATTTCAGATATAAGGTTTCGTACGTATTATTTTGCTTCACATGTAATTCGGAATCTACACTGTCTTAGATGAATTTTCTCTCCGATCTTTTTTCTAGGTTGGCTTTGTTCCGAAATGCATCAAAATTACTTGAATTTTTTCCAATTATTTTCTAAAAATCGTCTATTGTTTCTAAAGGATGTGCAACATCGTTTGATTTTTTCTGAAGCACACTAAATAATAAGTCAACTTCTGGAAATATTTCTGAAAATATGGAAAGATAAGAGTGTTAAAAACAAGCCATCTTCTTCCAATAAAAGAAGATATTCAGGAGAGTTATTTATTGTCTCACAGTTCCATTTCTCTACATCTTCGTTTACTATTTTATTAAATAGCTCACGTAAATCGTCTAAGTGTTTTTTCAACATTAGAACTATCCTTCCATTAAACTCCCACCTTGTTGGTGAAGTTGAAGGGAGTTTTCGTTTAACAATTTCATCAAAAGCAAAACTACGTTTCGATGAATGGTTAAAACAGGCAACTAATCCACATAAACTTGAAAAAAAATATTTACACTCAACAATTTTACTAAACGACTGAGAGAGAACCAAATTTAATTTGTGTGCAAAACAATGAATATAAATTGTTAACAGATAAATTTCTGTAATTTTTGTTTGCAGCTCTTTAGAGCTCCCAGACATTACCGCACCATCATAACTTTGACAAATTAGCTTTTAATCGATTTTATGTTTTTTTAAAAACTCGATTACAAATTTTGAGAGACCATCTGCACTTCGATCGGAAGAAACATCTATAAATTTTATAAATCTTTCTGGTACATTGCCAATTTCATCTACATAACGTAGAACTACCGCGAGCTGAGATTTTCTGGTCACGTCTAAGGTGTCATCTAAAATAATTCCACCAAAATTCGACGAATCGATTTCCTTTTGTATTTGCTTTTTAATTAGCGACGTGATACATGCTATCAAATCGTTTTGAATGTCGCTCGATATTCCCGAAAAACCCTTGTATGTTTCTAAATGATTCGATAACGAAGAATTGTGCCGCGATTATAATTGTAAAAATATAATTGTATATAATTACCGGGATTATTTGAATCAAGAGATTCATCATTCACCATTTACTCTGAACGCGAGCCCTTGCATTCCCAAGAAACAAACGGTGTAGTTATCGCTCAAATTCAAAATGAAACTTCTATCGGCTTATGAATCCAACATGAATAATTTCGTTAATAACAAAAACAAAAAAAAAACAAACTTCAAATCATTGCAAGGCTAGGACAAATATATCTTGTTTACTTTTTCTATTCAACAGTGTGTTCAAAAAAGAGAAGACTAAACATAAGAGTATTTTGTTTAAACATTTTTGAATATTGTTTTGTTTCTAACTAACACCCTGTTTTATTTTTATTAAAAATATAGTCATCCCTTTTTTTCTCGATAGTTTAATCTTTCTTATTATGTTTGTTTTGTTTTTTCAATTTGGTTTTATTGTGCAATAATATACCCCACCAGTGGCTCTATACTGGTAATTCCCGGGCAATAAGGAATATTTTGTTTTTACAGCAGTTATTCCCCAGATAAACTTTTCCAACTTTTAATTCTTCATTTCCAAAAGTGCATTCTGGCAATTGGCGAATAAATATACAGGGGAAAAAATTTAGTTATACGTGTTCTCCATGGAATCACATAAAAATAAGTAAAGATCCGCGAAGGACCCTTACAAACAATATTAATATGATTAATTGAGCCGTTTAATTTGAAAATGGCCTAAGTCCATTTTTCAAAAAATCAAGTTAATGATAACAATAGATAAATAACAGTATAATCTTTCCAACGGCAAATAATTTATCGTCAAAATAAACAAAATGGATCCCTAATACATGTGCAATAAATAAGAAAATACAAAATCCCATATTTTTGCAATTATTATTTTTTCATTCTTTCATTATCTCATTTCAACAAAATATGGACTTACGCTACTTTCAAAATAAATGGCTCAATTATTAATATCAACTAGAGATAGACAAACATTTTCGTTAACAAATTTATTCCCCATCAATTCTTTCATAAAATAGGTATGGAAGAACAAACGTCAAAACTGCTGTAATTGGAAATAATTTTTTCTCAATAAATTTTTTTTCCCAAAGACCAGAATACACTTTGGGGGAAAGGGAATAATACTGCAATAAAATTTAAAATTTCTATCCCCCGGGAATTACCAGAATAGGGCCACAGAAGAATCAATGATTCTTTTTAAGGGGAAATTGTGTGAAATAAAATGCAAGCATTGAAAAATTTAGAGAAAAAATCCAAATAAAGTTTCATAAACCTTTGCAGCAAATAAACAGATTAGACTTCTGATTATTTCTAATTGGAATGACGAACATACTTATAGGATTTTTTATTTCAAGTTGGATTAATTTGAGTATTTACATTTCTAAAGGCTGAATGCAACTGTTATATTATTCTAATGGTTTTAAATTGTTATTTTGTAGAAACGAAAAATGTTTCTCTTGGAAAATATAAAATTTTAAGAGAAGCAGTGCTTCCCTTGCTTCTATGAACATCTCGTTCCTGAATTCCTGATACATTGTACTAAAATTCTAAATAATACTCTATATTTTTGTATTTCTAAATTATTTAATTTTCCATATTCCAAAAATTTATAATTTCCAAAATCTTAAATTTTATTTAGTATTAAATGTCTAAATTAACTAATACAAATTCTAAATTTAAAAATTTTGTAAAAATAAGTATGTGAAGTTATCCCAGTTTTTCATCCCAGAAAAAAAAATGCTCATCAGGTAACACTATCTCATCCCATCCCAGTATTTTTCTGTACATATTAAAAATGTAAATAATAAATAAAATCATTATTACACTTTTTCATCCCATCCCAGCTTTTTTTTGATAGTGTATTAAAAATAAAAAATTTTCAAAATAAAATTATAATTTTAAATTCTTTATTGGCTATCTCCGAAGAACTTAGTGGGCCGGAAATGATTCTTCATGTTTTGAGTTAGTAATAGTAAGGACTACCTCTGGTGAAGATCTAAGATCAGCCGTATGGGTGAAATTTCCACAATCGGCCAACCCATACGGCTGATCTTAGATCTTCATCAGAGGTAGTCCTTACTATTACTAACTCAAAACATAAAGAATCATTTCCGGCCCACTAAGTTCTTAGGAGATAGCAAATAAAATTTTAAAATTATGATAATTTCATATGAACTCATTTGGAAGTTGGCCGATTGTGGAAATTTCACCCATACGGCTGATCTTAGATCTTCATCAGAGGTAGTTCTTACTATTACCAACTCAAAACATAAATAATCATTTCCGGCCCACTAAGTTCTTAGGAGATAGCCAATAAAGAATTTAAAATTATAATTTTATTTTGAAAATTTTTTATTTTTAATACTCTATCAAAAAAAAGCTGGGATGGGATGAAAAAGTGTAATAATCATTTTATTTATTATTTACATTTGATAAATACTGGGATGGGATGGGGTAGTGTTACCTAATGAGCATTTTTATTTTTTCTAGGATGAAAAACTGGGATAACTTCACATGCTTGTAAAAAATTTTTAAATATCAGGTTCTTAAATTTGGCGAATTTCGACGAAGTTTTACTAACTTTCAAGATTTAAATCTCTCAACTCTCATTTTCTATTTTTACCTTCCCAAATGCGCAATAATTTTATTAAATTCTATACAAAATTATTAATAATTCTTCCAAATAAATGAAGAATTTGAATTCAATGATTTTATAAAATTTGTAAAATCATAAATTAATTTTTCCGCTATTAAAATTTGCAAACTCCAGAATTCTTAAGTTTGATAAAATTCTTATTTAAGCTTCTAAAGGTTTTTGCTTTTTAAATTTCTGACACTTACGGTGAATTTTAGAGAGAAGTTCAGAGTTAGTTTTAGAGAGGGTTTTCCAGCGAATTTTTGGGTGATTTCTACAGTAGGTTGAAGTAAAGGGTATATTTTAGAGTGAATTTTAAGTAAAAATTTAAGGTTAATTTTAAAGCATGTGAAGTTATCCCAGCATTTCATCCCAGGAAAAGTAAAAAATTTCATCAGATAACCATATTCCATTCCATCCCAAGATTTCTATTTTCAACTCAAATATAATGCGAAAGAGTGCTCTTAGGTGATCATTTATGATTATCCCCATATTAACGCGACCCTCAGGAAAAAAGTTATCGATTTTACAAAATCGGAATGCATTAAAATTGTGTAGGTAGAAGTTTGAGATCCAGTTAACTGATAATCGTAGAGATGGCTAGATGGATCTGATTATTATATCTAGTAGAGTGCTATTCTTGTTCCAGCATTAAAACCATGTCAACGTGTCAGTCTTGTCAAATTACTGGATTTGATGAGTTCCAATATTTACCGATTAATTTCGAACAATTAGATACATTCGGTATACAAAGGATACAAGATTGTATCAAACAACAAGATACTCTCTATTGTCCCTGTGGGAACGAAACGAGCATCAAACCTGTCGCATTAATATGGTGGTTGATAACAAATGATCACCTAAGTGCACTCTACTAGATATAATAATCAGATTCATGCTATTTAGCCATCTATACAATTATCAGTTATTGACTATCAAATGACTCCGCTTTCATAATGTGAAATATTTATTAAGTAAGAAACTGGGATGGGATTTATTTTGATAATATGTTTTTTTTATCGCTTTCGCTTTATATTTGAGTTGAAAATAGAAATCTTGGGATGGAATGGAATAGTGTTATCTGATGAATTACTTTTCCTGGAATGAAATGCTGGGATAACTTCAGATGCTTTAATTTTAGAGTGTCATGTAGGTTGAATTTAAGAGTGAATTTTAGAATTAATTTTAAAGTAAATATGGGGTAAATTTATGATGAATTTGATGGAGAATTAATTTGGATTGATTTTGGGGTGAATTTCAGGATGCAATTTAAGGCCGGGTTGAACGGTGCGTTTTAAGGTGAATTTTTAGTTAAGAAGCATTATATGGCAAATTAGCTAATGAATTTTTTATTGAATTTAGATCAATTTGGGATGAATTCTACAGTGAATTTTACGATGACATCTAAAGTGAAGTTTATTATTATTATATGTAGAGCAAATTTTAAGGTGAATTTTATGCCCCTATTATAATAGTAAAGGTTTATTTTGTGTCTAGAATTTAAATATAGTAAATATCTAAAATTAAATGAATTCTATTGGTTTTATATCGTCTACGGTTGAATTTGATTTTACTGTTTTGGATAAAGGCGAGTTTGATTTGGAAAAGGAGGATTGGATTTTGTAAAAGGTTGAATTTGGAGTGCAAAACCTATAAATATTGAAAATTTAAATTAACTTTGTTTTGTGGCTCTCAAGATTTGAAAATTTTCGAACAGAATTATGAAGTATTGTTTAGTTCTGAAATAATATTTAACGTAATAAAATTTTGTTGCATTCAATAAATTAAAATATTGTATCCATTCCTAAGACTCTATCAAACTTAGAATTTAAACTTATACTTTAACAAATTCGCAAATTAGTTGATGGTGGGCAGGCTAGCAACAATCAATTAACCCTGTTCAGTATACAGGATCTACCTACATATACTCTTATTATCTAAGATCACACTTAAAGTTACTTGAAAATTATTAAATAATTTATTAAACGTTATTTTTGATTAATTTATTTTTAGTTTTGGTATCGATTACGTATTGATATAAACACTAAAGTTTGAAGATAAGCTTATGGGTTTCGGCAACTATTCCGAGTTCTTTTACAAATATCAAAACAATTAAATAAATATTTTACATAAATGCATTCGCAGCAATACTAGAAACATCATTATTACAATTTTGTCAGAATTGCAATATTTATTTGACATATTGTCGTGTTTCTGTATGAAATATTAATTTAATTTTTGCTACAACTATAATAAAATAACTATTATACACTATATACATATTGTCTCTGACATAAATAATAAAAAAAAAAAACGAAAAATCGTATATGTAGGTTGTAGTTTCACAAACAGCCCACACTCAGCTAGATATATCTCTCTAACATCATCCATTTAATAACGAATAAATTCTAAAAAATAAAAATAAATTAAAGTGATTATACATTTTTAATTAATCGCACATAGAACAACATACTATTGTCACAATTTATTGTTTTTTTACTATATCAATGTGTGCGATTGCACATATTGTATTTAATAATTACCATACTTTCTACATTGGTGATATATCATCCAGGTTGGTGTAAATTTATCTTTGCCTAACTTTCTATTTTCCCAAACAGCTTTCCTCTTATCATTTGTTAAAAAATATTGTAAACCTCCTAAATCAAAAAGTCAATTGTTCAATTCACGTAATAAAGTTTTCAACCTTAATACAAAATAGGTGTAAACAAACTTGACCCAAATCAATTTTACTTGGAGTACACATTATTGACACCTCATCTACGTTCGCACAGTAATTTTCATAAATTTTATATCCAATAATTGAACTTTTAATTACCAAATTTAACAATTAAAATTAAAATTTAAAAATATCTACCGCATTTGATTATTATGATTATTATTTGGAAAAATAAATTAATTGTGCGAATAAATTTTATTATATTTTCATTAGACGTATGTGAATGAAAATTATTAAATCAGTTTTTCCAAAAATATATACATACTCGTATTTTTAACATCCGCCCACAATATGCAATAAATTTATTTATCTTTCAAAAAAAAAATTTGTAAATAAACGCTCATTTATGTAAATATTTTTCCCTTACCCGTGTACCCATCTATATGCGACCACCCGCGGACGAATATTTATTTATGTTTTTAATATTGTGTCTATCAAATAGATTAACGAATTAATTAGTAAACAACAATAAATGGCGCATAAAATTAATCTAAACAAAAAAAAAAGTTTGATTTATAGAGAGATGAAATGTAAAATTTATGAATAAATTAGATACGCGGATATACAAGTCGTAAACGTAATTTTCTTAATTCACCTTTTATCACATTATGATTGTAGCTGAGCGAATAGAACCAGCCATTTTAATGGGTTTATTATACTAATGGTTTTGTGTCTCGTTTACCAGACTAAAGAGGTGATGTGAAAACCGCACATATTGATAAATATTTATGTAAAATTTTGTTAAAACCTCGTCACCCAAACGTTTTTTTTTGTGTTTGGGAATCAGTTAATAAAAATAAAATTGGTTTAATATTATATTGGCAGTTTTATAATCTGTCGGAATTTTACTGATTTGCTTGGAATCAAAATAAACTCGTTAAAATTCACAATAATTAACGTATTGCATAGATGTAAACTACTTGTGGGGGAAGAAATAATTCGCTGAGTAAAATGAGATTTTGTCTGTAAATGAGGAGAAGAGCAGTCATGCCCAATTGTTTTGCCAGTGCGTTTACCTATACATAGTATATAGTATAAATGCTGATACTCTTTAGTTTAGTATTTTCCGAGGTTTGACGAAAACTTTTATTTGATGGTGATATGGTTACACAAAAAAACATACTCGCTTGTGGGAGATTTTATTAACTTCAAAATAAAAGTGATCAACTTATCGATATTAAAAATGTAAGCAAAATTAGTAGTTAAGTAGTTAGTAGTTTTATCATTCACGGCTTAAGGTTTTAATGACAATATATATAAAAAGTTTTGAGAGAGTTCATACTTGGTACTAAGCTGATCTTTAACAGGTGTTGAAATCAACTGAATTTGCGAAATTTTCCGGGTTTTCGGAAAGGTATCAGGTTTCGTTTTAGCATTGCAGCATTGGAAATGTATGTCAAATTAATTTGACAATTTGTTTGGAACGTCTTTAAGTAGTTTTCCCCTTATCAAGCCATGTGAAGGAGCTTTTTTTACAATTCTATTTTTACGATTCTATAGAGCCTGAGGAAATGAACGACACAACTAAGATGACAAAGCAACCTTTATAATAAAGCAATTACCAAACATTGCTGTTCAAATCAAGTAGCATCATGTATAGAATGGAATGAGTTTATTTGTTCTACTTGACACCAGAGTCCGACCACCTTGTGATTTTTACAGAAAATAATAACAACTGAGGCAACATATGTGTGTTAATTTTCAGGGAATTTTAAAAATCAAATCTGCTGGGCAAATCAAGAACAACTTTGCCGCGGTACGTGATTTTGCGTTCTATTGAATTACACCAAATTTGGACGATTCCACTAGGTTAGGTTTGGGTGGCGGTCTACTAGGACCAGGCATAGACACAAAAAGGTCCATAGCCATGACGATTCCACTAAATCTCACTTCTAATTAAAATTAAACGAAATCTGAAACAACGTAACATAATCGCAAAATCTAAATTATCTCAAAACTGCAAAACTCTGAGATTACGTTATTTTTTATTTACAAAACACTTTGATAACCCAGATTTGCTAAAACTTTATTATCGATGTACCAAACCACCACACATAACCTCATCTTACAGGCCAATTTCGCTATTGCCAGTCATGTTCAAACTCTTTGAGAAGCTACTGGTTAAAAGGTTAAATCCGATAATCGAGAGTAAAAACTTGATTCCAAATCATCAGTTCGGTTTTTTTAACCAACATTCAACAATTGATCAAGTTCACAGAATAACGAGTGTAATTGAGAAAGCATTAGCGGAGAAAAAAGTCTGTTCAACGATATTTCTAAACGTTGCACAAGCATTTGATGATACAACCGAAAATGATAACAAGAAATATATTCGACCCTTGCATCATCCCTAGCGCCCCTTTACTACCCCCAGAAAGGTACTAAAATTTCAATTTTCGTGCGAAGTTGAGTTGGATCTTGGATGTACATATATTGCCACGTTTGTTGGGTCGCTCGAAACGAAATCTAGTATAAAACGCAAATTTGGCCCTTCAATTACACCTTGCATCTCGTGACAAACCCCTCAAGTAGAATGGAGACACTCCTCAAGGGGACTCACTTCAAACAAGCACCCCGAATGGTGAGAGGCCAGAGGACTCACTTTAAAGCAGCACCCCGAATCGTGAGCTGCACGTAAAACATAAAAATATACATCGATCTCGATTTTGGAAGAAAATAGAAATTCTAACCCCCTCCAAGAAGTGCTAGGGGTGTTAGGGAGTGATGGAGAAAAAAATTGAAATTTAAAACCCCTTTCTGGGAATAGTAAGGGGGTGTTAGGGGTTAAGGAATGGTCAAATTTACTTTTCGTTGTCATTTTCGGCTCCAGCGCCCCAAAAAACATAGAAATGCACATTCATCTCAATTTTGTGAATGTTTGCTGAGTGGTGTGTAATTGGGTTTAGTGACTGATTGGCAGTTATGTTAGCAATAATGTTGTAAACTGATGATTTAGTTAATTAATTGTTAAATTTTTTTTTAGAGATGTCATCTAGAGGACATTTCTAATTGTATCGTTTATTCTTGAAAGGGCTCATGTCCACTTTTTCAAATTATTCAGGAAATAAAAAAAACTATATATTGTCAACAAAAATAAGTTTAGGAGGGAATTTGAGTTTGTCGATGAAAATGTGAGTCGCTATGAAGTGTTAAGCTGAATTTTGAGGTTATTTGTCAATTATTTCAGCTTTTATGCTCATTTTTAAAGCATGGACATGAGCCCTTTCTAGAATAAACGAATCGTTTATTCTTGAAATAATTGAAAATAACCCCAAAATTAAGCTTTATTTCATTTTTAACCATTCTGTAAACAGCCTTAGAGGGAATAATTTCTAAAATCAAAAACAGAATGTGTATTTATTAAAAATCATAAATTTCAAATTAATCAAATTAATAATTTATATATTAAAATAATGTCGATGTTTGTTTTAATTATTTAATGTGAATTATGGTTAATTGTTACAAGAAAGATAATCGTTACATAACTAATGATTAACTCTCTTTTTTTCACGTTTCTTCTTTTTAAATATTAGTTTAGTATAAAAAAGCACACGGCCTGGACATGTGCCCTTTCTATAATAAATGATTTTTTTTTCCAAGGTAGGAGCCGTTCCATTAACCATATATGGTAATTTCGTCTTGTCATAAAACGTATGTAAGTGTCTATGATACAAAACCGTCATAATACTAATTTTGACAGAAAGTGGACATGAGCCCTTTCAAGAATAAACGATTCAATTATTTATTGAATTATTTAGGTGGCCCAGGACTAATGCGAATATAGTATGCTTAGGTCAATAGGAATATCTTTAGAGTATTTGAAGTGATTTATTTTAAGTATACTGATACACGGAAAAAAATTAACTGGTCCTCAGCTAAGAAAACGGACTTTTAATTCAAGAAAATGTACTTTTTCTTGATTTAAAAGCTAATTTTCTGATTTCTATAGAGTTTTTCTTCATATAAGAATTGTGTTTCTTGAAATGAAGAAAAACTCGAAAGAAATAAGAAAATTAGCTTTTAAATCAACAAAAAGTACATTTTCTTGAATTAAAAGTCCGTTTTCTTAGCTGAGGACCAGTTAATTTTTTTCCTTGTAAGTAATTTAATTTGTTTCAGAATCTCAAAACAAGAAGCATTTAAAAATCATGTACATAGTTCAGTAATTGCGTTGTCTTGTGTTGTCTTATTTACTATCAACTACTTAGGAGTCTGAAACTGGGTTGATTCTTTGCTACTAACATACCTTTCCTTTTCCTCGGTTTTGTTATTCGTAAAATAATGTAAGGTCGACCCGGCATATACCGGGAAACTTAACTTAGGCTTGGTCGTACACATTAAATCAATTCAATCAACATAAAACTTCTCTTGTCCCAATGTGTCCCAATTATCCGGAATTTACTGTACTAGAAAGGTAGAAAGCAAATTCAGCTAAATAAAAACAAAATCGAAATGTCTTAATTGCGAACGTATTAAATCCCAATTTCTGATTTTATAAAACCACCGTAATTCGAAAATAAAATATGATATCAAATTTCATGAATCATGGTTAAGCTTTCGATAATTCGAATCAAGATTTGAAATCCATTCTTAGCTAAAATACGATTCAAAACTTCAAAACTGGGTAAACTATAGTACAACGAAGCTGTTAATTCCAAAAAGAGTTTGAATTAAAATTTCAAATTTGAATATTTATATTGAAATTAATTTTTATACGTTGGTAGCAGGCAAAGTTCTTCAATTTAAACGATGACGTTTGATTGGAAGCAAGATACTAATCAAACCAAGTTTTTGGAATTTGAAACCCATTTAAATAAACATCGACCGCGCTATAAATACAGTAATAATTTAGAATTTGTGTAACCCTGTGCTGCTATTATTATTTTTATTTTTTTTTAAACTACTTGACCCTGTCACAATTCTAAATATATTGCTTGTTAAAATGCTAATTAAACTTTGAAGGGATTTGAACATAACCAAACGTAACACATAGGTATTTAAATAACTTTACTGGACATTTAAAATATACACATGAGTACGTAAATGCAAAGAACAAAAATATGTAATTCAATCAACTTAGGTTAAGCTATACAGTACTTGAATCTTGAATATTATGTTTTTTTTTCTCTGGAAAACAATAGAACCAAACAAAACAACATAAGAAATAAGCTTTCCAATTGTTTGTAATTTACATTTATTTAATGTAATTGAAGAAGTAAAATATAAAATAATCACTTGACCAATATAATTTTCCGTATGGTTGAAGAGTTTTCTTTTCTTCTTGTATCGACGTAAAAGATTATGTGTATATGAGATTTCAATGGATTTTTTTTTTATAAAAAAGGGAATTTTAATTGGAACATGAAAATAATCTTACTAACTGAAGTATAAATATATATTTGTATGTTTGTTTCACTTACCGTAATCTCTCTTGCAGAACTTGTTCAGATTTAGGCGTTTTGTGCCTGCTTTGCATTTTCCGCATTCTGTAAATATAAAATAAACAAAAACAAAAATTTTTAAATTTTCTAAAAATTTTTATGAGTACATTTCAAATATTTATTATAATCAATCACATTTAACAATAAATAAAATTAACAACATTTTGCATAACACAACAGTAATACACAATAAAAACATAAAATGAAAAAAAAAAATGTTACATGATGATGAATATTATTTACACTCCACCATAAAATGCTTGTAAGAAGTTTAAAACATGATAACTTTTATACGTATATACAACTCGGTGGAAAAATGAAAATTGTTAGATTTTCCCATCTTCCTGTGATTTAAACTTTTTTCAAATTTTGATTTTATTTTAAATAACAGAAAATAAAACAAAACCCCATAAAAACTTTTTTCATTTATCGATGTACATTTCGTATACAGAAACTAAAATCTTCCTCGATATTATAGCAACGCCAAACAAAACAAATGGTAATTTTCATATATTCATTGATAATGATCCTTTCAAGATGATTTGATAAGATGATTTTTCTAAAAAAAAAAAATTGAATAAGACGAAGAAGCAAATATTTATAAAGAAAATCGGTTTAAGGAAAGTGGAAAATGGATTTAAAGTGGATATGTAGTTTTTCTGTAAAATCATCACTTTTTGAAATTAGGTTGCTGCTTCAGCTTGATGTTTTATTTAGTTTAAACAAGATTAGACAGCTATATGCAATATAAGAGAATAACTCAAAAATAAATTTTATTGGTGGTCTTTTTATTGATGATGGAATGTGTGCGATGTCATGTAAATTATTGGATATTATCAATGAATTGCAAACAATACAGAACTGAAATGGCTAAACTTAAATTAGGTTGAATTTTTACATTAGAGATAGGCAACTCTAACGTCAAGTTGCAATGCACGGGTGCCAAAAAGCAAAGTTTTCCTTTTTAATTAATTTTTCAGTTACCTATTTTGTATTTAGAGGTATTTCCCTTTAATTGCAAATCACGAGTATATAAACAAATTGTGCCATTTCTAGTACGTTATATTTCTCACAGCACTTTACGATAAAACAAACATGATTGTTGTAAAAGCCCTTACCACTAAATTGGAGCGACCGCTTCCCTCATATTCATTCATGCGCCCTGAGAAAACTATGTTGATTGTTAGAAAATAGTGGTTTGCAATGGAAGAACAGTGAATCGTACACAATGCCTCCAAACAGCTTAGGAATACAAGAAAGATTCGCAATTGGCCTTTAATTGGAGATGTCCTGCTTATGGATCGGAACTATAAAGGAATCTTTCCAAATTGATGGAAAAATTCGTAACTAGAGCGAGTTTTGAAAAAGAGCTGGACCAAACTACAATACTAGCGCATTTTTTTTAAGACTATTGAAGGCACACCATGATTTATGTGTAAAGATTGATTTTGTGTGTGCAAGATTAAAAAAGAAATTTAATTGCTTATAGTGGTTTGATTTGTATTCAAAGCAATAACATTTCCTAAACATGAACATGATTAATTACGTTCAACAATTAGATAACGGTACTGATCGTGTTCGTTTGACAGGTAATTTCACACCGAATGCGTTGTTTTGCCTGCATTTGTGAATACAGCCAATTTAATTAATTTTAGTTTTTACAGGTTTATGAGTACATACATATATTGGTTTTCCAATATAATGAAATTCTACGGTAATTACTTGTTATTGGGAATTTTATTGTGTGTGCGTATGCTAAAGATATTGAATATGAGAGGGTCTGGTGCCTTTACTGGTGGTGGAAAGTTGTAGTTTTGTTATCTAGCCATCTCTTATTTTTGTTTAAATGGTTTTTATATTTTAATTTTCAAAATTACATTTAGTGTCAAGTAAAATTTGTTATGATCGTCTAAGTGACTATTTTAGTGGGGAAGTGAAAAGTGTCGAAAAGCAAGGGTGTTGAACGTGAATGATTTTTTTTGTGGACATGATCGGTTTAAGTTGTAATGCTCCTGTTCGGTATTCTGTTTTGAACCCTTCCTTCACTGAACTCTTATGGTTGAAGATTACATCAAGCATGTGCACTGTGCACCGTATCATCAAGCAACATTAAATACTCTGCTAAATTATTTATCAATCTATACGAGATCGATGGAATACATAGATTTGATGTTGTAATTAGCAAGAATTTTTACTGACAAAAGAAATCAAAACGGCAGCAGTAGCCAAGATTGGTCTATTGCGAAGACGCGAGGTATTAGATATGGAATAAGTTAACGGAAATGTGTTCAAACTACTTGTGACAAGGCTTAGAAGGAAAGGAAGGTATCGAACCAACTATCAAATACCGGAAATCTATTTGTTGTCATTCTGTCATTTTGTAAACCATTAAAATCTTAAATCAACTTGGAAGAGCCACAAAGACTGCATGACTGAAGACATTTTGAATGGGCTTCGAAAAAGGAATCATCAAATTAGGGATTTATCTTTATATACAGTCCAAACTAGTATATAAGAGCTAAAATATTCTTCTGTTGATGAGGTTTTGGGAAATTCTGGGGTTGGAGCAACAAAGTCCTTATTTATTAAAAATAGCAGATTCTGCTTATCCTATGCCCTCGACTCCAGTTCTTGCTAAGGAGACCATTTTTCCTTTGTACCAGTTATAGTTGCGGTTATATTTTTTCAGACATTTCACATACATATATTATGATTAGGTGTTTCCAAAAGAAGTTTTTTGAAAAGTATTGTTCAATCGCTTTAACTCATAAAATGAGCCAATCACTAAAGAAACAAAAGACTCGTGATATTTTTGTATTAATACCAGAAATAATTTAACAAAACTAAAAGAAAAATAAACTATCAAACGGTCAGTAAACTTTAACTTATCTACAGCAAAAAAAATAAAAACGACAAAACTAAACTTAGATAAATAAAATTATAAATCTTGACAAAGTTGTTAAAAGAAGCAAAAGTTTAAGGCACAAACTTTTTAGTTTAAACACAAAGACATATTATATTTAATTTTGCCTAAGTACTCCCAAAATAACAAAAACTACGAAGTAAAATGCTGAAAGCTCTATCTAGTGAAACTTTTTATATTTTTCGTTTTTCTTTAAAGTCGAAAATGATAAATTTATTATTGTATAGCAAAAACTATGTGTGTGTGTGTACACAAAAATATTTACTGGTTGTACGAGTATAAAGTTGACGAAAACTTTATAGTATGGTTTTGTTTGTAGTTCAGTTTAAAGAGTTTTTCTTTTTTCTTAAATTCAGTTACGAAAATCCCATAAATTTACTTAGTACGAGTATGTTTAGACGAAGTGTGAGGCAGAAGTTGGAAAATCGTAAAAAATATAAATAAAATGACATACTCGTATGTATAAAGATGAAAAGGCATATTTTATAATATTTACATATAATTAAAAAATCATAAAATTATGATTATACATTAATAAATAAATAAATTAAAATTTAAATTTAAATGTGACATAATTTAATTGTTTGAGTCATCACACATGCACATCTTGTGTGAGATTTTCATAAATCATTTTATAAGATGAAAATTAATGAAATTTTGATTCTCTGAATATGTCGTTTGATATTGATGATATTTGAATAGCTTATTTATTGGCTAGACGATTTGTACGTGCCCTAAATAATTTTATTTCGTTTCACTTAGAAAATGTATGCGTGACAATCAATAAGAGAGATATGAAATTGATTTGGGGTTTTCGAAATGAAATAAAAACTAATTGAATAAGGGATTTAAAGATTTTAATGTCGATGTGGCTTTCGAGTTAGTTCGTGAATTTCAGTAGGAAGCGATTTTCTTAATTTAAGATTTTATTTGTCACGGGTCGAATTCCTCAAATATTTTTTGAACGAATTTTTTCTCCTGAAGAATTTACTCTTATTAGAAATCACAACGAAATGAACTTGTAACGAACCATTCAATTTTGTCCCTATAATTATCTTATTTATTATTTTTCTTAATCGATAATGGTCAAGATCGACTGATATTCAGCTGTCCTACGAAAAACTCTTAATAAACATTACATTATTGTTGAATTGCAGCGTTTTACTTCCTAGCGTTGGACCTAGTTAATTTTGAATCTCGGTATAAGAGAAACACATGTCAGCGCAAGAACATTTGATCTTTAAACTGTTACCCATAATTCCTCCAGTCGCTTCTTTTCATAAAATATCGAATTGTGGCAAGATATATATGACATGAATAAATGAAATCCTCCTAGGCATATAATCACTTCAGATATGTCACTGCTATTAATGTTCGTGGTATCTTTTTACATAAATTTAACTTCTATAGTAGAAGGTTTGATGAATTTTATGCCACCTAGCGCATGAAATGTGTCTAATCCGTTCAGGGAGCATACATTTATATTTGCATTATCAAATATAAATTGCATGAATCACTTATGTATTTCGGTAAACTTTCAGAGCATTCACAATGAAAAAACTTTCTTCGTTTTACTTAACATAGGTTTGTATGAATTTCCCACATAACGAACACAAATTTTTGCTCGTTATATTGGAAATTCATACAAAAACAAACCTGTAAGTAAAATGTAAAAAGTTTTTTCATTGTGAATGCTCTGTTTTATGGAATGCAATTCCGGTATTTATATAAGGCAATCCCGGGATCCCGGTTTTCGGTATTGACAAAAAAACAGGGATTTGGGGATTTTGGGATTGGCAAAAAAACCGGAATCCCGGGATTTGACCCTACTCTGTTTGTTGCAATTTAATGAAATTATTAAACAACAATTTGCAGTAATAGAAATTAATTTTCTAAGTTTTGCAATTCTAAACATTTTTAGAGTAAAATTTCCTTTGATGCAGCTATCTGCCAGTGGCGGTTATCGCGTGTGGCATTAAGCGAGTTTTTTGACTAATGAATGAGTATAATGTTTCTTATGAAGCTAATGACTGGCGTCTATTCATAGATTCTTCAACACGTAGTTTAAAAGCAGTCTTGTACAAACCGGTAACCATCTTGCTCCGCTACTTGTTGGAGTACCACAACCTTTGCTTCCTAATCGAAAAATTAGATTGCGCTAAACACAAGTGGAAAATATGTAGAGATTTAAAAATAATGATAATTTTATTAGGTCAACAAAGTGGTTTCACTAAACATTCATGTTTTCTCTATGAATGGGACAGCCGAGCTCGTGCCGAAAATTATGTGAAAAGGATTGGCCAACTAGAAACAATTTGAATCCAGAATCTAAAAATATCATAAAAAAAGTCTAATACCAACAGATGAAGTAATCCTTCCACCATCATATATAAAGCTGGAACTTGTAAAACATTCGTTAAAGCAATGAAAACTTCGGAGAGCAAAGCTTTTATGTACATATTTGAAAAGTTTCCTAAACTGTCTGATAAGAAAATAAGACATGGTGTTTCTGATGGACCATAAATTAGAGAACTTTTCAAAGACAATGAATTCCAAAAAAAGAATGACTAAGGCGGAGAAAGCAGCTCGGCAAAGTTTTAGAGACGTTAGAAAAAAATTTCTAGGAAATAATAAAGATCCTAATTGTAATTATGTACATACGTGATTATAGTTGAAAATATGAGAAGCCTAATGAATCTAAACCCGAACTTTCTTCATTATCATATTGAGTACTTTCCTGAAAATTTAGGCGATTTTAGCAGGGTGAAAGATTTCACCAGGATTTAAAGATATTGAAACGATGTATGTCAAATTGTATAGGGTAAATACAGGTAAATGACTAAATGTTGTGTTCTCTCGTCTATTTCTACTGATAAAGGCAATTATAGGCTAATTTCTTATACATTTATTGTAAGGAAAATCAAATACGTAGTAATTCAAATTTTTACTCGTTTTGCTGCTAGAAATTGTAGACGCGCATTGTATACATTATCGACGCCATTTTTTTAATTGTGCATACATTGTCAATAATCAGACTAATTTGATATGTATATACAGGGTGAGGAAAAAGTATGGAAACTCCTAAAAAATAATGAGCAAGGCTTAGTCTTAGGTAATTTTCAACGAGGAATTCAATGGTGGGCTTGGTTATGACCTTGACCTTCATATTAAAGGTCATATTGAGGTTAGGGCCATTTTTTATAGGGAAGCCCCAGTTTTTGACATTGGATTCGGAAAGAGCGATCAATTATACGTCCGAATATGTATTTTCCATGACCTCCTAAGGTCACCTGATGAATATATTTTAATTATAAAGCTTATGATTTGCTATGAAAATTAAAAAAAAAATTACAAAAAATCATAAATAACAGAACATTGTAATAATGCTCGTGTTGCTATAAAAATTATAAAAAAAATAAAGAAACATAAATTTTACAAAGAAAGAATTAATTTTTTTAATTTTTAGTTTTTTGTAATTTTCGTAGCAAATCATAAGCTGTTTCTTGAGGTGACCTTGGGCGGCCATAGAAAATACATATTCGGACGTACAATTGATCTCTCTTGTCGAATCCGATGTCAAAAACTGGGTTTCACTAAAAAAATGGCCTTGACCTCAATATGACCTTGAAGATGAAGGTCAAGGTCATAACCAAGTTCACCATTGAATTCCTTGTTGAAAACTACCTAAGAATAAACCTTGCCCATTTTTTGTTGATCGAACTTCGCGAGATTTTTAGGGGTTTCCATACTTTTTCCTCGCCCTGTATATAAATTCCACGTTATTTCACTAAATTTTTTGAAATTTTCAACCTTGACCTCCCCGATTTTTTTTTTTTTTTGTTGTAATCGTGTTTCTTATTGAAAATATGAAGACCGTTTTTTTATATATTTAAGCCGTTTATTTTGAAAGTGGCTTAAGTCCATATTTTGTTGAAACGAGATAATGAAAGAATAGAAAAGCAATAAATGAAATAACATATGGGATTTTGAATTTTGTTATTTTTTGCACAGGTGTTAGAGATTAATTTTTGTATGTTTTGACAATAAATTATTTACCGTTAGAAAGATTATACTGTTATTTATCTATTATTATCATTATTCATTAACTTGATTTTTTTGAAAAATGGACTTAGGCCACTTTCAAAATAAACGGCTCATTTGGTGGTTCTAAGAGGAGTATTATCAAAAGCGATACCATTTTGGAAAGGTATTAATTTATTCTAAATTTTATTATATTTTATTTTTGAAAAGTACCGTTATCAAAGGAGTTATGAGCAGCTAAATCTGTGTTTATATTTTTGCCGCTAGAGGGTACAGCTACCAAAATATTGAAAAACGTAATATAGCATGTGATAGATAATAGTTCAACCTTTCAAACAAGTGTTAAATCGTGTTTGGGGGGCTAGTTTAGCCGCTAGGTAGCTCCAAAATTGAAAAAAATGTAATTTTGATCATTTATTTACATTACAATTTGTGTTAAATGAGATAACGCTATTAGTGGAATTTTCATTTCTGGATTTGACAGACTACATATCTCTAGTGGGAATATTGCAAACATACATAAGTCTTATTTTTCCGTTAGATGGCTTAAAAATTATAATAACTTTATTTTTACGCGTGTTTGGAAGCTTAGACGAGAAATTGCTGCCTACCTTTAATATATAATACTACTAGGTGGATTCAATTTTGGAATAACATATTATTGGTATAAAAAAGAGAGAATATATCACTGTAATGCTATTTTTAGTACAGATTTTAATAAACAACTATTATTTAAGAACAATAGTTTGTTTGACTCTTAAATTGCTTCAAAGTTTAAATAAATTTAGTATTTAGATAAATTTTTAAATGAGTCAGCTAGAGTTGCACTATCAATATTTTAAATGATTAGAAGTTAAAAGGAGTAAATTTTAAAACAATGATTTTTGCTTTTAGTATAAAGAACATTTATTTACAATACCAGAATTTGAATACATTTTAGTTTTAATAAATTGTTTATCCACGTTTGCCATTACTTGATGTATTTGTCGAGAATTATCAACTGTTTTAAGCTTCAAAAATCTTTTGTTTAAGTGTTTTCAAGTTAGTGACATTTCATTTAACCAAGGAATTGGAATTGGAATTGGAATTCAAATTTGGTCAAAAGAAATAACCAACCAATTCTCGTGTTTTTTTTTTTGAAAAGTTGAAATAATTTCATTATTAGTTTTTTTTATAAAATATTCACGAAAATATACAAGATGACAACATTGAAAATAGAAAAAATGAAATACGAAAACTCTGGTGACAAATACAGTAACTACAAAATGGAATTGGAATTGCAATACCATCAACTCAGCAGGAATTCGATGAATTCCAAATTTGAATTCATTATATACATAGCATTGCTGTTGTAAATTGGCAAATGAAATGTCACTGTTTTTGCATACTCTGTTTTGGTTACATATTCGAAATGAATAGATGTTATACCACTTTTTTCTTTACACCAATCAAAAAACTCTTTAGAATTATTAAAAAGGCTTTTATCTACGCTTCTCAAGGAAGCTGCTCTAGCTAGCCTCTTAATGGTACCGGCAACGCCATTTGATGGTTCCTTGCCGTGGCTTGTAGCGAAGAGGTCTCATTCGCAGTCAACTTTAAAATTCATTTCATGATGATTGATGTTGGCAAAATTTTTTTTATTCTTGAACTGTGATACAGCACCATCCGAAAAATAATAAATTTTTTTTGGAGCTGGATATACAGGATTTTTTTTTCTAGAAATTCAATAAATT
This sequence comes from Tipula helvola, assembly GCA_963556165.1. Lineage (NCBI taxonomy): Eukaryota > Metazoa > Arthropoda > Insecta > Diptera > Tipulidae > Tipula > Tipula helvola. The sequence goes on from OY744482.1 coordinate 366,091,138, forward strand.
TCTTCTGATATTATGGCATAAGAAATTATATTTGGTTTATCTGGTGCTGATTTGTAATAAGCAACGATTGGAAATAATGTAGCATGTTTTGTGTAGTAGTGTGCTGCTTGTATTTCATTTTGTGCGACAAACTTATAGTTCTCCGAAAAATTCAAATTTACAACATATTCCCCATCTTAAAGATTGCTTTTAAGTTTTAACTAGCTGTAGATAGTTTGATTGTTGGTAATCGTGAAATTTTAAGACTGTTGACAAAGAGCTTGGTTGCTTGAAACTACACGGAAAAAAATAAACTGGTCCTCAGCTAAGAAAACGAACTTTTGATTCAAGAAAATGTACTTTTTCTTGAATTAAAAGTTAATTTTCTTATTTCTTTCGAGTTTTTCTTCATGTGAGAATTGTGTTTCTTGAAATGAAGAAAAACTCGAAAGAAATAAGAAAATTAACTTTTAAATCAAGAAAAAGTACATTTTCTTGAATTAAAAGTCCGTTTCCTTAGCTGAGGACCAGTTTATTTTTTTCCGTGTAGTCCGTGTATATGTAAACAATATAAACTTTTAAATTATCACTATGAGATAAAAAATATTCAGTGTTTTCAGAACTAAAAATTCCACTGGTAGCGTTTCACTCATTTAACACTAATTGTAATGTAAAAAATGATCAAATTACATTTTTCAATTCGTTACGTAGCGGTTAGACTAGCCCACTTCTTCAAACACGATTTAACACTTGTTGAATAGTCTGAACAATTATCTATCAAATGCTATATTACGTTTTCCGATATTTTGTTAGCTGTGCCCTCTAGCGGCAAAAATATGAACACAGATTTATCTACTCATAACTCTTTAGATAACGGAACTTTTCAAAAATTAATTATAATAAAATTTAGGATAAATTAATACCTTTCCAAAATGGTATCGTTTTTGAAAATACTCTTCTTAGAACCGAAGATGCAACCATTTATGTACAAGCCAAAAATTAGGATTTGAAAACTGTCAAAATTAAAAAATCATTAAAAGGAAAAGAAACGGTCTTCTTATTTTTAATAAGGAACACGATTACAACAAAAAAATTGAAATCGGAGAGGTCAAGTTTGGGCCCCATTTGAAATACCATGGAATGACCGATATACATTCAGATTTACATTCTTCTTCTTCCGCTGGCGCTACATCCCATGAGGGGATTTGGCCGCCTCAACGATGCTCCTCCTAATAATTCGATCCGCCACAAGAGAACGCCAGACACGGTGACCGAGTGTGTATAGGTCCCTTTGAACGTCGTCCATCCATCAGGTAGGTGGTCTTCCACGAGGTACTACTTTCGTTGGTGCTGACTCCAAGGCCTGTTTGGTGGTCCGATTTTGTGTCAATAATGTCAACTTTATCGAGATCATTTCTGATCTTGATCTCGTGATTCATTCGCATATTCTGTACGTGGCTCCTTCTTTAATGGGACCGAGAATTCTTTTTATGATCTTACGCTCAGTTACAGCGATTTTCTGGATGTTTTGCGCTGTCAGTGTCCAAGACTCGCAAACAAAGGTGAGAACTGGTCTTATCAGCGCCTTTTATAGATGTCCAATTTTATTTTGCGCGAGACTTGAATATGAGGAGACTTGAAAGTTTACATTGGTGAGAGATTTATTATTGGTAAAGGAATCAGAAATAACAATTTAAAGGGAATTACATAGATGAAAATTTGGGATAACTTTATACAATATAAAACATATGAATTACTGTCTTATATTAAATAAAATCATCCCTATTGGACAGAAAACGAATTACATCGGCCTGTGAACATCTCGATCGCAAAAAATGTTGTTTTCGCTCTTTTCAACAAACAAACTTCCTCAAATTGAATCCGCTTTTAAATTGATCTGTTTCAGTATTCCAAATTTATAGAACAAATACCAGCAAAAGAAACATTCAGCAGGCAAACTATGTAGTAATGAGCTATATTAAAACCCATAATATAATTGTTTGAATTCCAAAAGTCAAAGCTATTGTTAATATGTATATTAGGAATATCCTACGAAATATTGTAATAGACGAATCGTTTCCTTTTTTTTGTTTGTTTGTAACTCCAGTTTATAAATGTGGCCTGGCTCCAAGGAGAAACCAAAAAAAAAAAAATCTGTGAAATCCGAAAATCCTTAGAATATAAAAACAATCACTATATAAGCCTTTTAACATCATTTTGCTATATCTGGGTCATTGTATATTCAGGACCTAAACAAATATCTACTATACACACGTAAAATATGTATACAAAAAAATAACAAAAGTATTGGTGGAAGAAGAAATCTTTTCATAAATTTTCATTGTTTTCCACTCGAGTGATTGCTATTGTTCTTCCATAATTTTAGTATTTTCCTTCTAAACATTTTATATATTTAGTTCATCTCGTATCTGTTGTATAAAACCCTAAATATTTCTAACAATCCAACAAACAAAAACAAGATCATTATGATTAGATTTTGTTATTATGGCTGCGTGTACTATAAATAAATGGCTTAAAAATTATTTTTTTATTTAAATTTCCACAAGTTTTTATTTTGATTTACCCAAGGAAAGCAACTCGCAAATATATAGAGTTGGGAAAATGCTTACACATTCAATTTAATTTTTCCAAACGTTTACGTACATTTTTCACTTCATTTTTGTTTTTACAATCCGGTACAGCGATTTTTTTTGTTTGTTCATGTATGTGTGTGTTTATAAAGCAACGGAAAAATTTTAATTTTATTAAAACAAGGAAAACTTTTTTTTCGTTCAATTATTTTGATTAAATTTTCGTCTTTTTGTGCAAGTCTGAAACAAAAAACAAAAATTGATATAACTTTTCTTAAAGTTTTTGTTTAATCCTCAAGATCAAAACTTTAAAAATCTATTAATCACAGACTTATAAATTGGAAACTGTTTCCAAGGAAGATTTAGTCTATTGAATTTAAGTAAAAGGTTAAGTAATTGATTGTCATGAGGTTAATAATTAGGCATTCCAGCAAAAACAAATTTTTTAACGAAATCACTATACAATAAAAGATTCGACTGCAAGATTTTAAATTAAATTCTAATTTAAAATCCATCGTAGAGAATTTTATGTGTTTTCCGTGAAAATTGCTCCAGTGGGAGTACACAATTCCATTTATTCGTATATACTGTATACGAATTTTAACTTTATATGATTTATTTGAAACGTTCATCTTATATCGATTTACAAGAGTTTCTTATTTTCTGTATATATCGACATCAGACATAACTATTATTTCTTATTGTATAGTACGTAGTTGACTTTTTTTTTGTACAATATATAATGAAAGCACGTAGATCAATCAAATAAAATAAAAAAGGGATACAATACGATTCATACCGCACACAAAGTATGTACTAAATAAATTCAATACCGACAGTAATTTTATGAAAATATTAACGTGCTGTATATCCTATATACTCTCGTGCTGCACACACAAAAATCACGTCTAATGCTCATTTTGGCTTTGAATGGAATTTTATCGAAATCGCACGTATTCTGTGTAACGTGGCGGTGGTGTGGTAATCAACGTACGTATACACAAGAAATTCTGAATCAAATGTCTCTATAATAATAGAGCGGTCAAACGTAAAGCGAATAAAAATCAAATTAAATACACAAAAATTGAATTGAATAAGATTTGATACGGTGTTGGGTTAAAGCAAAAAAAAAACCAAATAAAGTAAAATCAAGCACATCGAAAATAATAACAGAAATTGGTGTGAAAAAATTGTTGGTAGAAAGATGAAATTAACTGAAAATTGACAGGTTTGCATTGTTAATGTAAAGTATTTGCGGATGATTGTAACATATATATTGGGGTCATATCATAATGAACATCCGTATTTGGACACTATTTCTTTAGCCATGATCTGCCCAAAAAATTAAAAATCGGTGGCGTCATCATATTGATCTGAGAAAGTGCCTACCTTTATTGATTGGCTTTTGTTGTTTTAGGTAAATTTCGTTGACACTCTATATTAGGAAGATAATTTGTGTTGATGAAACCACATTGTAATAGAGGTTTTTAAGCCTAATCAAGGCAGCTTTCTCAATTTTCTTTGTTCCGATTTCTTTACTTCCATATGTGTTTTACCTTTCAATGCTAAATTATCGTAATTATCTTAAAATAATTCAAAGGAAAAGTAAGTCTAATGATTCTTGTCATCCAAGTTTATTGTAAAACTAGTTGGTAAATCAAGCATTTATTAAACAATAAATTATCAAAACTATTAAATAAACTTACAAACAGCTTTTGAGAACATCACGGGTTCGATCCATTAGAGAATGCCGTTTGTCGTTGGATAATACCTGTCGAATTACAAGGCGCTGTTATGATCTGTGCCGGTTGGCGAGTTAGTAGGAATTGCCTATAACATTAAAAGTTACGGGCCACACATAATACGATTGATCGTATATTACATTTGCAAGCTGTACAAATAATTGGGCAAATAAATCGTAGACAGTTTTACCTATAAACGGGTACGATTTGTCTATCCAATTATCTGTGCGACCTGTTTTACAATTTGAAAATTATGTGATTTTGCTAAAAGACTTGACCAACAGTAGCAACAAGTTGATGAATAAACAAAATCGTTCAAAGCTGTCTGGATATACGACAAGTTTTATACGACTTGTTGTACGATCAATCGTATCGTGTATGGACCATTTAGAAATAATTGTGCAGTTTCGAGCTGATATAAGTCTGAGATTATGAAAAAATCAAACCTCTCATCAGGGTAATATGGCGATGAAAGTTTGTAAGAGAATTTCGGGTAGACTAGTGGAAGTACAGACCATTTTTAAGTTTTAATAATCTGTAGTAACTTCCCCCCGAACAATCGAACAATAACTTAAATAGTGAAAGTATAGTCATCACACCTCAGGCCCAAACAGTTTCTATCATGAATCGGCCTTGGCTGAAGAAACAGAAATGTCATTGCTCTTAACATTAAAATGAGTCGAAACACTAATAGTAAATCTATTATTGGAACAAAAAAGAGTATACAATATTAAATTAGCTTTGAAACATATAATGGACCTTATACTACCCAATACGCACCTACCAAAGGCAGAACTGCGACTAAGGATTCACACACCCCCTTTAAGAAAGTCCCCTTACCCATTAGCAGCAAAACGTTACATCACATCAAGTATTACCTTAAGAATAGTTTTTTTGGCCTCATTCTATTGTGATCTTCCTTAATTTTGTTAGAATGGCATACCAAAAAGGTTCGTTCCGATGTTTTTTTTTTGTTTTTTGGTTTGTAATAAGCGGCTTGAGGTCCGATACAGACCAGAGGTTCTCTCTATTGTATTTGGGTGTCCTTCCATCTATTAATCGAAGCATCAATATTAATCGGACCAATGTTTATATTAACAACAAAAGGATTCTCCTATTACCTGGGAATCCAAGCTTATATTAAAATGGGATTTTGAGTGCCGCCAAGGGGGCTAATTTAGATTTAAAACAGGGAAGCCCTATATTTGATTTATCCATAGTCGATAAGGTTTCTCCTTATGAGTTTGGTCGTCGCGTTGCGTGAATTTGTGAGCTGCAGTATTTCCCAGTAAATTAGCTCGAATATTGGTCGCGACTGTCAGTTATGACGCTTTTAGGCAAGCATTAAGTTCGTCGGCGGACGAAGAGCTTCAAGCGTATTCTTATGAGCCGTGGTGCACTCGTCTCAAATATTGGCGCTTTACAGGATTTTGATACTTTACATTTTTCTGATGCCTTGCTTATATTACACACAGAATGATAGAAGTATCTGATTATGCGACATTTAAAAGCAGTTGTAGGGCGGAATGCGCTGTTTGACTTCCATCGATAAGTGTGGATGATATTCCTGAGGATGCTAAAGCATGTGTGATTTCTTTTTTAGATCTAATTTCCGCAATTAACAAATTAATTACAAATGTTTTTCCTGTACCTCCTGGGGCACTACACCAAGGAAAAAATCCACAATTTAGACTTGGAATTACGTTTATTATTGTATTCTAAGCTAGTCTTTGGTTATTTATTAAAAGCGGTTTCTTGATATGGATAAATCTTTTTAACTGCTCAAAATATCTCATTAATCGATATGCATTTGCCTTCAATCAATATAAGCGCTTCGTTCAGTATTTCAGGAGTCAAATTTAAATCCAATGCGAAGTTAACCCTCCTTTGTACCTGAGAACATCCTCACTGAGGCTTTCTTAATATTTTCTCAAAACTTCGCAGTTGAGAAGGAAAATGGGTGAGAGATGCTTCTGATAATGTCATGTCCCAATGTTGATCATTTCAAGTAAGTCTGGCATAACTCACCGTCAATAGTTTTCAGAGCTGTAAAAAAAGTTGGCCCGCGCACAGTGTGCAGTAACAACCTGAGAAAATAACATTCTGATTTATTTGGATGAATAGTATAAACTCGGCGTGAGGTGAAATATCTTGGAACTTCTGAACAAGAGAAAGAAGGCTGTCAATGTTGAAATTAAGTCTTTGGCCATTTTCTAAATGAACGTTGAGATTGACAACAGTTATGGATATCGTTCATTAATCGTAAAGTTTAGTATTCACCAAACTACTTCGTTACTACTTATGTACCTTCCCATCGGGTATTGTGTAATTTCGTCAGTGGCCCCCGTTGCATTCTCTAGTTGAAAAAATCAACATTAATATACGTAGATATATGAAGATTTAGGATTAAGTTATCCACACGGCCCATGAATCATGTACAGGATCTTGTTCTGGATTTGGAATCGATTTTACTGGGATGTATCTTCTCCTTGAGCCAAATTAATATGTTGGCATATAACAGTGCTCTTTTTTGCCACTTAATAGAGTACATCCAACATTTAGTTGCCCCATAAATGTGATTCTTGGTTATTACATCCATAAGCTTAGACAATTTTTACTTAAAAACTTTTGCAGTTAAATCATGGCGTTGAGATAGTGCCTGGCCGCTTAGAAGTTAATTTCGTCCCAAGCCGGACTACAGGTGCATGTGATAAAAAAATCTGGACTTCTGTATGTCCTATATAAGTCATGGCGTTCTGGGCATATTTCTAAATATGTCTGGGACTACCTGTAAATGTAACCGGTAGTAAAACTATTTGCCCAACGTCTGACATGTTTCCGTCATTGATTCAGTTGAATATAGAGGAGTCTATCACTCTCCACTTAAGCGTTAAAAATATATATCATATAATTACAAGCGTAATTAAAACTCGTGTTAAAAAATACCCAAGTTCAATCCTATTTGACAGCCAAACAGCCAAGTTTCGAAAATCATTTCAGAATTGGAATTCTCCATTTCCATCGCCATTGATCATATTCCATCTTCATCTAAAAATCACTTTAGAATCCTATTGTGAGCGCACATATTGAATTTCATCAAAATCGGTTAAGAAATAGCCAAGTTCGATAGTTTCGCCTATTGTTTCATTTAACATAATATGGCTGCAATCACAACAATATTTCTCGTTTGATTGTGGTCCTATAGTTGTTCGAATAACATCAAACCGAATAGTTGTACTTACTTTCCAAATATGTAACTGGTATAAGCGTAGAAATTCAATCCCGAGTACAGATTGGATGAATCTTTCCTCAAGGAGCTTTTATTTACTGTTTAATCGAGTGATAATCAGAACTTTGAATCAAATATCTTTCTGTAATTCTGTGTAATTCTGCCACCAAATTGTTAATCGTGGAAGATCTTATTTTGTACTAGTAATTCGCCCTTTCGAATTCACGGAAGATGTTTTTGCTCAAATTTGAATCTGCCTAGATAGCTTGCTTAAGAGTAACTCTCAAACTTGATGATGACTCACAGATCGGTTGAGAAGACTTCGGTAATTCGTTTGGAAACTACAAAATAGATGCCTATGAAATTTTTACTAAATTTTACTGATCATTTGTTTAGTTCTGGTTTAGTAAAAATTTCACTGTGGACTGGGGTATATAGCAATGTGAAATTTTTTCTAAAATAATACTAAATTGAAACACTCTATTCAAATAATGACATTTAGGGGAATCAAGAGTTTTTAAGTTATTCATTAATCTAAATCTCAGGTTGACATTCAGCTAGCCTAACGACTCTTAATTTGATTGACATGTTTTTTTTAAATATTATAATCTTGAGAACTTCGAAACTAAAAATTAAAAATAAAATGAATTCATTGGTTATTTCGTAATTGCGGTATATCGAAAATTTATTTATATCTTTTAATTTACTAACTAAATAAATTGAACGAGATTTTTCATAATCTGAAGATGATAGGTTATAATATATCTTCAATTGAATATATAAATGTATAATTTCAAAGAGAACTTTCATTGTCAAAAGAGCTGAAAATTTGCTTTTACCGTTCAACTTAATATTGTTCAAGTAAAATTTAAATTAAATTTTGTCAGTTAGTCATCGATCTCATTATGATTTTCTGTTAGGCTATAGGTTCATCATTATATTTGGAAATTTTTAGAAAATGTTTACAAAATTTTTCGACTGTTGGCTGACTGATATTTTGTATCTATAATTGAATTGATTCTATTCAATGACTGATGTTGCATCTACAATTGAATTTATTCTAATTAATAGATTCTAGAGATTTCGACTGCTGACTGACTGATGTTGTATCTACAATTTAATTTAAACGTGGCGAGATCATTATTGACTGCGTTGTGTTGGTTCCTTTTTATGTATATACTCTCGTAAGCATCCAGTTCAGTTGGATTATTTGTTTGTTTAACGAGTTCAAGGTTATCGATATTCACGTTTAAATGATTATATTGAATGATCTGCAAATACTGACTTATTTAATCTATTGTATTTTATATGCGACAAGTGTTCTTTAAAACGTTTTTCTATATTCCTCCTAGTTTGGCCTATATACACCCCATTACAATCATTACAGGTTATTTTATAAATACCTGACATTTTTAGTTTTGGTATTTCATCTTTTGGGTCTTTGAATATTGATTGAAAACAACGACAGGAGCTTAATAAAATCATTGCAACAGAAAGATGTTTTCTACTTAAAAGCAGATAAAGGAAATTCCCTGATAATTTTGGATAAAGCGGAATACCACCGCAGAATGGAAAACACCATAATAGAAGGATCTTTTAAAAAATTAAATCGGACACCGTTAACAAGAATGATAAAGGAAGCAGCATCCATGGTGAATAAAATTGATACAGTGCTGGAAGTCCCAAAATGGTTGATATCAACGCCCAATCCAAAAGTACCTAGGTTGTACGGACTTCCGAAAATTCACAAAGCTGGGGATAAAATGCGCCCTATAGTTACCAACATCGACGCACCTACATACCGAATAGCAAAGTGGTTAGTATCCGAATTGAACAAGCTCACCCCACCTTATGGACTTGCTGTAAAAAACTCGTTTGAATTCGTCGAAAAAAACATCGAAAATAAAATTCGAAGACTCTGAGATCATGATATCATTTGATGTTGTATCATTGTACCCCAATGTACCCATCAAAGAAGCATTGAAGTTTGTTGACGACTGGCGTCGTGAATTGCGATATATCTAACGCCAAAACCGAGATCTATTCAAGAGCTATAAAACTGTGTATGACTCAAAACCTGTTTCAATATAATAATAATTTCTACGAGCTTTCACAGGGAACATGTATGGGTAATCCGTTATCCTGCCTCATTTCAAATATTTTTATGAGCAATTTTGAAGAAAATCTACAAGCACAAAATAGGCTACCACGCATTTGGACTCGGTACATGGATGACGTGTTTGCCATCGTAAAAAGAGATGACGTAAATAAAATTCTTGAAATAATCAATAATGTATATCCTACAATAAAGTTCACGGTCGAAGAAGAGAATAATGGGAAGCTTCCTTTCCTCGACCTGCTTCTGACGCGCAATGACCAGAAAATCGAATACGACATTTTTAGGAAACCTACAGCAACTCGAAGATACATAACTAACAATTCCTATTCAGCACCATCGCATAAAATGGCAGCGTTTAACAGTATGATCTACAGAATGACCAAAGTACCATTATCAGCCTCAAACTACATAAAGGAATTAAATGAAATAAAACTAATAGCCAAATTGAATGGGTATAGTCCGATATTAATTGATAAGTTAGTGGCGAAGCAGACGAGAAATATCAGAAGGCAATCGTTCACATCTTTTCAAACTACAACAGAGGAACAGAATAAGCGAATAAGCTTCAACTTCGAACCCTACGTTACTGATAAATTCAAAAAGATATTCAAAAGGTACAAAATGGAATTGGTATTCAATAACAAGAATAAATTGAAAACTGTCCTAGGGAACCCCCAGTTGAAAGGTGGGAAAAGTTTTTGTTCATTATTAAGTTGAACGATAGAAGCAAATTTTCAGCTTTTATATTGGAAAGGGGTAGCAAATTCATGATGATGTTCTAAAAATTTGCACAAATAATGATGAGAAAATCACAATGAGATCAATCGCCAACTGGCAAAATTTAATTAAAGTGCGGTTGTTTTTCTAAATTATCAAAATATAATTTTCAAGGTTAATTTTAATAATTCCATTTATTTATGAAATACCCCCTGAATGTATGCGTTTGATTAGCTAAATCATTTATTTATATTTAGTGAAAACAAGTAAATACTTCATTCGCGTCGAAGTAGTCATTGTAAAGAATATCGTGGGCAAGTCGTTATAATTCTATCTCTTCTGTTATTAAGAGAAGAGGAAGGAGAAATAGAACTTGCGCTTGGAAATATTGAGATAAAGAAAAGTTTATGGTAGGTACTTCAAACGGTGGAATCATGAATCAGCTAAAAGTTAGTATTTTGATATATTTTGTTAGTACTCGTACCTTTAGTGTATTATATGTACCTTTAGTAAATTTTAGTTTTTTCTTTTATTACATGCATTACATTGCGAATATGCGCGATAAAAGACTGAAAAAATCACTTTTTGGTTCAAAATTCATCAAATAGAAATTGTAAATTACATTGTTTGTGCTGAGGAAAAATAATTTTCCAATAGCTAAAATCCTAAAATTTGCGTTTAAAGGTTCTAGTTTACAGTTATACCACACTATTCATCAAGATCGCTGTACCCACAAAAGTATTCATTTCTGTTTTCAACTTTAAAAACAAAATATCAATATGAAGGGATGCACCAAATGCGCAAGTAATATTACGGATGTTAAGTTTCCTGGTGTGCAGTGCGTGGATTGTCCAGCGGCAATATATATTAAATGTGGAAACCTCTCAAATGAACTATTTCAACCAATTAAATCTGGTTCTGCTACATGGAGATGTTCCCAATGTAAAAATAGAAAATCGTTGGGTATATATCCTGCTCCTGATTCTGAGACTAACCCTAACAAAATGAAATTTGACAATCCAAGTCTTTCTCATGTTATGAAAGTGCTACATGGCCTAAAAACCCCAATTAATGAAATTGAAAAGTCTAAAAGTTACATGCCTGATTCTGTGGATGACATGTATAAAAAAATAAAAGCACACGGCAAAAAATAAACTGGTCCTCAGCTAAGAAAACGGACTTTTAATTCAAGAAAATGTATTTTTTCTTGATTTAAGAACTAATTTTCTTATTTCTTTCGAATTTTTCTTCATGTAAGAATTGTGTTTCTTGAAATGAAGAAAAACTCGAAAGAAATAAGAAAATTAGTTCTTAAATCAAGAAAAAGTACTTTTTCTTGAATTAAAAGTCCGTTCTCTTAGCTGAGGACCAGTATATTTTTTTCCGTGCATTATTGGTGGAAAATAAGACACTTAAAATCAAACTTTCTAATGTTAAGAGTAATGTGGAAGTTGAGTTTGATAAAGCTGAGCCGCATGCAAAAGCTGACAGCATAGTCATTTCAGGATTGCCGGAAAATATTGCCGACAACAAATTTGTGTCGTGCATGTTCACAAAATTATTAGGGGTTGAACAAAATTTCAATGATGTGATTTCCATCAAGCGTGAAGTGTATTACACTAAAGAAAAAAAGTTATCGAATGATGTGCTAGTTGTTATAGTAAAGCCGAAGTACTGAAAGTATATTACGCAAATAAGAAGTTGATGTTAAATGATCTGGAGTTATCAACAATTGAACCATCGCCGAACAAAACAGCTTCCTCGCAGAACAAACGGATCTTGGTTATGAACAATTTTACTAAACTGCAGGCTAAATTATATGGAAAAGCGAAAGATGTCAAAAATTGTCTACGGTTTCAATATTTGTGGATAAAGAACAACCCAATCTTATTGAGAAAGTCAAGCGGCATTATTGTTTATAGCATAAATTCTCTCAACGACATCAATTATGTGAATAAGTTATTTCGTCCCGTTCCACGGGATGAGATTAACACAAATGGAAGTGAGGTTCTTTCTAAAGGCCAGTTTACGTTACATATTTTACATTAAGGAGTTTTATCATTTATCTTATTTTTATTTGTTGTTTAAGTTGGTACATAATCGTACCTTTTATGAATTGAAAATTTCGATTCTAATTTCAAATTTATCTGCATCCATAATTACTGATAGTTTCATACGCATAGTCATGTTTTCTATACATGGGTTAAGAGTTACAACACGATTTCGTTGCAACTAAACAATTTTCGGAGTATCTTCTCTTATCGTAGTGTTAGAGTAGGTGGTGGTCTACGTATTTTTGTGAAAAATAATATGAAATTTAATGTCGTAAGATGTGCTGATAATCAGTTCCCTTTTCATTTTATATCGAGCTTACTGATTATGTATCAACTAAATTATTGGATATCTATAGACCACCTAATTCAGATGTTGAAACATTCTTAAGTTTCTTGGATGGTTTAGACATAAGCAAAATGGACACAATTATTGTTGGAGATTTAAATATACCTGTAAACAAAGGTTCCGTTAATGTTTCTGACTACAAAAATAGTTCGATGAGTTTGAAAATGATTGTTACTAATACGTTTGCTACTAGGTTAATTAGTACTAATATCCTTAATCAAAGCTGTTTGTAGCTTTAATAATATTAGCACCGTTAAAAATTCCACCATTTTCTCGGATATTAATGATCAGTGATCACAATTTTATGTTTTCGTCTCTTTACTTCAAGGACAAATTTTACAGGCATAAATTGGAAAAAACGGTTATTGACTTTGAAAAAGTGGACTTATTTTTTGTTGATTTTCTTGAGGCTTCGAATTTTGATATTACTGATTCGGACGGAACTTTTAAACTAATGATTGATAAGTATAATCAGTTAATTAACAGATTCACTATGATTAGGAGTGCTCTGATATTGTCCATAAATTCAATGACTATTTGGTTCACATAGGTAAATCACTGGGTGAATCAATTGGCAGTGATAGGGATATTCATGAATTTGGAACATTGTGCCTTAATCCAGATTCAATATTTCTCACCCCCACTAACCCTGCGGAAATTTGTGCGGTCACATTATGCTGAAATTAACAAACACAATTTTTGAAACGGGTGAATATTCTAATATTCTAAAAATTGCCAAAGTTGTGCCAGTATTTAAAGATCTTGCTTCTAACTACAGACCTATTTCGACTATGTCTGTATTTGGTAAAATCATTGAGAAAATACTTAACTCACCGTTTAAGAGTTTCCTTAACAATTCAAACTTTTTTTATGCACATCAGTATGGTTTTAGGGAAGATGCGGGTACTGAGTTGGCATTTATCGAAATGGCTAACATGAATATAATGCCTTTGATCGGCAGGAATATGTTGAAGCTCTCTTTCTTGATATAAAGAAAGCTTTTGACACGGTTGATCACCAATTGCTTCTAGATAAATTTTGCTGTTATGGATTTCGCGGAGTAGCCAATAGGTTGATTAACAGTTATTTAACTAATCGTCAACAATACGTCATGATTAACGGATTCACCAGTGATGTGTTAAATGTCGATTGTGGAGTGCCTCAAGGCAGTGTGCTAGGTCCGATGTTGTTTGTGATATTTATGAATGATATCTCGCTATTACCTCTAAATGGACAAATTCGAATTTTCGCAGATAATACTGCGGTATTTTATGAAACAAAGACCCTTCGCCAATACATAATTGTATGAAGCATGATGTTCAAACATTGGCTCAATTTAGAGCAAGTTCAGTGAAGGTGGCTCAATTTCAGTTCAATGAAAAAAAAAAAAAAAAAGTTGTAACTGAACTGAAATCGGCGTCATCATATTTTGTCTTCTTCTTCTTGTGTTCGTAGTGAACAGTCATGTTAATGTAAATTGTGAAAATTAATAAATATTTAAATTAACTAGAAATAAAAAGTGAAACGTGTTTTTTATTATATAAAAGAAGTTTATTGAGAAGAACAAATAAAGGAAATACAGTCCACTCCGGCAACTGAAAATCCAGCCTAACAAATAAACACATGATATGGACATTCTACTGGAATATTTAAAATCTAATGTGATCTTTTTGAATATACATAAAACGAAATTTATGATCTTTCATTCCCCACATAAAAGTCCTATCAATTTGTCATATTTTACTATAAATAATATTGTAGGTGATAGAGATGATTTTTTCAAGTACTTGTGAGTAACTTTTGACAGGCATATGTCTTGTCTGGATCAACACACTAAAACCATTTGTAGTAAAATGGTTCGTTAGTAGGATTGATAAGGAAACTTTCTTTTTGTGCGCCGTGCTATGTACTGAGATTGATGTATTTTACATTTATTCACACCAGAATTGTTTATAAAATTATTGTGGAACTACAAGTCTGAAATCTTGTCAAATCATGCAAAACAAAAGTTTAAAAACTGTTTTAAAGCTGTCTTCACGTTGCCCATCGTTAATTTTATAAGGAACCGTGACCAATGGTGATTTACCAGTAGGTATCAAGTTTCACTATATACATAATATATGCAAGATATTAAATGTTTCTTCAGCGCTCTATAATCTTGAATTAATAGACATCTGATAAACAGACTGACAAGCAGTTTAAATTTGGGTGTATGAAAAAGAAAGAAAATGAGTCACCTACCCAAAACAGTATAACAATAATTTTAATTTGTTAGTTCAGGTATATTAACTAGAAAGTTAATATAAATATTTATATTTAAGTTATGAAAAGCTTATTAAGTCACCTTAATTAAATAAACTCAAATCATTTGAATTAAAAGGTTTTTATTTAAATTTGTATGTAAGCGGTAATAAAAGTTGATTCTAGCAAAACTTACAGCTATGGTTTTCTCTAATAAACCCAAACTAAAGCTTGTTATATAAAAATATTTTGCACCCAAAAAATAATAATTTGATTGAAAGAAAAGTTGAGCACAAAAATATCTAAAGTGAAGAGTACACAAACAACAATTTTAAAACTTTTTAATAAAATTATATTTTATAATTTTTTCCAATTTTTAAAATTAATTAAATTAAAATGTAAAGTATTTTCCTATGTACAAATAGACAAACGCAGCCAGAAAGCAATCTCCATAACACTTACTAGTCTAGGTGAGGTGAAAATAAATAAAGTCAAAAACAAAAAAATGTTTAATTTAATTTTTAGTGAATTTAAAAATTCACTTAGGAATTAGAAAAATTGTTGTTATTACAAAAATTGTAGGGTAAGTGGATAATTTTAATATAAAAAGTCAATTAAACGCGTACCTAGAGGCGTAAAAGTTGAAATGTTAAAATAGGAAAATGATAAATTTGAGGACGTCCTCATAAACATCAAGGACAATAAATGTGACGTTATTGTGGATAAATTATTAAAATTTACCTTTTTTATTTAAATTTGTTTTGATCATTAATCTTGACTTGAACATTAAAATACTTTGCCAAAAAAAAAAAACCCAAATGATAATCTCTTGAAAGCTTGTTAATATTTCATTGGGTTGTTTTGTATTATTATTAGGATAACTATAATAAACTTTATCATAATAACAAAATAAAAAAGGTAAATACTAAACATGAACAAGAGAAAATGAAAAACTTTGAATACAATTTTCCTCTAGGGAAAAATTTTCGGTTTCCTATAGTGAAAAGTACATAGGGACACTGTGTGTGCAGGTAACAGAAGATAAAAACAGAATCCAATTTGTATTTCTTCACTTGGTTTTGTATTTTGTGATAATCAATAAAAAATTAGTTTCATTTCTCCTATATGTATTGTATAGGTAGGTGTATGTATGAAACCAAGTCAAATGATTATTTTAGTTTTCATGTTTGGAATATTAAGAAAAAAAAAAAAACAAAAAAAAAAACACGAAAAATTGGAAGAGCAATAAAGAAAATTAGAGATGAATTTTTTTTTGTTACTTTTAGAAGATACAAATACACAGCAATAGACAATAGAAGAATTCTCTCTGGTGAAGCTCGTTTATTTCTTTTAATAGATTTTTGTTGCTATTTTTGTGCTGCAAAAATGATTAAGCATAATGGGGGAGTGCACGAGATGAATTTTTATTAGCCAAATACGAAAAAATGGGTGTGTGCTTTAATTAAAGGAAATTAAGCCAGGGATGGTTAAAAATGTGCCTCTTAAACTTTTCTAGCCACAAAATAGATAGGACACTTTAGTTATGAATGAGGTTCTTTAAGTCAAATCACAAAATAACTAAGGTATTCAGATCAATGTTAAACCAACAATTATTTATACTAACCACGACCTTCTAAATAAAAAAAAAAACAACAACAACACAAAAATTACCCGCATAATATTAAAATCATTAATCATACACTCGCTATACAATTCTAGACACTTCACGCCTCATACATATATGTAAACTGCATTCCAAATTATTTGTTGTCAATACATAAAATTACATTTCATATACAATATGAGTTAAATAAAATGCAGTACTTCAATTAGTAAATCTCATACCCAATCCATTGTAATATTAAATAATAATGATAGCTATATAGCGTTCGAGCTAGACAATCCTGTGCAGACAATAACAAAATACTTTAAAATAAAAATGTTTGACACATCGATTCAATAATTTTTTTATCGAATTAACAGTTTCCAAGAATAGATCTATTTCACATAATAAAAAAGGGTTTTCAAAATATCCAAGTAATGATATTATAAATTATAATCAATATAAAAAATTGAAAGTTTGATTGTACATTATTGTACCTATACAATATAAACTTCCAATTATTATTTATGTAAAAAAATAAAATTGTTAATTTCAATTAGCCTTACGGCCAACTATTTGTGTTTTATTGTTTAACAATTATATTTCATTTTTATGTTCAAATTTTTTAGAAACCAAAAAATTTTTTTTTTAAACTGATTTTAATAACAAAAAGGTTAAATGTACAGCATATTACATATATTGTGGTTTTGTTTAATGTGCATTGAAATTTTCCTCATCAGTATTTTATGTATGTATATGACATTTGGTGGCAAAAAAATGGTAATTTTTATATTTTTTTTCACAATCCCAGTAAAGATTAAATTATGAAACTAGGTATAGGTAAAAAAGTTCAAGTATTTTCACGAAGTTTAATTACTGTCGATTTTTTAATATGAATCATCTTCTCTGCTGAGATGTAATATAATACAGTACCTCCGCTTATTCAGAACTTTTGATCACCGTAAGCCGTAAAACTTAGAATTATCAAAATACAGACAATTTCCAAACCGTACGTATAAGTGGCGTAGATGAACTTTAGTGGCCTTTTATTGATTGATTGATTGGAGCGTTGCTATTAGAATTTAAACTAAGCGGTTTTAGTACTTTTTTTTTATTTTCACAAATTCACGGTTTTACATTTATTTACGTGGTGTGGTGATCGGCACACATATCACCAACGTCAATAAATAGTATTGAGTAATAAAATAACAAATAGCAACCGCGTTTTATTTATTTATAGGTGTACGCATTTAATAATTAAATATGTCCAAATTAGCAAGTAGTCGCTTAATGTTGTGACAGTCGCGTAAATGAGCGAGACGACATAACATTAAGCGACAACAGGACTGGGATTTTGCACACAGCGAGTCGCCTTTTTTGAGCGACTTTTGGCTAAAGGCGAGAAAAAGCGATTTTGCACTGTGCGAGTAGACACTCGCTCTCGCTTTTATTTTCGACCATGTATGTATGTGCTTGGTGAGAAGTAGGAAAAATGAATTTAGGTTGAGGTTTTAATTAAAAAAATTTGGATTTTGCTGCCACATATCTTATGAATGTTATGTATGAGTAAAATTAATGTTTTAATTATGGAATTTTTTCACTTGAACCAAACAGAACAAATTATAAAAGGAAAACTAATGATAGAATTTATGAATTTTTTTATTTATGAATATTATGAATTAACCAATTTATGTGCTTACTAGGAAAATTTAACTAACGATTATTACAATAGAAACCATCATCGCCAAATACATATCACAGAACAGGAGGAAGAGGAAAGAATTACATAATTAATAATTTAGCAAACAACACCATAACATTTCCCTGGCTTAGCAACAAACTAAATCACACTTTAAATAGGACAACGGACAACCCAAAATTAAATATTGAACGAACTTTAATCTTTTATGACACAAAATTCATTATTTATTTATTTTAAATAGCATGATTTTTTTTGTTAATACGAATTTTTATCAGATGCAACGACACAAATCTAAATAAACTTGTCAATAAAATGTATTTTTGACAAGTAAATTAAAGTTGCTCAAAGTTTCTCGCCTTTTATTTTGTCCATTTGTGCAAAATCCCACTCCAGTAGTCAAAGGTTTTCACCATGGTTGGGTGTGGCGACATCTGCCGTTTTGTGGCAGACTCAGCGTGCGCTCGTTTCGCGGGATGTGGGGAATAAAAATCAAAGACGCATCGGTCGAATCGTATTAAGGTGGATTTATATTATCGGCGCGGCTCAGCACATTCATGCATCGTCTCATACATCAACGATTTATATTAGCCACATTTCTTGACGTTTGATCTGACCCGGATCAGATCATGTCTCATGAAACGACACCAAAATGCGTAAAACAAATAAACATCAAATTTCAATTTTCTGTCTCGTTTTGTTTTGAATCTTCCTCTTCATACTCGTACTGTATTCATATTATTCTTTGTCGCTTTACTAAATACTGCTCAACTACCTACATTTTAATAGCTGAACTAATTTTTAGATCACCATTTGTGATCCAAAATGAATGTTGGATCATGTGTTGTTGTTGCTTCACATATAAATTTTGATCTGATCCGGATCACTATGCGTCAAGAAATGCAGCTAATATCAGCTCAGTTCAGTTCATATAGTAGTTCGTATTTATTTCGGTGTGCATTCGTACGATACGAAGAGCGAAAACAATATTATTATTATTTAGTGTTTTGTCTTTATCCGTATATACGTAATATATACGTATTTATACGTATTACGTATCGATTAAAATACGTAGAAATTTTAAATATTTTCTGTGTGGAATATAAAAGTGTTACACTATAAAGGTAAAATGTTTTCTAATTACAAACTTAAGGATGTCTGTGTAATGGCTCTTTTGCTGGATGAAGAAGAGGAAAAGCAGAATACTCGTTGCCGTCATCGTCGTTTCGCGGTACACAAAATGTTAAAGAAAAGGCAGACCGAAGGCGAATTTTGGACGATTTTTCTGCAATTGATGGACGACGAACAAAAGTTTTATCAGTATTTCAGAATGACACAGTACGATTTTCATGTGTTGTTAGGAAAAATAGAAAATTCAATACGAAAACAGGATACAACGTTTAAACAGGCTATAGGACCAAAAGAAAAATTAGCAGTATGTTTAAGGTAATCATGTTTTATTTTTTATGCTTGAATTTTATTTTATGTTAAAAACAATTCCTGAATGTCATCATAAAAACAATTTCTGATTATTCAGAATCATTGTCACTTAAACTGTTTGAGAAATTGGAATAAAATTGAGTAACTCCATCGTACGCCTCTTTATTTATATGTAAATGTGGTGGTGATGGTGTTGGTTGTACATGAGAAATTATTTGTGATGATGCTTCCGGCGTTTCAAAACTCGAAATGGATGAAAAAAATCGTGTGTTTGCTGGTGATGGTAATGTTCTCGGTACTGTATAAAACAAAGGTGGTAGCGACACCATAGTATGAGAAGAAACATTAGATGAACGTTCTGGCCCTTCAACAGGTGATGGTGGCTGAATCATAAAATTAGCAGAGGAGCTGTTACTATTGTGGCATTGTCATCGATTTTAATGGAATTGGTTTAAATGTCTGTTGCGATATATCATCCATCACCGTTCGCTTGACTGATAATAATGGTTTCATTATTTTGGACGACCCGAGTACGGGATATGAAGATGACGCCTTAGGTAATGGTGAATGAATCGTAGAATTACCCAATAAACTATCGCTACGTATAAATATTTGTGATCTTGGCCTGGATTTTGGTGCTATTGGTTGTAATGTCTGTTGCGATATTTCCTCCATCTCTAATTCCGAAACTACCGCAAAGACTCTTGACTTAGCTAGCGATTGATTAAACAGGGAAAATTTTTTAACCATTCCGGCCATGCTTCTGAAAAATAAATCCAAGTCGCTGGTTTCATCGACGTCTTTATTATTTAAAATGTATTGCATTAATGTAGAAGAGGCCGATTCGTTTCTCTTTCTTTTATGAATAATCGACTTTTTTATTGGCGTTCTGTGGACTGGAGAAGGGTTTCTCGACCTTTCAAAACATTTCTCGCCTTCTTCTACTGAATATATTTTAGCATCACTCATTAAATCATCATCCACTTTAATATCTAATGACGTTATCGTCGCCCTCTCCTTCATGTAGGGTATCAAAAAAGACATTTGTTCTTGAAATTTCCATTTTGTTATCTTTTTTGCAGCTTGGCCACTTTTGGTTTCTTTGATTTTTCTTGTAGCTTTTCGAAAACCATTCCTTAAGTTATTCCACTGCCGTTTGCATTCAGTCCCTTAAAAAATCGAAAATTGATAATTAAATTAAAGAAAAATCAAACACTAATAAAGTATTAAAAATATTTTTTCTTCTAGGTTCTTGAGTACTGGCGATTCGTACAAAACCATAGCGTTTAGTTATCGATTAGGACACGCTACCGTATCAAAAATAGTGATTGAAGTATGCGATGCTGTAAACAAGCAACTTTCATCGGAATTTATGCCAGTGCCGAATAATAAAGCATGGCATAAAATATCAAACGATTTCTGGAATATATGGAATTTCCCTAATTGCATAGGGGCCTTAGATGGCAAGCACGTCACTATTACGGCTCCGTTTAATAGTGGATCTTTGTATTTTAATTACAAAAAAACATTTTCCATAGTATTGCTAGCTCTTGTAGACGCTAACTACAGATTTGTTGCTGTCGACATAGGATCTTATGGTAAAAATAGTGATGGAGGTATATTCGCCAATTCAAAATTGGGGAAAGGTCTTGCGTTAAACAAATTAAATGTGCCAGGAGTTAGAAAATTGCCAAATACTCAGACAGAGATGCCTCATGTAATTGTGGCGGACGAAGCGTTCCCGCTTAAAACCTATATGTTGAGGCCATATCCTAGGGTGCAGTTACAAAATAGCGACAATATAAAACGACACTATAATTATCGACACTCTCGCGCGAGAAGAGTATCGGAAAATGGTTTTGGAATCCTCGCACAAAAGTTTAGATTATATAATAGAAGAATTCAATTAAAGCCAGAACATGTTGACAAAATTATCTTAACTACTTGTATTTTGCACAATTACATTATACAAACGAAACATTTTGAGTTGCCATCTGAGAACGAACCGTTGAGAGATAATCTAAAAAACCTCCCTTTACAAGGTGGTAACGGTACTTCGGCTTCTTTCGAAGTAAGGGATACGTTTGCAAATTTTTTCAATACTACATCCGGATCTATTGAATGGTTTAATTGATCTTCTCAAAATATTGTACATATTCTACAAAATACCAAATAAAGATAAACAAATAAATAAAAAAAATTACCTGTGTTTTTGACAATTTTCCCAATTTCTTCCCAGGCTCTATCTTTCTTATCGTTATCACTGTAAAATTTATTTTCTTGATTGTACAGGAAATCGTATTCCTTTACAGATTCAATTAATATTTCTTGATCCATTTGTATGACCACTTTTCAATATACTATGTATACTGGTACTAGCTTAACCTTAAAATATTAATTTTGTCGTTTGATAAATTAAACACGTATGTTTGTCGCTGTTTAATGAACACAATAATATTATAGACGTCGATTATAGACTCTGCGGGAGCGGATCGAAAACTGCATATAAACAAATTAGGAAACAATTGGTGTAAATCAAAGTATCCTGAGAAACTTCTATTGATTTAACGAAAAAACATTCGAATTTAGTATCTCGTTTTTCCTTCGCATCTTCTCGTTTGCGTTTTGTTTTCCCAATATTCTTTTTGGATGATACGATATGCGCTGTACCGTGCTGCACGGAAACGTACTGATAATATAAATACTCTCATAGTAAATACATGTAACAATAATTTTTTGGGATGAGCTGTGCCGAGACGAGCCGATAATATAAATCCACCTTTAGGCGCTGAGAACAAATTTTCCTATATATAAGAAAAAGGTGAACAAAAAATAATAGACAGAATTATCGCTTACGGCCGCAACGAATGTCGAGTCCCTACTATTAAGGCCAAAAATAATTGTAACGATAATCCAAAAAAATTAACAATAAAATAAAACTAACCATTTTTAACACCATTTAAAACTATATAATTTAATTAAATAAATATCAAAAAATTAAGCATCCAAAAATATATTGATCGTCTAAGTGTGTATCCGAATAGTAGTGCGGTCGGTATTGCACACGTGCCGAGCAGTACCGCATTACCCATTATAGTGACGAGGTGGCCACTGCCCTCGAACCAACCACTATAGTGGCACTAAACCAAATTTTAGTTTTTGCTCAACGAATTTTTTTGTTCCGCTATATTCTTCCTTTTTTCAAGTCGTGCTCTGATCTCGAAAAAACAAAATCCTCTCGCTTTCATTTCCTTTTTTCCTGGCCTACCAGACTATTTTTTTTTCTTTTTACAGTATATTTTTAGTATCGCAGGGTGTATTTCTTTGTATGAAAATCGCGTTGGTTTTATTTTGTTCAATTATTTATTTTTAGATTGCACCGCTATTAACACTCCCACCTGGTGAATATGCTGAATTTAAAGAACTTTCACCATTAATATCAAGTTTGGCTAGTTTAGTTGATGGTCCCCGGTTGCTGTTTTTACCACTACACCCCAATGAACATCGATTATCACGCCTTTCGGCCAATTTCCTCTTCGGCCAGTATTCCGCTATCCACCGCTTCCAAAACTGACTGGCAATCTTCTGAGTAACCAACCAGTTTTTATTGACAGTCTTTGCTGATGGATCAAGTTCCGCAAAAGTCTTTGCCCCACTTGATGCCCCAAGCAGAAAGTGATTAGGTGTTATATCTTCGTTTTCGGCTTTTACAGGCAGGTATGTTAATGGACGTGTGTTAATAATGTTTTCTACTTCTGCCAGGCTATAGTGTGTAGAATTTCGTCGGTTAATTTTGTATTACCCAGGCATACAGATTCGTTTTGACACTTCTAACCATCCGTTCCCATGCACCTCCAAAGTGTGGTGCCGAGGGCGGAATGAAGTTCCATTTAAATGACGCTAAGCGCTTCTGAGCCTCTAGATAGTCGAGCTTTATAAACTCTTGCTTTAAATCTCTTTCAGCACCCTTAAAGTTGGTACCGTTGTCAGTATATATTTCGAGTGGGTGACCTCTTCTCGCCCAGAATCGAAGGAAGCACTGAATGAAGCTATCGGTGGAGAGGCTTGATTATACTTCTAGGTGTATAGCTCTTATGGTTAAACAGGTAAATACGACACCCCATATTTTCTCCGATCGTCGTCCTACGATTACAGTGATTGACCCAAAAAGATCTATGCCGACATAGCTAAAAGTTCGACAGAATGCCGCAAGTCTTGCCGGTGGTAGCGGAGCCATTTCCGGTGGTTTTGGTTTTGCTTTTTGCTGCTTACACACTAATCGTGGAATATCATAGACCTGCCTCAATTCTTTAACAATGGTTTCGTTGTTCTGGTGTTGATACACAACTTGGTATTAGTGAACACGTAAATATGTGATTCGATAGTCACCAGGCAAAATTTTCTTGCGTTTCGTGTTGTAGGGAATACAAATTGCTGCATCAATTCGTCCGCGAACTCTAAGAACTCCGTTTTCGTCTAGATGCGGGGAGCATTTAAAAATTTGGCTTGCACGATCCACATCGGAGTTATTATTCAAATTTAGTATCACTATTTCTTGTTGGTATTTGTCCCATTGAGCTCGCTTGATGAGCTTTTCGTTGGCATGTTGAAAATCTTTGTATGTCTTTGGCCCTGCCGTCGGGCTCGAAGTAACTTTGCCCATGTTGAACAATGGTCTGGATTGATAGCTATTGGCGGTTGCACGGATATGACACAATGATAGTTCATTCGAAATTCCTCCATGGGGTTAGCATCTTCAATTTGGGCTATAGGACATTCTATCTGGGGTTCTTTTAGAAAGGCTGGGCCTTGAACCCATCTCGAGCCAATTTCATAGTTTGGTGAGTTCCCCGTCCATTTGGTGGCCTCATCCGCGACATTTTCTTTCCCTGCCAGCCAGTGCCACTTGTTTTCCTTGGATTTTTCCAGGCATTCGGTTATCCGGAATGCCACAAATTGTTTATAGCTTCGGGCATCAGATTTCAACCAGCCAATTACTGTTTTTGAATCTGTCCAATAGTGCTTTGACCCGATACTAATGGAATGTGATTTTATTACTGATGAACCCAAACGAGCACCTAACACTGCTGCCATTAGTTCGAGACGTGGTATGGAGATCAGCTTGTTGTTCGGGGCTACACGAGTCTTTGATGCAACCAGCGCAGTAGTGACTCAATTAGATGTTGTTGTTCGAATGTAAGCCACCGCTGCGTATGCATTCTGACTAGTATCAACAAATACGTGCAGTTGGTACGTCGCCAGTCTTGACCCCAGATCATAGCAACGAGGAATCGAGATCTGATCAACATTCACTAGGTGTCTTACCCAAGTTTTCCATCGTTCATTCAACTTATCTATAATCGGTTCATCCCAATCAGTATCGCTACGCCATACTTCTTGCAAGATCAACTTGGCATAGATGAGGAGATTTGATATTAGACCCAAAGGGTCGAAAACACTCATCAGAATTCTTAATATTTCCCTTTTAGTGGGCGTTTTACTCCCATCTAATAATGCTGCATCAATTCGATTTGTATTTAATACGAACCGAAAGTTATCATTTGTGTGATCCCAGCACATCCCGAGGACTTTATCACCAATAGTACCTTTATGACGTATTTTATTAGACTGCTCTTTTACGCCTGTTCCAATCGCTTGCAGTAAATCAAGGGAGTGGCTGATCCATCCTTTCATGTGGAATCCCGCATGTTGATGAATAGTTCTTACATGTAGAACCGTTTGAATTGCCCCGTCCATGTTTCGAAAACTGTCCAACCAGTCATCGACGTAGTGTCGATGCTGGATGGCTTCGACTGCTCTTGGATATTGCGATTTAAACTTTTCCGCATTTTGATCTTTAATATACTGGGCGATTGATGGGGAGCAAGTTGCTCCGAAAGTCATGACCTTCATGATGTATAGGTATCCGGTTTTTGTGTTGTATCCAAATCTCTCCAGAAAACCTTTGGGAGTCGGTGTCCTTTGTCGTCACAAGGATTTGATGAAACATTTCCTGGATATCACCCGTAACAGCAATTCTTTCTTCTCGGAATTTGAATAAGACACTTGGTAGTGGCGCAAGTTCGTCGGGCCCATTCATCAGTTTGGAATTTAGTGAAACTCCATCGACTTTGAATGCAGCCTTCCACACCAGTCGCACTTTATCCGGTTTATTTAGGTTTTGTACTACAAATATTGGTAGATACCAAGATCTACTTTTCATGACCGTTTCGGCTGGTTCTAGTTTTCGAATGTACCCCTTTTCCTTATTTGTCTGGATAAGGTGTTTGACTTTTGAACCTAGTTTTGGATTTTTCATAGGTTTAGACTCGAATGAGTCTAGTCGTCGTAACGCCATCGATATGCTATTTGGAAGTTTTATGTCTTCGAACTTCCACAGTAGTCCACTCTGATACCGATCACCTATGTACTTGGTTGTTTTTTGCAATATTTCGCGAAAGCGCATATTTTCCCAAGGTTCATCCAATTTATTATGCTCGATTCCCTAATTATCTAGTGTATAAAAACTGTTCACTAATTCATGTAGGTCGTCATCGTAATCGACATTTTGCTTGATTTCATGGTTGTATAGTTCCATTTTATGTTTTGAATGTTTTCTGTGCACAGCCCACCCTAATTTGGTTTTAGTAGCAATTGGCTATCAAAATTGTTGGTTTAGCTTTTTTGTATTCCACTATAGGTAACTCCTTAATATAATCAGGCAATGATTCTATTGCTAGACTTTTGCATGGTAGTGCCAGTGACTTGGCTGTACGCACCGATTCTAAAATAAACTGCTCGGCTTCTCTGTCTGCCCCAGATATTTTCGGTGAAACAGTCATTGAACCTTCCTCCATGGTTGTAATCTCTTTTGTCCATTGAAGGCAAACGTCAACTTTTGGTCCTTGTACGCCGAGGTATTCCGCAACACATTCTTCCATTATTGTCCCATTGGCGCCGTCGTCCAAAAAGGCAAACGTTGTTAGTTTCTTCCCATTTGATCCGTACAAATTAGCAGGTACGATTCGATACAGAACTTCACTATTCCCGTCCGGGTGTAGGCTGATTTTCATCACGGTTGAGGATACTTCACTATTCACCGTCGATATTTTTGGATGATTTGCGACCGTTTCAGTTCTGTGTAAAAGATGGTGATGTGCCTGATTACATTCGTCCACTTGACAGGGTTGTTTATTGAAGCAGTATCGAAAATTATGAGGCTGAATACACTTCCCGCACCAACGATGGATTCCCATCGTTTGGTGCAATTCATTGCTAGAAATTTAGCGCACTTTACCAGTGGGTGTTCCACCTGACATATTATACACATACTCTTGTCATTTGTCATCGTTTTGA
Organism: Tipula helvola; assembly: GCA_963556165.1. Taxonomy (NCBI): domain Eukaryota; kingdom Metazoa; phylum Arthropoda; class Insecta; order Diptera; family Tipulidae; genus Tipula; species Tipula helvola. The sequence goes on from OY744482.1 coordinate 366,118,254, forward strand.
CGTGATGAGCCGCTATACCCAGCGCTTTATTCCCCGATTTGTTTACCAACTTCTTCACCAACGTATTCTAAAAGTTTCTATGTAACCAAATGTTAGCTAATTAGTTTTTGTTAAATGTATCTAAAACAAGTCCGAAATGGTTCCTTAAAACAAAAATTACAAAAGTCAAAAATCAAAAAAAAAAAAAGGAAAGTAAGTTTTTAGCGTTCTACTTGTTACTTAAGGTATAAGCGAGAATTGTATTTTTGTAGTTATAAATTATGCGTATAGTGGAAATGAATGTATTACTAAATAATTCTACTTATGTATATTGAAGTCAAGCAGAGTACTGTGTGATTTATTAATTAAAAAAGTGGTGGTCGAATTTATTTAGTATTTTTGGTACTTTATAGCTCTTTGCAAAACCGGCTAAAGATAAGTTTTTTTCGGTTGTTTATTTTCCGTGTTATTGAAACTAAAACAAACTAGCTCTTGCACTGTTGCAAAAGAGCTGATTGGTATTTTTACAACAAAACATACCACGGAAAAAAATAAACTGGTCCTCAGCTAAGAAAACGGACTTTTATTTGAAGTAAATGTACTTTTTCTTGATTTAAAAGCTAATTTTCTTATTTCTATCGAGTTTTTCTTCATTTCAAGAAACACAATTCTTACATGAAGAAAAACTCGATAGAAATAAGAAAATTAGGTTTTAAATCAAGAAAAAGTACATTTACTTGAAATAAAAGTCCGTTTTCTTAGCTGAGGACCAGTTTATTTTTTCCGTGCAAAGCTTTTAAACTGTAACAAAAATTTTGGATTTTTTGAAACTAACTAAAATAAGTTCCTAGTAGTTAAAACCTATTTGAAACCAAAAATTGCTACTTGGGGCTGCTGTGGAAATTATTATAGTTTTTATTATTATTATAATATTTTGATGATTGTGATATGTTATAATCTAGGCATGTGAAGTTAGCCCACGATTTTATCCCAGAAAATAAAAAAATTAAATCAGACAATACTAATAAAATTATGCCACATATACCCTTGAGTGAAATCATCCCAGCCCAGGATTTTATTATATTTAATTCGAGGGGCTAATTAATGTGGTAGTTTCACGATTATCGGTGTATTGCAAGTTGCCGAAATTTGGCTTTAATCTTAGAAATTCACCCAAATTACGATTTCCACGTTTTTTTTGTATATTCGAGTTTTTGCTTTTTACATTAATCGAAAATAATCCGAGTTTTATCGAAATTTCTTAGGCTCCTCAACATTTGCGAGATTATTCGAGATTTTCGAAAGTATTTAAGTTTTGCTTTAATTGCTTTACTGTTTCGAGTTGCGTGTTGTTACAGACATAAAGATATTTCGAATTTTGAAATTTTTTCGGATTTTTCGTTACTTTCTAATGCATGTCGCATAGTCGCATGACTAATCAAATTTTTAATATTTAGGGTATTATAGAGTTAATATGAAATATCAAAATTGGAAAAGAATCACGTTTTTTTAAATAATGTGACAGAATATTGTACTAAACTATGAATCAGTTTTTATTCAACATTTTGTTTTCAAGCAACAATGATAGCTTTCTGATTCTGTGACGTACCTAGGAAGTGATACTATAGATTGTTGTTTAGTCTTTTGTTCAAATTCTTCATCATTAATCCCTTATCGTATTATACAGTAAGCAAAACAGTTGTAATCTACCATCCTCATAAATAAATATTAGACCAATTCCTTTTTGAAATAGTAACACCGACATTTTACTGTACAAATCTAAAACAACAAAAAAAAAAAAAATTCTTATTATAATTAATGTAAAACAAACGTGATAATGATTCGCTTTGCATATGCTATCCTCTAACATATTCATAGTACATATGAATTACAAAATTGGGTTACGGTTATGGGTTATATTAACATTCAACAACAAAAGCAATAAAAAACTAAAAAGGAAACGAATCCCGAAAATAACACTTTGATCTATTGTGTTGGATACCAAACCAACCATTCTCTTGTTAACAAAACATTAATTATTCGCAAATTTAATTAACATTTGATAGGCTTGTTGGGTGTTGTAAACTTTCTGTTGTTATTTATACATAAATATGTTATGTTTATGTACATATTTTTCACCATCCTAAATAATTTTTATGTATAGAGCTATATATGTATATAAAAATAAGAAAAGGCACGAAGAATTCATATAAACAATAATACATAATAAGCAACAACAACTATATAGAGTATAAAAAAGCTCAACTTTGCTTAAGGAAACCCCAATACATACAATCAAAAAAGTAATAATAATATCAAATTAAGGATTAGAATCTATACGGCTTTTTGGGGTTTATAGTTAGATGTAATTTATGTATAATACCGATTCATATTTTGAGGTTAGATATTTTTGTCGTAATCATTATAATTAGAATTAATTTAATGTTTAAAGATAACAATATATAAGAGTACTAGGTACAGTACATATCCAAATGCACATAAAAACTTACATACATTTACTAAACACAAACAAAAAGTGTTAAATAAATTTACTTAACCAAACTTTTTTACGAGTAATTATTTGTAAGAATTTTTCCAAGTTTTTGTTGTTTTTTGTTTTCCAAACAAGAAAGCTTTCGAATTGTTGTTTACATCTCTATGTATGTAGTATTATGTATCTTTGTATAGAAAGCAACCAAATGAAAATACAACACATTTTTATTGGTATTAAAACTAAATTTTAATTAATCTTTTGTTTTTGGTTATTTTTAGTTTGTAATTTAAAATTAATTTTCTAATTTGACTTTTTTTTTGGTGGTTGGAAATTTAGAATTTACTCGAATGTATGTATGTGTAATAAAACTTAAAATTGTAACAGACTTTTAATTTCCTGAATTAAAAATGTTTAGTTGTGGTAATTAAACTTTCAATTTGTACCATGTAGTTGAAAATTCAGGTGAATATAGTAGAAAATTAGTTATACAACTATTAGTGTTAGATGTTTTGTTTTTTCAAACTCACATTTACTTTAACCACAGTATCATTTTTCAATAAAAAAATATTCTTTACTTTGAAAATTATTTTGTGATCAAGAGGCGAGCTTTCAAAAGATTCAAACCGAAAACATCCCAACTATTCAAATTTTGCATTTGTTAAATACAAAAAATTTGGGCATTTATAGGCAAAGCTTAATTCACAAAGAAAAAGTTTTTGTGCGCCCCAAGTCTACTTTTGGCCAGACTTATCGTGTAACAATACAGGTGAGAGTAGGATTGCCAACTTTCTAAAATGGGACAGACTAGATGTAAACAAAATAAACGTTTGATGAAACAATTGAGGTGAGCCAACACCCGATTTTCTTTTATAAACAAAGAATTTTGAGAAGCTTATTAAGCAAATTTTGTAAAATTGTATCTTAAGTACATATTTTTTTTTATTCTTATTCTTCCTTCTTGACATTTTGCAGCTACCAAGGCTAACAGTAATTAATTGCCTCTGATAAAGTTTTTAGTAAGTAATAGAAATAAGTAACACCAAAGGAAATGCGAAAGAAACTGATTCTAGCGACCTGATTGCCGTTTAACTATTCACATAGATTGCAATATCACCCGAGGATACCACATTACGCCAAGACCTCATCAATCGCGACCACTTTAGCCTTGTACTCACGAAAGAAATGTTCACATTTAATTTATCACAGAATACTTCAGCTCCCACTTTGATTTAATGACTAAATAAATAAATTTGTATATAAATATAAATACTAGTTGCGGTAATGCATGTTTTTTTTTTGTTTATTTGTAATTAACTTTCTTTGTGCACTATTATTTAAAAAGTCGCAATTACCTGTTGTCTTTTTATAAAATTTATCTTTCATTAAATCAAACCACAGAAATCTTTAATTTCTCTGTTCTTAACATCTCTGAAATTTGAACCAACTTTCGACAAATTAAGAGCGCTAAACTCAACAATGTTGGTTAATAATATAAAGATCGAAATTAATTGGTTTTCATGAACCATGAATTGCTACGTTCAATTTATATTCCAATTACTAAACCGTAAAACTGTTTGAACTCCATCACATGTCTCCATATGATATCCGTAGCTATTATATACTATATGTGTGTACACACATTTGTAGTTCTCAATTATAAAAAAAAAAAACTCAAATTTTAATTATGAAAATGATACTTTAATTATAAATTATTTAACAACAGTAGCCGGCGTATAATCCATAAAAAAAAACTTTTGAAATAAACGTACAAATTTAATTTGGCCAACATTTAAAAATTTGTAATTTTATAATGAAAAAAAACTGATTTCGTTTTTTAATTAATTGGATATTAAATTACGAGCACACTCAAATTAAAATTAAATAAAAATCTGAGTGGTACGGTTATTTTATTTTTATTTAAAGCTTAAACAATAATAATTCAATTATTTAGTATTATCATTGAATTTGAATTAAAATCAATATAAGTGTATGTACATGTGAATTTAACGAATCGAATACACTCGAGGTTAAGTTTGTATGGGTACCAATGTTTATGCGTCATCTGGTTTAAAAACAAGCCAAATAGGTTGTTTTGTCTTCTGTTTATACATCAAGTACTTACAAAAATAATTTGTTTTAAATTGATTTGTTATTTATAAAAATATAAGTTGTTTTTTTAATATTCTAGAATTTTGAAAATTATTTATTGTGTATCACATGTATGTAGACGTATAAAGAGGTCATCATGACGATTTTAATAAATTTCACTGCGAAATGAGGCAGCAAATCAAGCATTTTTTTTGTGGTAAGCAAAATATTATAAATTTACATATAAAGCATTTATTTAATCCACTGTTACGAGTTTATTAACATATTATTAAATAATTAATGATTATTAGTTTTCTTTTTTTTAATAATATTACCAAAAATAAAATAAAATATAAATTTTGAAAAATTAATAATTTAAAAAAGCTAATTAGTACGATTAAATACAATACTGTTTTATCTAAAAACCAATTTTGATTTATGCGTGTGATGTGTGTTGTGTATGTTCTCCAAAAATGGACTAAATAAATTATATACAGATTTACATTTTTTTTTGTTAATTATTGATTGCGGCCACATGCAATAAAACAGTATTAGAACAAAAAAAGCACTTACTTACCTCTTCCCCCGTCGTTACGATGTGTTACATCGGGATCATGTTGTGGATCGGGTTGTGTATTTTGTGGTTGCCCAGCTGATATTACACGTGGTATTTCTGAAAAGAAAAAAGAAAATTATTTAAAATTAATTAGAATTTTAAATGTCAAATTTAAGAACATTTTAATTTTAAATTATGTATTTTGAACGAAGGGGAAGAACTCTAAGTACATATCATTTCACTCCATATACTATTATTGAGAAGCACCGAATTAAACCGAACCTGAATTTCTGTTGAAATGAAATTTAAAATCATAAGTAAGTTTCGTGGTTGCAATGGTAATTTTTTTTTTTTTTTTTTTAATGAAATCTCGAAACCAAAAACTACTAATAACGACGGTAATTTGTTTTACGTTCAATTCAAAACAATGCTAGCTATCTCGGAAATAAGATTTAACACTCGTTTTAATCGCATAACTCTACACCTATTTTAAGGTTGTCTACATGCAAATGTCAACAATAACGTAGACAATAGTTTTCGATGTAGACAATGTACAAAATATGTAGACAATGTAGAAAACTGGTAGACAATTCGTAGACAATGAAAATATTATTTGTGTTGTTGTTTTGACGCAGAATTAAATTGTGCATAAAATTGTAAAATATATTTTTTTAATTTAGTTCCGTTATGTGCCGTAGAACAAGTCAAATTTTGGCAATTGCTCTCTTCTTTTGCTCGTCTCCTTTCGTGGTGACCGTAGTCCAGATAACTATAAAAATAGTCCGTTATATTTCTAGTATAATGCTTTAAAACATAATTCCAATATATTTGAAGTTATTGGCCATATGTCGTATTGGCCATATTACGGAGTGTATCAAATTACTTCCATCTGAAATTTGTCGGAAAATTGTCGCGGGTAATATTTGTCAAATATGGGTTTGATGCTTATTTCTCCCCTTCTGCTGAGGATTAGCAAATTATAAAGACCACGGTGTTGAAGCCAATTCATATTTAAAATATGAATATAACTCCAATGAAATAACTGCAGCGAATTTATAACAAAAGTTAATCTTAAATCCGTGAACCTGAGCGGCAATAGAAGTAACTTATTTTCTTGGGTATACAACGTCTGCAAAATATTTTCCTAGCACTATCATATTAGCAGTGTCTCGCAGTATTTTTTGAATTTCAGCGATGGTTTAATTGAAAAATCCGAAACCAGATGATGCGCCGAAAGAATTTTTCAGAACCGTTGCTCATTTTATTTTAGGATCTCCAACCTTAGATGCAAAATTATATTAAAATCTATTAACAAATATGCTACCCAGACATTATTTGAGGTGTTCCGCAATATTCCTTGAATTTGGGTCTTATTTTATTTAAGAAATCCGACCACAAATGATAAGACCCTCAGAGCGTGAATAATTTTGTTTTATACGAGGCAACAAATTTAAGCAACAAATTTCTCTTTGGCAAATCTAATTTTACATAAATTTATGGTTTGTATTTATATACCAAAGTATCATTAGCAGTATCCCGGAATATTTGTTAAATTCTGGGTACGTTTTATTTAAGAAACTCCCTTCCTGCCCCAAATGGAACTTCTGCGATTATGCACTAATTCCATTGAAATTTGTTATCTGACTTAACCAACATATTTGATGATAAATGAATTAGTTGCAGCACGTCCAAAAGATGAATCAATATGCAGAATTATAAAACTTTTCTAGAAGAGATTTCACTATAAATCGAGTTGATCGTCGACGCTACCAAACAAATTTTATAAAGCTTTCTTTTTTCTCATCGAATATAGACGTTTCTAATTTGGTCACTCTAGTAACAAATCTCATTAGCTGTCCTTATTTAACTAAAACCAACGCAAACGTGCCTCTTACTTTGTTGTTAACCCTGAACTAAAACTACCTAAGTCATTGCGACTTATAAAATAACAATAAAATCGCAAAATTTGTGATGGTTTCTTCTGACTGCTCGGTTTGAATCATCTTGGTATCTCTTGTATTGGTGCCTATTGTTGGCTGTCGAATAGTTGTATGTGGTTCGGTGTACTCGGCGATTTTTACTTGTGGAAAAAATGGAAAAAGAATTTGAATTGAATTTTCCTTTAAGAATGGAATAAAGTGCACGGCTGTATTGAAAATGTTCGATGATTCGGTAAGTCGTAAATGTCGGTAGATCATTTGGCGCATGCCGAACACTTTTCTCCAATGTTTTGAGTAAGAAACGAGTGTCAGCAAAATTGTTAAATTTCGCACAAAAACACAATCGAATGGACATTGCTCAGAAGTTGCTAAATGAAATCAACGACGACCTAAAACTAGTAAAACGGGTAGTAACTGGTGATAAAACCGGAGAGTATGGATAGTACGTCGAAAATAGGTCCAATGGTCTCAGTGGAAGCTTGCTGAAGAGGCAAGACTGAAAAGAGCTCGTCAAGTTCGATAGAATGTGAAGGTTTTGCTCACTGTTATTCTCTTATTTTCGATTTCAACGGCCCAACGGTTCTTACCACCTGCAAGTTATACGCTGCTTGCGCATACCAACCCGAATGAAACGCCCGGATTTGTGGCGAAACAACTCATGGCCATTGTACCACGATAATCCGCATGTTCACACTTATCTGATTGTTCGTAAATTTTTGGTCAAAAATGACACCGTTGTGATGCCTCAAGCTCCCTATTCGCCACAAAACTGCGTAACCTTTCCCCAGCCATCAATAAACTAAGAATTCAATATGGGTACAAATGTCAAGATACCTCTGGGCAAGTGTACCAACATAACAAAAAAATGTTGGAATAACTGGACTTTTACAGCCAGCGAATTAAAAAAAATCCACGATTTTTTGATCAAACCATGCATTTTAAAACCTAATAATTTTCTTTCGAGCTTTCCGTATTTGTCGAAAGTATTTGATACTCGTATTTATTCCAAATGGTTATATGACCAAATTAATTTCATGGTTTCCCATTTCCCGGTATCAAAACACTAAAACGTGTCTATCATTTTTCGTAATAAGTGCAGAAAAATCGATTTTTAAAACTCAGTATTTTCAGACCAATTTTTAAACGTGTCAAGTTGTTATTTAAACGGACAGGTTTTATACATACGTACATATATACATCTGCATTATCTAATATATGAATCAATTTGTTTTCAACTTGTATTTCGGTAAATCTGTTGCGATTTATTGAAATGATTAGTCTCTTTGTATATGATGAACATATGTATACCCATTTAATTCAATAAATCGGACATGCCTCGAATATATACCTTACGATGAAGATAAATTGATAATCCAAGTTCCACTAATAACAGAAACAGTTTCGGCCTGCATCTGTGATTAATAAAGATTTTCATTTTGCTCTTCTTTGTTAATGAGCATGAATTTTGTTGTTTATGTTTATGTAGTTCATTCGTAAATATTTCCAATATCTATGTATAGTACAAACTCTTTACCGCCATTTTCTATTTCATCAAATGTGTGTAAATTTGGAATTGGACGCCTTCTTTGATGTATGCTGCTGCTGCCTTAACAATTCTTATGCACTCTCATTTTATTGAATTGCATTTGTTGCAGGCCCAGTTTTGAATTAGCAATTCGGTGGGAAGCATGCCACCAAAAAAAAAAAATTATTGTTTTGCTAAATATGTTAGTAGTTATCAAATTTGGTTTAAAATGATTTAGCAGCAGATCTCTAAGATAGATTCACATACAAATCCACATCATTGCAGCGATGCATTCTTTCTGTTGCTACTAAACTCTTATAAGGCTTCTGGTGCAAGTCTACAATTTTCGTACCCGAGGAAAACCGCATGTAGAGATTTCTATAACTTTGCAATAGTATTGAGGATGATATCTTGCATTTTGTGGCAAAAAATCGTTTGAACCACCGATTTGTGTACTGCCCCAATCATCATTACGTTCACAACTACGTTAACATCACTTACTTGCTTTTGCCTACTGATATTATTCGTGTCAATATGCTCAATTTCTTCCGAATAAAGCAAGCAATTATTTTTAAAACTAAAAGCTGTCATATTCGATCTTAAAATGTCTTGCTGCTGGAAGTTGCTGATGCATTATAGTCGACATTGTCTACATTATCTACGCTATTTTTTGAATTGTCTACATACATTATATACACGAGTAGACAAATAATTACATAATTACTTCATGTAGACTATGCGGCACAACACTACGTTGTAGCTCGATTGATAGCTTTGTGCATACACACTAAAATCGAAAGCAACAAAAACATATATTTGGGTCTTTCGTACTGTTAAAGTTAGCCAAAAGTTGCCACCCGGTTGCAAATCGATAATGCAGATTAGGTTATCCCAGCTGAAAGTAAAAAAAATTAAGTCATAGTCAGTCGGTAGTGTTCAGCCGAAAATGACTATGCATGCATTGAAAAAGCATTGAAGCCTTTTGTCAATATTATTCTGTGGCAAACCTAGCTCTAGTTGTATTATGTCTGGATTTTTGATTATAAATTGCAGAAAAAAATTTAAGTTCAAGTTTCCATCGGGGAAAACTGGATTTTTCAGAAATAATTAGAAACTTTGTATAAAATCAGCTTTTAGAGTCTCCAAACATAAGGAGATTGCTTTAATGTGGTTGGTCAATAGTTACCGCAGGAAAAAAATGCAGCTCAAGTTTTCCGAGGAAAATCGGGGAAAACTCGATTTTCCAAAAATCACTAGAAAATTAGTTTAAAATCAGCCTATAGAGTAATATGTCTGGAGATGGATTGCATAGATGTGACTTGGTAATATTTCGCTATCGAAGTTTCCCGTGGGAAAAATGGGAAAATTCAATTTTCCAAAAATCATTAGGAACTTTGTATAAAATCAACCTTTAGAGTGTGGGGGGGGGGGGGGAACCAGTTTAAGCTTCCCATCGGAAATCTAAGAAAATTCGAGTTTCAAAAGATCATCAGAAACATCATTAGACACTGCATCTCCAGACAAAACTCTCTAGAGGCTGATTTTACAATATAAAAACCTTTCTAACCTTTCCTTCTTTGGAAAATCGAATTTTCCCAGATTTCCCACGGAAAACTTGCATTGATATTTTTCCTACAATCCCTATTGAAAAATCACATAAAAACGATTCATCTTCAGATATACGAGTTGTAAACTCTAGAGGCTGGTTTTACGCCAATTTTTTGGATTCTTAGATTTTCCGATATTTTCCACGAATAGGTGGAACAAAGTTTTCCACTAAATTCGGCTCCACTAAATTTTTTATTTTCAACTGGAATGAATAACGTAATCTGCATTATCGTCTTTTTCCTTTCGGCTGGAAACTTAAGTCTAACTTTAACAGCGTGAACCTTCCTCTTGTGGGGGTGACATAATTGAAATGGAAATAATAATATCCATGAGAAAAGTTCTCGGTTCATTGAGAGATGAAAAATATAACATCCAATATGAGGTAATGACAGAAATCAGTTACACAAACTGTTTGACGTGCTTACTAAAAACCACAAAAATTATGAAAAATTAGATTTGATTCTCATTGTTTTTGGGAAATTTGCTTCAGCGTTCAGTTCAGCCTTAATTATATTTGGAATCAAAAAAAACTTGAGAATATCTTCATAGTTTATATGAGCTTGCTTTTGTAAATTTTATTAAAATTCACCAATTTGCACAAAGTAATTTGCACAAAGTTTGCAAAAATTCAAACTTTTGATTAAAACTTTTGAGTTTAAAATACAGATATTTTAAATTAACAAAGGTTACGTTAGGTTTAGGTAGCGGTCCACTAGGACCGGGCATAGATACAAGAAGGTCGCCGTATCTATACCACAATTTATTGTTTTTCCTCCACATTGAAACCATTTTGAGCTTTTGACGAAATGCTGAATACTCCTAAGGTTCATCCTGCTGAGGTCCGTCAGGTTATTGAAGAGGGGTGCCCCTAGAAACTTTAGTCTGTTCCATGCCAGATGAGGGCAGGTGCAAAGAAGATGAAGTACTGTCTCTTCCTCTTCTTCGTCATCGCAACCTCGCAACTACGACAATAGTCACGTGAGAAGAAACCAAAAAATTAGCAAAACATCATTCCAAAATAAAAAGTAATTAAGAGTCTCAATCTGCAGACTTATGGGTTGTGGGTCTAACAATCGCAGTTTCAATATTCAGAAAACCTCTATACCTCTATCAATAGGCGTTGAGACCTGTAATCGTCATGCCAACGGTCATTTGGATCGCTCGCACATTTCTACACATTTCGCAGAAAATTCAATTTTATTGAAAATCAACTGTACTATAGCCCACAAATTCAGAGCCAGAAAAATCGAAAATCTGCAATTGTGCTCCGATTTCGGTGATTGATACCTCTATCAATAGGCGTTGAGACCTGTAATCGTCATGCCAATGGTCATTTGGATCGCTCCCGCATTTCGACACATTTCGCAGAAAATTCAATTTTATTGAAAATCAACTGTACTACAGCCCACAAATTCAGAGCCAGAAAAATCGAAAATCTGCAATTGTGCTCCGATTTCGGTGATTGATACCTCTATCAATAGGCGTTGATACCTGTAATCGTCATGCCAACGGTTATTTGGATGGTATTCACATTTCTACACAATTCGCAGAAAATTCAATTTGATTAAAATCAACTGTACTATAGCCCACAAATTCAGAGCCAGAAAAATCGAAAGTCTGCAATTATGCTCCGATTTCGATGGTTGATACCTCTATCAATAGGCGTTGAGACCTGTAATCGTCTTGCCATCGGTCATTTGAATCGTTTGAATATTTCTACACATTTCGCAGAAAATTCCATTTTATTAAAATCAACTGTACTATAGCCCACAAATTCAGAGCCAGAAAAATCGAAAATCTGCAATTGTGCTCCGATTTCGGTGATTGATACCTCTATCAATAGGCGTTGAGACCTGTAATCGTCATGCCAATGGTCATTTGGATCGCTCGAACAATTTTACACATATCGCAGAAAATTCAATTTTATTAAAAATCAACTGAACTATAGCCCACAAATTCAGAGCCAGAAAAATCGAAAATCTGCAATTCTGCTCCGATTTCGTTGATTGATACCTCTATCAAGGCGTTGATACCTGTAATCGTCATGCCAACGGTTATTTGGATGGTATTCACATTTCTACACAATTCGCAGAAAATTCAATTTGATTAAAATCAACTGTACTATAGCCCACAAATTCAGAGCCAGAAAAATCGAAAGTCTGCAATTGTGCTCCGATTTCGATGGTTGATACCTCTATCAATAGGCGTTGAGACCTGTAATCGTCTTGCCATCGGTCATTTGAATCGTTTGAATATTTCTACACATTTCGCAGAAAATTCAATTTTATTGAAAATCAACTGTACTATAGCCCACAAATTGAGAGCCAGAAAAATCGAAAATCTGCAATTGTGCTCCGATTTCGGTGATTGATACCTCCATCAATAGGCGTTGAGACCTGTAATCGTCTTGCCAATGGTCATTTGGATCGCTCGAACAATTTTACACATTTCGTAGAAAATTCAATTTTATTAAAAATCAACTGAACTATAGCCCACAAATTCAGAGCCAGAAAAATCGAAAATCTGCAATTCTGCTCCGATTTCGTTGATTGATACCTCTATCAATAGGCGTTGAGACCTGTAATCGTCTTGCCAACGGTTATTTGGATAGTATTCACATTTCTACACAATTCGTAGAAAATTCAATTTTATTAAAATCAACTGTACTATAGCCCACAAATTCAGAGCCAGAAAAATCGAAAATCTGCAATTGTGCTCCGATTTCGATGGTTGATACCTCTTTCAATAGGCGTTGATACCTGTAATTGTCATGCCAACGGTCATTTGGATCGCTCTCACATTTCTACACAATTCGCAGAAAATTCAATTTTATTGAAAATCAACTGTACTATAGCCCACAAATTCAGAGCCAGAAAAATCGAAAATCTGCAATTGTGCTCCGATTTCGATGGTTGATACCTCTATCAATAGGCGTTGAGACCTGTAATCGTCTTGCCAATGGTCATTTGGATCGCTCGAACAATTTTACACATTTCGCAGAAAATTCAATTTTATTAAAAATCAACTGAACTATAGCCCACAAATTCAGAGCCAGAAAAATCGAAAATCTGCAATTGTGCTCCGATTTCGATGGTTGATACCTCTATCAATAGGCGTTGAGACCTGTAATCGTCTTGCCATCGGTCATTTGAATCGTTTGAATATTTCTACACATTTCGCAGAAAATTCAATTTTATTGAAAATCAACTGTACTACAGCCCACAAATTGAGAGCCAGAAAAATCGAAAATCTGCAATTGTGCTCCGATTTCGGTGATTGATACCTCTATCAATAGGCGTTGAGATCTGTAATCGTCATGCCAATGGTCATTTGGATCGCTCCCGCATTTCGACACATTTCGCAGAAAATTCAATTTTATTGAAAATCAACTGTACTACAGCCCACAAATTCAGAGCCAGAAAAATCGAAAATCTGCAATTGTGCTCCGATTTCGGTGATTGATACCTCTATCAAGGCGTTGATACCTGTAATCGTCATGCCAACGGTTATTTGGATGGTATTCACATTTCTACACAATTCGCAGAAAATTCAATTTGATTAAAATCAACTGTACTATAGCCCACAAATTCAGAGCCAGAAAAATCGAAAATCTGCAATTGTGCTCCGATTTCGATGGTTGATACCTCTATCAATAGGCGTTGAGACCTGTAATCGTCATGCCAATGGTCATTTGGATCACTCGAACAATTTTACACATTTCGCAGAAAATTCAATTTTATTAAAAATCAACTGAACTATAGCCCACAAATTCAGAGCCAGAAAAATCGAAAATCTGCAATTGTGCTCCGATTTCGATGATTGATACCTCTATCAAGGCGTTGATACCTGTAATCGTCATGCCAACGGTTATTTGGATGGTATTCACATTTCTACACAATTCGCAGAAAATTCAATTTGATTAAAATCAACTGTACTATAGCCCACAAATTCAGAGCCAGAAAAATCGAAAATCTGCAATTGTGCTCCGATTTCGATGGTTGATACCTCTATCAATAGGCGTTTGAGACCTGTAATCGTCTTGCCATAGGTCATTTGAATCGTTTGAATATTTCTACACATTTCGCAGAAAATTCAATTTTATTAAAAATCAACTGAACTATAGCCCACAAATTCAGAGCCAGAAAAATCGAAAATCTCCAATTGTGCTCCGATTTCGTTGATTGATACCTCTATCAATAGGCGTTGAGACCTTTAATCGCCTTGCCAATGGTCATTTGGATCGCTCCCGCATTTCGAACACAATTTAGCAGAAAATTCAATTTTATTGAAAATCAACTGTACTATAGCCCACAAATTCAGAGCCAGAAAAATCGAAAATCGGCAATTGTGCTCCGATTTCGTTGATTGATACCTCTATCCATAGGCGTTGAGACTTGTAATCGTCATGCCAACAGTCATTTGGATCGCTCGCATATTTCGACACATTTCGCAGAAAATTCAATTTTATTAAAATCAACTGTACTATAGCCCACAAATTCAGAGCCAGAAAAATCGAAAATCTGCAATTGTGCTCCGATTTCGATGGTTGATACCTCTATCAATAGGCGTTGAGACCTTTAATCGCCTTGCCAATGGTCATTTGGTTCGCTCCCGCATTTCGACACATTTCGCAGAAAATTCAATTTTATTGAAAATCAACTGTACTATAGCCCACAAATTGAGAGCCAGAAAAATCGAAAATCTGCAATTGTGCTCCGATTTCGGTGATTGATACCTCCATCAATAGGCGTTGAGACCTGTAATCGTCTGGCCAATGGTCATTTGGATCGCTCGAACAATTTTACACATTTCGTAGAAAATTCAATTTTATTAAAAATCAACTGAACTATAGCCCACAATTTCAGAGCCACAAAATTCGAAAATCTGCAATTGTGGTCCGATTTCGTTGATTGATACCTCTATCAAGGCGTTGAGACCTGTAATCGTCATGCCAACGGTTATTTGGATGGTATTCACATTTCTACACAATTCGCAGAAAATTCAATTTGATTAAAATCAACTGTACTATAGCCCACAAATTGAGAGCCAGAAAAATCGAAAATCTGCAATTGTGCTCCGATTTCGGTGATTGATACCTCCATCAATAGGCGTTGAGACCTGTAATCGTCTTGCCAATGGTCATTTGGATCGCTCGAACAATTTTAAACATTTCGTAGAAAATTCAATTTTATTAAAAATCAACTGAACTATAGCCCACAAATTCAGAGCCAGAAAAATCGAAAATCTGCAATTGTGCTCCGATTTCGTTGATTGATACCTCTATCGAGGCGTTATTTGGATGGTATTCACATTTCTACACAATTCGCAGAAAATTCAATTTTATTAAAATCAACTGTATTATAGCCCACAAATTCAGAGCCAGAAAAATCGAAAATCTGCAATTGTGCTCCGATTTCGATAGTTGATACCTCTTTCAATAGGGGTTGAGACCTGTAATCGTCATGCCAGCGGTCATTTGGATCGCTCGCACATTTCGACACATTTCGCAGAAAATTCAATTTTATTGAAAATCAACTGTACTATAGCCCACAAATTGAGAGCCAGAAAAATCGAAAATCTGCAATTGTGCTCCGATTTCGGTGATTGATACCTCCATCAATAGGCGTTGAGACCTGTAATCGTCTTGCCAATGGTCATTTGGATCGCTCGAACAATTTTAAACATTTCGTAGAAAATTCAATTTTATTGAAAATCAACTGAACTATAGCCCACAAATTGAGAGCCAGAAAAATCGAAAATCTGCAATTGTGCTCCGATTTCGTTGATTGACACCTCTATCGAGGCGTTATTTGGATGGTATTCACATTTCTACACAATTCGCAGAAAATTCAATTTTATTAAAATCAACTGTATTATAGCCCACAAATTCAGAGCCAGAAAAATCGAAAATCTGCAATTGTGCTCCGATTTCGATAGTTGATACCTCTTTCAATAGGGGTTGAGACCTGTAATCGTCATGCCAACGGTTATTTGGATGGTATTCACATTTCTACACAATTCGCAGAAAATTCAATTTGATTAAAATCAACTGTACTATAGCCCACAAATTCAGAGCCAGAAAAATCGAAAATCTGCAATTGTGCTCCGATTTCGATGGTTGATACCTCTATCAATAGGCGTTGAGACCTGTAATCGTCATGCCAATGGTCATTTGGATCACTCGAACAATTTTACACATTTCGCAGAAAATTCAATTTTATTAAAAATCAACTGAACTATAGCCCACAAATTCAGAGCCAGAAAAATCGAAAATCTGCAATTGTGCTCCGATTTCGATGATTGATACCTCTATCAAGGCGTTGATACCTGTAATCGTCATGCCAACGGTTATTTGGATGGTATTCACATTTCTACACAATTCGCAGAAAATTCAATTTGATTAAAATCAACTGTACTATAGCCCACAAATTCAGAGCCAGAAAAATCGAAAATCTGCAATTGTGCTCCGATTTCGATGGTTGATACCTCTATCAATAGGCGTTGAGACCTGTAATCGTCTTGCCATAGGTCATTTGAATCGTTTGAATATTTCTACACATTTCGCAGAAAATTCAATTTTATTAAAAATCAACTGAACTATAGCCCACAAATTCAGAGCCAGAAAAATCGAAAATCTCCAATTGTGCTCCGATTTCGTTGATTGATACCTCTATCATAGGCGTTGAGACCTTTAATCGCCTTGCCAATGGTCATTTGGATCGCTCCCGCATTTCGACACATTTAGCAGAAAATTCAATTTTTATTGAAAATCAACTGTACTATAGCCCACAAATTCAGAGCCAGAAAAATCGAAAATCGGCAATTGTGCTCCGATTTCGTTGATTGATACCTCTATCCATAGGCGTTGAGACTTGTAATCGTCATGCCAACAGTCATTTGGATCGCTCGCATATTTCGACACATTTCGCAGAAAATTCAATTTTATTAAAATCAACTGTACTATAGCCCACAAATTCAGAGCCAGAAAAATCGAAAATCTGCAATTGTGCTCCGATTTCGATGGTTGATACCTCTATCAATAGGCGTTGAGACCTTTAATCGCCTTGCCAATGGTCATTTGGTTCGCTCCCGCATTTCGACACATTTCGCAGAAAATTCAATTTTATTGAAAATCAACTGTACTATAGCCCACAAATTGAGAGCCAGAAAAATCGAAAATCTGCAATTGTGCTCCGATTTCGGTGATTGATACCTCCATCAATAGGCGTTGAGACCTGTAATCGTCTGGCCAATGGTCATTTGGATCGCTCGAACAATTTTACACATTTCGTAGAAAATTCAATTTTATTAAAAATCAACTGAACTATAGCCCACAATTTCAGAGCCACAAAATTCGAAAATCTGCAATTGTGGTCCGATTTCGTTGATTGATACCTCTATCAAGGCGTTGAGACCTGTAATCGTCATGCCAACGGTTATTTGGATGGTATTCACATTTCTACACAATTCGCAGAAAATTCAATTTTATTAAAATCAACTGTACTATAGCCCACAAATTCAGAGCCAGAAAAATCGAAAATCTGCAATTGTGCTCCGATTTCGGTGATTGATACCTCCATCAATAGGCGTTGAGACCTGTAATCGTCTTGCCAATGGTCATTTGGATCGCTCGAACAATTTTAAACATTTCGTAGAAAATTCAATTTTATTAAAAATCAACTGAACTATAGCCCACAAATTCAGAGCCAGAAAAATCGAAAATCTGCAATTGTGCTCCGATTTCGTTGATTGATACCTCTATCGAGGCGTTATTTGGATGGTATTCACATTTCTACACAATTCGCAGAAAATTCAATTTTATTAAAATCAACTGTATTATAGCCCACAAATTCAGAGCCAGAAAAATCGAAAATCTGCAATTGTGCTCCGATTTCGATAGTTGATACCTCTTTCAATAGGGGTTGAGACCTGTAATCGTCATGCCAGCGGTCATTTGGATCGCTCGCACATTTCGACACATTTCGCAGAAAATTCAATTTTATTGAAAATCAACTGTACTATAGCCCACAAATTGAGAGCCAGAAAAATCGAAAATCTGCAATTGTGCTCCGATTTCGGTGATTGATACCTCCATCAATAGGCGTTGAGACCTGTAATCGTCTTGCCAATGGTCATTTGGATCGCTCGAACAATTTTAAACATTTCGTAGAAAATTCAATTTTATTGAAAATCAACTGAACTATAGCCCACAAATTCAGAGCCAGAAAAATCGAAAATCTGCAATTGTGCTCCGATTTCGTTGATTGACACCTCTATCGAGGCGTTATTTGGATGGTATTCACATTTCTACACAATTCGCAGAAAATTCAATTTTATTAAAATCAACTGTATTATAGCCCACAAATTCAGAGCCAGAAAAATCGAAAATCTGCAATTGTGCTCCGATTTCGATAGTTGATACCTCTTTCAATAGGGGTTGAGACCTGTAATCGTCATGCCAGCGGTCATTTGGATCGCTCGCACATTTCTACACATTTCGCAGAAAATTCAATTTTATTGAAAATCAACTGTACTATAGCCCATAAATTCAGAGCCAGAAAAATCGAAAATCTGCAATTGTGTTCCGACTTCGTTGATTGATACCTCTATCAATCGAATGACAGAAATCAGTTTCACAAACTGTTTGACGTCCTCACTAAAAACCACAAAAATTATGAAAAATTAGATTTGATTCTCATGGATTTTGGAAAATTTGCTTCAGCGTTCAGTTCAGCCTTAATTATATTTGGAATCAAAAAAAACTTGAGAATATCTTCATAGTTTATATGAGCTTGCTTTTGTAAATTTTATTAAAATTCACCAATTTGCACAAAGTAATTTGCACAAAGTTTGCAAAAATTCAAACTTTTGATTAAAACTTTTGAGTTTAAAATACAGATATTTTAAATTAACAAAGGTTACGTTAGGTTTAGGTAGCGGTCCACTAGGACCGGGCATAGATACAAGAAGGTCCGTATCTATACCACAATTTATTGTTTTTCCTCCACATTGAAACCATTTTGAGCTTTTGACGAAATGCTGAATACTCCTAAGGTTCATCCTGCTGAGGTCCGTCAGGTTATTGAAGAGGGGTGCCCCTAGAAACTTTAGTCTGTTCTATGCCAGATGAGGGCAGGTGCAAAGAAGATGAAGTACTGTCTCTTCCTCTTCTTCGTCATCGCAACCTCGCAACTACGACAATAGTCACGTGAGAAGAAACCAAAAAATTAGCAAAACATCATTCCAAAATAAAAAGTTCGAAAAGTTGCTGCCTAACGTTTACAGAAAAAATTGAGTATAAATATTTTTTCGTAATAACTGAAATGTTGATAAAAAGTATCGAAGTTATTCTTGTTTTCTATATCAAAAGTGTGACCGGAAAACCCCGAGATTTTCCGGTTTTCGATTTATTTGTTTTATTTGTTGTGTAACTCTATAACCGCATAGGAATAATATACTACAGAAAAACCTCGGCTTAAGAGACTAATATGGGGTACACCTATCTCTTTCCGACTATTTCCTATGTACATAGATCGAACAGAAGTTTATCTCGTACAGAAGTTTATCCACATATGTATATAATTTCAAATAAAATTCAGGCCAATTAGGAAGGAACTTTGCTATTTCTCAACCGATTATTTTGAAATTGAGCATGCATACGGAAATGTTATTCTAAAATTATTTTTAGATGATGTCCTGGAATAGGGCTAATTAGGAAGGAACTTGGTTGTTTGAATTTTCGTCACATTTTCGTCGTGCATGCTGAATTTCATCATAATCGGTAAGGAAATCACTAAGTTCCATCCTAATTGACCATTTTTCAGAACTTCTTGTAATAATCATGTCAGAATCCCATTTCCATCATGTAAATCGAATTTCATCATAATCGGTAAAAATTTGATTGGCAAATGCTATTGATGGACAAACTTCTATACGAGATATTCAAATTTTCTACATTCGGATCTAAAGGACAATCGGAAATAAGAGTCACGCCAATCTCCAATTAGACTTTTAAATCGAGTTTTTACTGTAATGTATTATTCTTATGCTGTTATAGAGTTGAAAGAGTGTAATTCGAAAACCAAAAAATCTCTAGCGATAGTAGAAACAAAATGTATAAGCATGGTCACTCTATATTAATAAAATAATGAGAGTGGTGTGATTATCTGAAATTTCTGGTAATTACAAAAAAAAATATTTGGCCTGTCCTTTTTCATTAAGGCCTGTCCCCTTATAAATAGGCTTATTTCCTCAAACTTATTTTTATTGGAATAAAAATCTTTTCAATTTCATCAAAATCGGTTGAATCGGTTTTGATAATTCTCATGTATACTGTAGTTGAATCGGCCGCTAAAAGTTAACAATGAACGTGTAGTTTGTAAATTGAAAATTTTGATGCACAAATTCTTGTTTCGAAAGAGTTCTCTATCTGTAATTTATTAATGACCATTTTGTCTATGCCAATATTACTATTTGTAGTGTACAATACAATGCATTACATATATGTATGTATTGTGCATTCCCAATAAAAATAAACAAAAACTGTAACGGTAAGCGCTGCATCAAAGGCTGTTGATATCTATATACAAACAAAACCGGCTATTTCATTACTACTACAAAAAATAATGTTGTTATTTTTGCGTTGAAAATTGGAAGGCGAACATTACAAAATAAAAAAAATTGTGTTATTGGTGTTGTGGCAAATTTTTATTAATATTTAATTCTATTATTTACATAAGTGATTTAATTATTCTGGTTTTTCTGTGTTAGCATTTAATGAAAGTGGCAATCAATTTTTTTTTTCTCTTAAAATAGTGAAAAGTAAATGAAAGTGTGAGTTCGGATTAAGAACGAGGTTTAAATGGATTATTGTCCATTTTTGCTATTCTTCTATGCGCGAGTTTATCGCGAGGTTAACAAGGATTTTGTGCAGCTAAGTGGAATCATTTTTATTTTAAGTACATATTAGACACTTTTGATAATTAAAGTTTTATATTGCATAGTTTTGTTGTAAAGAATGGATTTCAGATACGTAAATTTGCTTAAATATAATTAATTAAATCATCCATCGTCCATTGTTTAGTTGAATTAAATATCAAAAGTACAAACTATATCTCGTTATAAAAACAGGAAATAGGCGAATATATTACCAAAATCTCCATAATTTAAAAAGCAATCGAACAAAATGAATATAAAACCAGTATTTACAGCTACTGTAAATCGTTTTGTTTTGAAACACATTGTATGTATTTGTAATTTAATATTTTTTTTGATACTTTAAAATTCGCTAGTACAACATCTACATGTTACTTTGTATACATATATACGAAATTTGTGTTTGATATTTCACCGGTTGGCGTACGTAAAATCTACATTATCTTATAGACGAAAGTAAATAGACGAAAGTGATTTAGAATTTTCAAGGAAGTTGGACGGGTTTAGTGAAATTTACATTGCAAGAGTCGTTAGCGGGTGATACCGCAAATCCACAGCCTTTTGGTGGCTAATAGCTGGGTTATTCAGCTGTTAGCCACCCTTTCTTGGCTGTGGATGCGCGGTATCATCGCTAGCGGCTCATAGCAGTGTTTATTTGGAACTAAATTTGACAAGTTCCTTGTAATTTAATAACACGCGTTTATTGCCCAGTCAGGATTTGTGTAGGATCCCGTTTTTTGGATATTTAATTTTTCTCGTTGTAGAATGCCGAAAAAATATGGCGCACATAATAGATATACTTAAATCGGTTACTATTTTTCTTTAAATTCTAATTCTATCAACGTGGATATTAAAGTGATTCAGAATATATTCACACAGCCTTAGAATTTAGGTAGGAGCTTAAAAGAAAAAAAATATAAAATGTGTCTTTTACGTGAAAATGCCTAACAAATAGAAATATGCAAAGTTAGCACACCTCGTTATTTCGAGTTATAGTCACACTGATGATTTCTGTTTTAAAAACGGAAGTCTCTTAACCCCTCCTTGGGGTTCCACCACTTTAAATTTGAGCAAAACCTACTGGCCTTCTCTTTTCATAGCAAATAGAGTAAAATATGTCATAGCGTTTAAAAATACCCTAATGAATTTTGACTAACTAATGTTTTCATTTCTGTTTTGATATTTTTAAGAAATTCCCGTAATCAAAAATCGCGCATTTTTTCGAAGAAAATATCCAGACTCATTATTTTTCGGAATACAATTTTACAGATATTTTAAAATGACAGGATCATCCTCTTTACCTTAGTAAAAGTGGTATTCTAAGACTAGGTTTATTATTAATAGGTCGTTTCCAAGAAGTATTTCTCTCAAAATATATTTTCAAATATTTTATTTCAACTTTCATTCTGGGACCTAGTTTTGAAACTCAAACCAATTGAAATTATTTTTACTTAGGTTACATTTTAAAACTCGCTATTTTTTAGGTGATTTTGTATTTTAGTAAAAAAATTATCCTACAATTTTATTTATCCACGATAGATGGTGTTTTACTTGAATCATTTTTTTTATTATTTTGAGATTTAATGTTTTGTTTGCGTTCGCATCGTTATTATCGATGCAAACATTTTTAAAAATATTATTTGCCGTGTTCTCATCGTCTTTTTTGCTCTTTTGGCATATTTTCATCAGGCGAGAGAACATCTAAATTCTATGAAACAAGATGAGAGATTTAAATCTCTAACTTTTTTAAATTGCTAACTAAGATCATGTCATGTATATGTAGCATAAAATTCTTTCACATTTTCTAACATTGAGGTTTTGAAATTGGTTATGGATTAAACATACAAAACAATTTCATTTACGGTTCCATTTTTTAAATTCTACCTAGACATTAGGTGCGAGAGAGATAGAGGAATTTCTTCAAAAAATTTCCTCTAAATCCATAATTGCACATTTACTTTATCTTTTATAGATATCACAAGTTATAATGAGTGAATCTACAGCTAAAGTTGTTTATTCTCGTTTATAGTTTGATCGAAGTGTTTTGATGATCTGAAATGAAAATTGTTAGTTCAATGTGGTGCCGCTGAAAGTTTTATAAAATATTAACAAACTCAATTCTTACAAAGTAGAGCTTTTTTTGTATGATATATACATATGGCCCCTTACGGAAATAATTAATCATTTGAACCCGTTATTGAAAATTAATTAGATCATTCATAGCATTAACTAAATTTAATAAAACTTTTCGTAATAAAAAGCTTTTAATGAAAGCTCTAAAACAATTTAAGGTCCAGTAAAAAATTTCTGGTTATATTTATTAATATTTTTTTGCCATTTGTGAAAATCCTCTAAGCACCACATGGACTGAACAAAAATTTCTCATCCTTAAACTGGATGGTCCTATGTTTGCTGTTTATGCTTGGAATATTTTATTATTTTACTGTTGGTGCCCACTGTTTTAGAATGTTCAGTTCAGGTTCATCGTCCCTCTAAATATTCTTTTGCAGCCTTTCGATACCTTAGGAGTGATTGGTTCTATTTTAATGTACCATTACCCCAATAAAGAGTTGGCTTTTGCGTGCCCTTATGCACACAGTCATCTGTTGTAAATTGTTTGGGACAATTTACACTGTACGGTTTATTGGCAGGTATTATGTTCTAGGAAAATTAATTTCAACTAAAGAATTGCGTGTTATTAGAAAGTAAAGGAATAAATACCCCTTGGACCTTCGTCCATTGAGATATTTCCAAAGAAAGTGTCCCTGAATTTTTTTTCATTTAACATGTTTAAATTAATCGGTAATGTCCAAAGTTGATATAAATAACCTCCACAAATCTGAACCAATTTGTATATTCAGAATTAAAACCTCAGAATTTGGTTCATCTGGAAAATTCATTAGTCTGGACTGGACAAATCATTAATAAAATCACGAGTAAGTTCAAATTGAATATTAATCATAGTATTAAAATTTAGGGAACATTATCAGAATTTTTTTTTTTTAAATGCTGCCAATGGCTTTATTCTTGAATCTTTCTACATAAGAAACTAACAAGAAGTAATCAAATCTTAAGCTAAAATTATTACATATTTTAAGTCTTAACCAATGTTAATACTTATTGTTAGTGCTCACAATTTAATTAATTTAATAAATTTACAGGTTCATCAGTCCGAGTGGATCTGTTCTTTTCAGTCGCCTAAATCGTGGCTGTTTTAATATATCCTTGGCCATTTCATTGGGATGCGCTTCTAGTTTTGAATAATATTTAGAACTGAATTCTTTAATTGTTTCTTTAATGGTTTTAATCCCAAGGTCGTCATGTATATTAATATTTCGAATGTATCACGGAGCATTAGTAATACTTCGAAGTATTTTCGCTTGAATTCGTTGCAGGAGCTCTCTGTTTGAAGCGCTGGTGGATCTCCATAACTGAATACCATATGTCCATATGGGTTTGATTATCGCTTTGTACAGTAAAACTTTATTGGCTAATGATAACTGAGATTTCCTTCCCATCAGCCAATACATTTTGGAAAATGTCATTTTTATTTGGTTGCGCTTAGTTTCAATATGGGTTTTCCACGTTAACCTTCTATCCAGGTGCAAACCTAAGTATTTGACCTTCGTTTGTTGAGGAATATTTTTATTGCTTAATTTCACTGGTGGGCAGGTGCGTTTGTTCAGCGTGAATGTGATGTGAGTTGATTTGTTTTCGTTCACTTTTATTCGCCATGTCTTTAGCCAGTCCGCGATTTTGTTTAAATGATTCTGTAACTCCTTTGAGGAAATTTCGGGAATATTGTGTGACGCCAGGATGGCCGTATCATCGGCAAATGTTGATATTGTTACTTTGTTGGTTACAGGTAAATCGGCTGTGTACAACAAGTATAATATTGGCCCTAGAACGCTGCCTTGCGGGACACCTGCATTAATATCATTTAAGCAAGTAGTTGCGCCATTCTGTTTGACCATGTATTGCCTTTGAATAAGGTAGTTTTCTAAAATTGAGTGAAATTTCTTCGGTAGAAGCTCTTTAATTTTGTATATTAGCCCATCGTGCCAAACTTTATCAAATGCTTGTGCTATATCCAAGAAAGTAGCAGAACAAGATTTATTTTCCTCGAAGGTGATTTTGATTGCGTTTACAATTCTGTGAATTTGCTCTGTGGTACCATGTTGGTTTCGGAACCCAAATTGATGGTCTGGTATAACGCGCCGTTCTTCTAATATTGGTTTCAATTTTGTTAGTAACATTTTTTCAAATAGCTTTGATATTGTGGGCAACATGCTTATTGGACGATATGATGAGATCTGCGTTTCATTTTTTCCAGGCTTATGTATCATTGTGATCAAAGATATTTTCCTTTTTTGAGGAATATAACTGATTCGCATGATCGCGTTGAATATGAATGTTATTAGTTTTATGCATTTGTCTGGCAATTCCCTTATCATTTTTCCAGTAATGAGATCATAGCCGGTGCCTTTTTCGGGCTTGTGCCATTTTTAATTGTATTCTTAACTTTCTTCCAATTATACTTTATAGGTTTGTAGGATAAACCATCATCCATTTGCTGGGGCAGCACGAAATTATTATCTTCTTCGTGTGGTGCGAATACTGTTTTTAGATGATCAGCAAAAGTATTGGCTTTTTCTTCATCGCTTCTCGCCCAATTTCCAGTTGGTAGTCTAATCGGTGGATTCGAATTTGTTGGCCTTTTTAAATTTTTTGTTGCCTTCCATAAAGAGTAATCTGTCCTCTCGGTTGCCGAGAGATCACTTAAATAATACTGGACGCTTTGGTTTTCTTCTTCCCGCAAAGCAAATCTTAAGGCCTTGATAGCTCGATTTAATTTCCATTTCAATAACGGTGATTTTGTTTGCTGCCATAGCCGGCGAATTTTCCGTTTTTCCTGAATTAGTTCCTGTATATTATGTGAAAGTTTATTAACCTTTTTTTCAGAACTATTTATGACAGGTGTAGCCTTTTCAGCTGATAATGCCATGACGTCTTTTAAATTTTCGGCCGCCGCATCAATATCAGCTGGTGTGGTCAGAGGAATATTAAGTAGACAATTTTGTTCGACTAGCCTCCTATATTGATCCCAATTAGTTTGCTTGTTTGTAAGACGGTTAGGTATTTCGTTCCTTAAGACATCGGTACTCACTATTACTATTACCGGTTAGTGATCAGAAGACAGATCATAACAATCGGTGGCCTTAGCGTATGTACGTGGAATGCCCTTAGTTACACAAAAGTCGATTAAATCAGGAATTTTCTTTTTATCCGTCGGCCAGTAAGTTGGATTACCGGCAGGTAAATAATCCAGGGACTGTTCCTCTATAGCTTGATAAAGTTGTTTGCCTTTCGGCGATGTTAATCTGGAACCCCAATGAGTATGTTTGGCGTTGTAATCACCTCCCGCAAGAAATTTATTACCCAGCTGGCTGAAATAATCCAAGAACTGGAGTTTTTTTATAGCCTGCTTTGGAGGACAGTACACTGCCGATATGACACAGTTTCCAGACCAGTCCTGAAGACAGATGCTTGTTGATTGTTATGTTCTTTCTCATATTTCGTAAGTTCATAGTGCTTTAATCTTCTTTTAATCAATACAGCTGTGCCTCCATGTGCTTTCCCATCTGGGTGCTTGGTGTCATAAATAGAGTACCCATTAATTTTGAAATAGCTATTTTTGGTGAAGCGTGTTTCGGATATTAACATTATGTCAATATTGTGCTCAGTGAGGAATGCTTGAACCTCCGCTTTATGTTGTGCTAGGCCGTTTGCATTCCATATAGCTATTTTGATTATGGTCATTTTTGACTTTTTACGACTATCTGCATCAGCGTGTTCATATTCTGCATCATTAGATCCATGGTTCTCTCCATCATCGCCATGAGGCTTTGCATCATATTAGTCAATTTGTTTAAAGCTTTTGAGATGTTTCCCTCTTCACTTGCTTGCACTTTAGGAGCCGTACCTTTAAGAACACTTGCGTATGAAACCCCTTGGTGCACACTACCGTTGACAGTTGCGTACTGATTTCCATTTTGAGCGTTTGGGTTTACAATTTCTGAGTGTGCTTCTTTTTTAGCTGAAAAATGGAGATTAAGCATTCGTTGTTCTGCTCGCTGCTTTGGATTGATTCTCCTTTTCAATTCAAGATAAATTGGGCACCCTCTATAATTAGCTGTGTGATTTCCATTGCAGTTGCTGCATTTTCTTACTGATGCTTCCGTTTTGGCTTTATTGCAAACCTTTGCGTTATGGAGTTCACCGCATATAACACAAACATCGTTCAAAGTACAATATGCTCTAGTGTGTCCATATTCTTGGCACTTAACACACTGTACCGGCCCATTTCTTTTCCTGGGTTCTTCGATGGTAACCCTTCTGTGCAGTAGATATTTTAGGTCATATATTGCATGTTTGCCTTTGACCTTCTTATTATCTGGTTCTAATTCCAGGCGGAACAATGGCTGCGGCGCCTTCTCCCGATTAATAATATTGGTAATAGATTTGCATTGGAAACCTTTCTCAGCTAGAGCAGCTTGAATTTCGTTTGCATCTACGTAGCTCTCTATTCCTTTCAATACTACAACTAATCCTTTTTGGCTCTTTAGTTGGTACGTGTAGTAATGTTTACCAACTTGATCAAAATGCTTGATTAACGCTCTGTAAGCATCAATATTGAGCGGTTAAATTTTTGTTTCTTTTATATCTCCTCTTTCGATAACGGAAATATAAAATGCACCTTCCGTAATAAACTCGATCGTTTTTACAAGTTCTCTATTTGATTCTTCCCTCAAATAGATTGGTGGCGGCTTCTCAATTTTTGGAGTTTTTTCGGACGGCGGATCTTCAACAACCAAGCAAGAATACCTATTGCCATGTGTTAATTCAACGGTGGCTAACTAAGTGAATTTGTTCGCGCTTGCACTGGCCGCTGATCTAGGGCTTCTCCTTCGCTATGATCGGACAGTAATATACCGGTCAATTCCCGTTTGCACTAAACACTGACCTACATCACTGTTCAGTTTATTTTCATTTGTTGTCAATGCACTTTCATTGTTTATATTATCGTCAATATTTGTCGACGATGCACTTTTATTTTCTTTATGGTTCAACACACCAAAATTATTTAAATTAATTTCTAGTTCATTTTGATTTAAATTGCCTGGTAAAGCAATTTTTTGAGCATTTAAAATTTGTTGTCGCTTTGGACTATGCTGCACATTTCCACTTTTATTAATAATTGAGGTCGTGACGTTCGGTGACAAATCGCTTGCGGACATCGCTGTCTGCTTATTTAGCCCAGCCTTTTTTACTTTAGGCGGAGAATTGAACATCACGATTTCACTACTTTTCACATCACAAATTTTTTTTTAAAAATAAAAAAAAAAATTTAAAACTGCTGATTCAACTTTTCACACAAGTAATAAGTAAATTATTTTAAATGTTTACTCGGTGATAGTAAAATTGCAACTGATTATCAGAAATTAAAAAAAAAAAAATTTATTTCTGATTACAGGCAACATTTTTCAATTATTTATAATATTTACAAACCTTACATCGGATTTTACAATTGGCAATAGAAATATCAAATATGCAAAATTATTAAAAGTTTGAATTGGATAACCATTTCAGAGAATTAATTAAAATATTTCTAGAAAAATACTTCAAAATTTTGTAAATTGCTCGGAATGGAAATTGTTCGAGATGAGATCTTGTATAATCGACATTTGATTCTATCAAAATATGTCACAAGAATTAGGAATTTTTTCAACATTAATTTATTAAATCCCCAGAATATCAAAACAAGCGTTATAAAAATAAAATATGTAAGTGTATTTAAAAATGTTGGTAAAATTTTAAACTGTGATAAAGGTGAAATTTACAGAATTTGCGTTTCATTAGGCTTCAAATTTAATTTTATTTTGATATTCTGGAATCGTAATTTTCCATATTTCTTATTCTATTTTTAAATTGTAAATTCCCCCATTTTCTAAATTTGTCTAAGAATTTATGAATTACTGATTTTTTACGTTTTTCGCAAAAAAGAATATTTTAAATTTTCTAAATTTTTAAATTCGTCTATTCGTAAATGACAAAATTTCGTTTTGTTATCATAATATTGTTGACCGTTAAAACAATGCAAATTCTAAAAACTAAAAATTTTTGAATATATTTTGTTAACCTGTTGGCGACATAAGAAAAATTCTAGATAAGCATACTAATTAATTTTGACTTTACGTATTGTACGACATAATTATGTATTTTGAAAATTAATTCAGTAAAACGCAAAATTTCAGGTATATAACATCAATTAATGAAACTTGTAATCGCTGACATACATAAACATTTTATAGGTTACTTCAAGGTCATCTAAAATAATTAAATAATTTTTCTTCAAGATCAAACAAACTTGGTTTTGTTTGTGATACATAACATTGGAAAAATGAACCAAACTCAATTTTTGTATTATACTGGATTTTTCTGTAAATTCTCGACTTTAAAAACGAATAATATGGCTATTTGCATCATTTCATCATAACTTGAAACTAAAGTTTATGATGTTTTGATTCCCTTAAATATGTTATAATCTGATTTATATTAGTTGATAATCGAAAGGTAGAAAATGTTTACTGTTTGCAAAAAATTTGATTGTTTGCTACTGATACCATACAATGAGTAAATCGAATACTGTGTATTTGAAAAAGTTTGAGTTTGACGAAGAATAGTTACCCCCTTTAGCTGCCTGAAACAAGAAAAAAAAAACAAACAAAGTTGTTTAACATTAATTTATAAGGTTACGACTCCCCACTAAATATTATATATTTATGAATCAACCTAAAATAAAATACCATTACAGTAGCCTGCCTCGTTGCTGCTAAATAGAGTTCAAATAGGTCATAAAGTTATTGTCTTAGTACAACAGAAATGTTATTCACTTAAAAAAATAAAAATCAAATACAAAAAACCAACATCTTTAAAGTAAACGAATAAAGATTTAAATTTACGATCTATTAAATTTTAATTTATCTAAATTGGATTTATTAATAAAAAATAAAAAACATTGGTTATTAAAAATCAATTTTTATCCTCCATCCCAACGAATGTATTATACACACACATATGTATATAAGAAACCATCATCATCTCTCCGATTCGATTCGATATAAAGATTCCTATCGCACACAATTATTAAACTTGACTGTTTATGGTAGTTTTTGATTTGTTTTCCGCAACCCCTCTTTTCAAACTATATACTCGAATAGTTATAAACTCTAATGATTGGTATTATGATGATCATCAACATAACTAATCTGATTTATTTAAGTTTTTTTCCTTTAGTATATTAAAATAGTTTAAAGTCAGAAATAATATAAATTTAATTAATTTTCATAAAATCATATCCATTATCGTATCATCACATCTGAAATGGGGAACTACTCCCCCTTTTGCTTATGTGATTTAAGAGTTTAAGAGTTTTTTTTATGTATATGTACTCGTATAACCATATTAACACACTAATGGGAAAATATTAGCCCGAATGGAAATTACATTATGAAAATACTTTTAATATTGTATACAGGGTTAACAACAAACACTTTGATATACAGTCTGTTAATATAAATCTTGATGATATCTACATCTTTCGTATACAACGATGGTTGGTTACACCGAAATTGACCAAAGGGTAAAGATTTATTTTGTAAGATTACGAAATTAAAATAACCATCCATTTTTTAGATCATCTCTCCCTCATACATTCTTTAATATCCATCAACATGGATAAACACTGTAGTACCTTATAACCAGTGCACACACACACACACACAAACACTCACCGGGTGATTCAAAGTTTGCAGAATTTTTATTATATAATTATGACGTTGCAGTATGTTATTCATACTCGTATACCTACTCGTAATTTTTAGTTTTTTTTGGGGGGAAATTATTTACTGTGAAGGTATAAAAAATAAGGGAGACTTCTGTTTTTTTTTGGTGTAAGGGATGATATTGATTGCTACATTTTTATTGATTGTTATGATAATTTGAATATTTTTATTTTTTTTTTGGCATCCCGAATTGTTATTTAAAAGATGGTTAAATTATTTATAGGGATTATGCTTCTACGTATATTTATGATGAGGGTTTGAAAATAAAAAAAAAATTTGCAATGGATGAATAATATTTAGTTTAAATATTTGATATTCCGGAAGTAACATTTTTTTATGATCCGGGGTGAATATACTATACGAACTTTGGATACAACTTATTGTCAGTCAATTCATTAGGGAATTCATCTTAAGTAGCGTTGTATCTTTCAATTGAAATTGTGTTTTAGGATTTGCAGCTGAACTTTGTTTATTTAAAACACATAAGTTTCTTCAACAGAACATAGTTCTGGCCTTCTGTTCCCTTGCAGGCTGAAATCACGCATCACGAACCTTATTGATTGTAATCAATAATCAAATAGGGAGAGTGCCCTTTCGAAATAAAATAAAATGTAAATAGAGAAAAAAACTATTTGCATTTTCATTTGATTTGATGAGTTGGCTGCTCTCCTGCTCTCTCATCCTTTAATATTTTTTATTGCCTATATTTCGTTCTTTCCGCAATTATTCATTAATATCCAGATTTTTCGGTATTATTGAAATTGTTCGAAATGAATCGAGTTTTATAATACAGAGTTTAATCGATTTTTTCTGGAGATTTCTAGAAATCCTATGGCATGGAAATGAATCACATTTTGTTTCGTCTCAGGTTTAAGTATCACATTTCTTTTATATAACGATTTTAAGCAAAATTTTGATTAATTTTAAGTTACCGGTAAATATTTGCCTTAAATGGAAAAGATTTTTACTGGTAATGAAACTATCTTTCATGGCATCAGTTGAGATTTTTTCGGAGACTACCAGCCTGCAGGGTCTTTATGCGTTTGCAATTTCGGTTTTTGGAACTTGAATGTTTTTAATTGAATCGTTTATTATTGAAAGGGCACATGTCCACTTTTTGTCAAATTTAGTATTATGACAGTATTGTAGCACAGACACGTAAATACGTTCTGTGACAAGATAACACCAGCATATGGTTAATGAAAGGGCGCCTATCAATACTATACTATTTTTGACAAAAAGTGGGCATGTGCCCTTACAATAATAAACGATTCAATTATTTTAGCACCTTAAAAATTACAAGTTGCGCTGGTTTAGTGCAGTTTCATAAATCCTACTTTCGAAATTAGATATCTTAACTACGTAAAGCAAATTCTCTTGCTGAAATTAAAGCTTTACTTGTTCATAAGTAAAGTACTTGTTTGCTATGCCGCTGGTTTTAACCTAAGACAATTTCACTAAACGATGGGTTCTTTCGACCGGATTTGTTTTGTAAATTGGACATCGACTGTATATCAACAACGATATAACAACGATCAAAAAGTAATGTTGAGCAATTAAACACGTTTATTGCTTAAAATAACGGCTAAAAATCATGCTTAAGAAGATGATTCAAAATGCAGTCGAAATCGCTATCTTAGTTTACGTATTTACTACTATTGTTCTTTTGTTTTGTTGTTAGCACTTCAAATTCTGGGGTTACTGAGTAAGTCAAATATTGTAAAAATTATTGAGTTAGTCAAATATTGTAAAACATTTTGTAACGTGTTCACCTTCTGCTTTTTATCAAGTCTATAAAGAGTTTTAAACCGAATCCTCGAAAGCAACAAATTCGAATGTTCTGATTCTCAAACGATTTGATCATGCCAACTCAAAACATAAAGTATTATTTTCAACCCACTAAAATCTTAGGAAATCCTATAAACTTAGAAATTGGTATTTAAAATTTAGGAATTCAAAAAATTAGAAATTGGCACAAATTCTGGAATTTAGAAAATATTAAGAAAATTTTGAAATTATTATAAAAATTTAGCGAATCAAAGACTATGGAAAATTAAAATCCGAATCGAATTTAAATTTCATTTTCAAAATTGTATTCGGATTTTGAATTGAATTTTTAAATTAAAAATTGATATTTGAGGAAATCGGAATTTTGAACCTAGAAAAATTTAGAGCTTACAAGTGTCTTAAAAATTTAATATTTAGAATTACTGGAACTTATAGCGACTTCGAAAATGTGGGACTTAAAAATTTAAAGGAGAACCTAGGAATCATACTTGGCCATATTACAGAACTACATACAAAAATTATTTTAGAATCCCATTTCCATCGTGCGTGCTGAATTTCATTCAAATCGGATAAGAAATGGGTAAGTTCCTTCCTAATTTGCCATATTCTACCGTTCTTCTCCTATCATCGCAGAAATGTTTCTCCGTGTCTGCTGTAATAAAGTGACTGCTTAACTAAAGGAGGTTCTCATGGATAAACTACAATTTTGCACGGGACTTATGTAAATGTGTGTCTGTTATAGTGAGGTGTCCCTTGAAGTGAGTGTCCGTTGAAATGACGTTTCACTGTATGGTGAAAAATTCGTGAAATTAAAAATTCAACATATGGGACCGGAAGTCATGTTTTAATTTTGAGATTTTTACGTTTTCAATGTATAGTACTAGGTAATTTTTTTTTTGTAGAACTCGATGTTTTTTGTTATTGTTAAGTGGATGCAATTTTTAAATATTTGACACCCTTTATCTTAAAAAACAACAATAACACAAGCCACACATCAAAAACAATAAAAATTATAAAATTCAAACATGACTGCCGGTCCCATATAAAGAGATATGCGATATCACGTATTTTTCTCCAAATATTTGTATATCCAAGGCCTTCCTTTTGGTATGCCAATGCCCCCCCCCCCCCCCGTTGGTAAATATTTTTATATCTAAGGCCCCCCACCCCTGGTAATAAAATAATATTTTTATGTCCAAAGCCCTCTTGTCAATAAAACAATTTTTAGTTCAAGGTCCCCCCCCCCTTGTTAATAAAAAAATATTTGTATGTCCAAGGCCAAGGGAAAAATTAAAACCGTAGATGGTGCTGAAAAGTTTTTTATCATTTCAATTTATAAATGAATAAGAATCACACAGAGAAAAAAAATTGCTAAAATTGAGAAGAAGTGACAATCAAACCTCAGACACTATAACATCTGGCTGAACTGAAAAACGAACAAATCTTGCAATCTCTACTTTAAACAGCGGGATTGATTCATTCAGCTTTTTTAGAAATCAGAGTTTACCTTTGATGATTGCTCAGCTAAATTTTGATGCGTATTCTATCTGTTCATTTTAAATTGAGTATTTCTAGATAGGGATAGGAATAATAAAATTCGATTGAAGATTCCAAGCCAAACTGGGAATTAAACGCGAAATGTTTTTGATTTGGCAATCCCAGAAATATGTTGTTATGAGGAGCAGATTCATTAGAAATTTAAAATAAAATATCAAATATTACTTTAAAAAATTATTTTCTCATGGTGGAAAATATAAATCGTATGCCTTCATTCAGCCTTGCTTAAATTATTCACAAAAATTTGAACAAGAGAAGTCATTTCATTGAAATGATGAAATCCGGTCAGAAATGCGGTCGCCTAAAATGTCACCGCTAGCAAAACCGACCGGAAAAGAGACCGTATCATGAAATCCGCCCGGTAAACATTTTTGTTCAGTGAACGTTTTTCTAAGTAGCAGTATATTTTGCTAAGGAGTTTTCAAAATAATAAAAAACAACAAACTTCTTTGTTACGACTGATCCGGGTTAAATTTTCTTAATATTTGTAATATTGAAAAATTAAAATTTTACAAAAAACAACAAATTTCTTTTATTTTGTTTAAAATATTAGATATTTCTATAATTAATGCTCATACGATTAGGATATACAAAATTATTAGAATTAAACAAATTTATAGAATTAAAAAGTACATGGGGCATTCTCTGTCAAATCGGCCACCCTCCCTGCACATTTCATTTTTTGAGATAAATAAACTTTTTTGTGCTTACAATTTTTCTTAGAATGTCTACTTTTTAATGCCGTATGGCGTTTTTATGGCGTCCTTGGGTTTTCAAAATGGCGGACCATATCTGCTAAGTAAGTCGTTACTTTTTAATAAAATTGATAAAAAAACGTAATTTTAACTCTGTTTTTAACTTAAAACTGTTTTTGGTGTGATTGCGAGTTCGCGACAATATTCTGCGGAAAAATTTTCAGCAGGATTGCATGCGATTTAAAAATATTTTATTCGTAAGAAATTTGTTTACGAAATAGACTACTTTGATTGGTTGCTTGCTGAAAATTTTTCCGCAGAATATTGTCGCGAACTCGCAGTCATAGATTACAAATTTTTTATTATTTTTTACAATTCCAAGATGGCGGATCCAAGATGGCCGCCAAAATTGGCAAATTTTTCAACATTCATAAAGATTGTTAGAAACATATAGAAGGTTTTCGAGGTCGCTGATCACGTATTTGATGACATAATTTTAATATTCAAGATGACGGACACAAGATGGTGGTTAAATATGGCCGAAAGATGGTGGTTAAATATGGCCCAAGATGGTGGTTAAATATGGCCGTCTAAGGGGTTTTCGGGATCGGTGATCATTAATTTAGGGTCAGAATTTGAAAATTCAAGACGGCGGACCGATAAAAACATGATATAGGGGGTTTTCGGGGTCGCTGATCACGAATCTGAGATCAAAATTTAAAATTCTCTCAAAAACGTACCAGCTTCTCGATAAAAAGTGTTAATTTTAGACACTTTTTCAAAAATATCTATTTTGACCCCAGATTAGTGATCAGCGACCCCGGAAACCCCCTAGAACATGTTTTTATCGATTTTCAAAAACTTTAAAAAATTGACATTTATGGCGGCCATCTTGAGTCCGCCATGTTGAATTTTCAAATTCTGACCCTAAATTAATGATCACCGACCTCGAAAACCCCCTCAATCGACATGTTGCTAACAATCTTTATGAACGTCGAAAAATTGGCCTATTTTGGCGGCCATCTTTGATCCGCCATCTTGGAATTGTAAAAAAATAATAAAAAATGTGTAATCTATGACACCAAAAACACATTTGAGTAAATTAACAGAGTTAAAATTACGTTTTACTTTCTTTTACGTAAGTAAAATAAAGTATAGTAATCATGAAAATTTTCGACCTTGAGATTATTGAAGATTTATCTGTTTTGAGGTCCCCTGAGTCCGAAAAAGTGGGTTTCGAAATGATGTCTGTCTGTCAGTCCGTCTGTCTGTCAGTCTGTGTCCTCTCTACAGCCCAGATAGCTTAACCAATCGAACTGAAACTTCAGATTTAAGCTTTTTGGATAAATTGGGAGGTCCCAGTGAATTTTACTTCAAATCGGTCCACCGGAAGTGGCCACTCCCTTGGGCCAGAAAATTTGTTTTGCAAATATCTTAACCCTTAAATGACACACTTAAGAAAAATCACATAAATGCCACACTGGGGTGTTTTAGACCCCAGCATGAAAATTGCCTATTATTTATCGAATTTTTCTATATTTAGCTTTGAAATTTTTTTCCAATATAGTTTAAAGCTTACTAAAGGAGGTCAAATTATTACATTAATGAAATTTTAATTTTATGATACCAAAAAAAAAAAGGTTTGTGAAAAAAATAAGAAAATGGCTTGTTTTACATAAAATAACCGTAGTTTTTTAATTTTCAATATTTTTAGCTAAAAGTTTAGCGGCATATCCTTCAGATAGTATCTTTTTAGATAAAAATAAGTCCGATACTGAATCTTGAAAAAAAGGTATTTATTTTTTCTTATCGTCGAAGATGGCCGACCACGGCGCTGGCGAGCCGCTTGAGGCCCTCCTACATACAAACGCTGTTGATCCAAAGTACCCTCACCCATATCTTTCTGGTCTACTTCCATGGCACTCTCTGGAGCACCGCACATCGAATTGTCTGAATCATAGTCTTTACTGTCCTCAAACACGTTATCGTGTCGTCCTGAAGATGCTTCGTCGATGGGTTCTAGCTTCTCGGACGGTTCGGTTCTGCAGATTATACGCCATCTAATAATGCGTCAAAATCAAAAGAAATATGATAAACTAAATAAATTTTAACAACGAGCGCAGTCTTACCCACGACCAAAAAACAATAAAACAACACAAAAAACGGCAAAAACAACTTTGAAAAATTATTTCGTATACAATACAAATATTTTCATTCAATTTTGATCAAATCCGATCACCTAGAGATCTTAGTCATATCACATTTTTCTTGTCTGGTCAAAGTCTATTAGCCTGTCTCTGTTTCTTGAAAATCGGACTAATCGGAGAGAATGCCCCATATATGGAATTTGTACTAATTATATAAATTCTTTAAACGCCTTAAATTCTATCAATCCTATAAATTCAGTAAATTCTACAAATTCTATAAAGTCTAAAATCCAATAATTTCTTAAATTCTATAAATTCTGTAAATTTGTTAAATTTATAAATCCGATAATTTGTATACATTTTACATATGTTTTAATATGTCTACAAACTCTATAAATTTTTAAATTTTCTGAATTTTATAAACTAATCAATTCTATAAATTCTCTAAATTTTTTAGGTTTTTTGAGTTCTATTTATTGTTTCAAGTGTGTGCTTTATAAATTCTAGAAACAAAGTCCTCTGAATTTTACAAGTTGACTAAATTCTATGAATAAAGTTTAAAAATTTGGTAAGTGCTTTAAATTCGACAAATCTCACAAATTCTTTGGTTCTTATAAATTTTATAAATTATCTAAATTCTACAAAGTCTATAAATATTAAAAATTCTACAATAATATGTCTATAAACTCTATAAATTGTTTAAATTTTATGAATTTTATACAATAAATTGTTTAAATTTTTTAAGATTTTATGGGTTCTATAAATTTTTCAAGTCTGTCAGTTCTATAAATTCTACAAACCCAAATTTAAATTATTCTTAAAATTCTATAATTTGTATAAATTTGATAAATTTTACAAATTTTATAAATTCAAAAATTGCGATAGATAAATCTATTAACAATTCTATAAATTATATGGATA
The DNA here is from genome assembly GCA_963556165.1 of Tipula helvola. Taxonomy (NCBI): domain Eukaryota; kingdom Metazoa; phylum Arthropoda; class Insecta; order Diptera; family Tipulidae; genus Tipula; species Tipula helvola. The sequence continues at coordinate 366,156,392 of OY744482.1, forward strand.
AAATTTTAAAATTCAATAACTTCTTCCAATCCTAGAAATATCATAAATTCTTTAGTTCTTATCAATTTTGTAGATTCTATAAATAAAAAACTAAAAACTACCGCGCTAAAATAAATACTTACAACAAGATAATACTGAGGCGTCGCAATATTAAAGATTTTAGAAATCCCAGCAATTCTATAGTGTAGTTTACACAAATTCTATAAATTGTATGTTACATTTTTGAAATTTTATAGATTCAATGGGTTCTATAAATAGTTCAAGTCTGTCAGTTCTATAAATTATACAAACTCAAATTTGACTTATTTTAAAAATTCTAAAATTTCTATAAATTCTACAAATTTTAGGCCCGAATCGATAGACACAACTATACTTTTAGTTGCAGTCATTCTTTTTTCGGAATTTATGTTCGAGTACCGTATTTCTAAATCATAATAAAACAGCAAATTAAATCACAAATCTAGTACAATAATTTTCTAAGAATAAATTTTTCCAAATAAATTCTACATTTTTAAAGGCCTTAATCACAATATAGTATAAATACACACAATATAGGTATTTTGTTTATAATTATTTATAACGACTTAAAATAAATAAATTTACATCGAAATTAGAAATGGTAAATTCGATTTTAAACGTCATTGTATTCACTGATTGTAGTCGCCGATATCCACGACTACAGCTTCAATCTACACTTTGATCTGTGATTTTATTGAGGTTTAAAAATACCAAAAAAGACAATTTAATAGTAGTACTGTCGATTTGGTTCTAAGTATTTCTAAATTTTTTTTTAATTTTTGTAAAGCGTATACCTTCAGTAAGTAGGTTAGGTTAGTTAGAGTGGCACATGATTTATCACTTTCACTCCTACTGGAACCATTTAGAGCTACTTAGGTAACATAGAATATCTCGCACTTTACTGATTTCGAGATCCGGCAGATGCAAAGGAAGTGATCCAAGTGGTCTCTTCCTTCGCTCGTTCTTAATTCACGAAAACTTATTGTGTTGGTGCTCCCCAAGTCTAGTTTTGGCCAGGATTGTCTTACTTCACTACAAGTGAGGGGTGTCAGTGTCAGTTCATCTTTCCAGCTTAAGCGCGGTGTTAGGTCTCCCGAATATCCCGATACTTGCTCTTTCCGGTTGTAGCTGTCTTTAAATTTTGTAGACTCTATAAGTTCTATAAATTGTTCTAACTGACAGAGTTCTATAAATTCTACCAACTTAAATTGTTTTTTTTGAAAATTCCCCAATCTTTACAATACTTTCTATCCGAATTACAATTCTGAAAATTTTATAAAATCGATGAAGTCTATAAATTTCTACAAATTATTTAAACTCTGTAAATTCCATAATTTCTATAAATTTTTTAATTCGTTTCAATCAGAACAACATCGAAAAGTTTAAATGTCCTGAAAGAAAACCTTAACTTGATAAAATAAGAGTCATGAATTCCTGAATTGTGTAAATGATTTTTTTTTAAATAATCTCTGATTAAAAATTGGAAATCAAAATTTTACAAAAAACATCAAATTTTTTTTATTTCGTTTAAATTATTAGATATTTCTATAATTTAACAGAAATCACTCTAAAAGTTTCAAAAGTAGCCACCTCTCTATTTTGACTAGCTACCGAAACTGATTACTTTTAAGCAGTCTCTGAAATATTAAAACAATTTTCTTTTTAGCCTGACTTTGAATTTTCAAATTATTAGACTTTTTATTGCTTAAACTAACCACCTCCATAAAACGAACATTTCCGCGTCCCTTGAATGTGGCTTTAGAAAATTTTTCCTGTATAAATGTACCTAGGTATTTTTTTTTTAGTACAAGGAAGACTACAAAAACATGAATTAATTCATCATTAATTCCAGAATAATCGAAACCAAATTATGGGCCGTATTCCAGGATTCCGAATTCCGGAATTGGATGCCCTATTATTTTGATAATTAATAATAGTGTCCCCGTGCCTAATTGACGACTAAACAAATTTAGTTTACGAGTTAAGTTTTGGTACATAAATTTTTATTTTGTTTGTATGTTTATTCAACTCATTTATAAAATCTTTCTTTTTCTTCTTTTTAACTTGAATTAATTATTTAATTCGTGTAACCACTAAATATGCAACCGATCCTAAAGATCATTTTAATGTGTTTTATAGATTAACACGTATAAGTATATTAGTATTATTACACGAGAATAATTATTCAACTAACCCATAGATAGCCGGCAGGTTTTCAATGTTAATTTATTGATTTTTATTTGAAGTTAATATCTCCGAAAATTGTAAGAGAATTTAATCCAGTTTCGAACTGATGAGCTTATGATTATGAAAAAATCAATCTTCTCATCAGGCCGCGGCGACTACTGATTGTACCACAATTTTCATTACTGTGCAGGTTGTATTAGCGAATTGTACTAATACAACCAAATTCTCTTACAATTTTTTGTTTCTTCGTCACATTCACTCAGTGCTATTCCTGTGTAATCAAATTTAATAATTTTAAAATTTGCTTACACAGGAATAGCGCTGTGTGAATGTGATGAAGAAACAAAAAATTGTAAGAGAATTTGGTTGTATTAGTACAATTCGCTAATACAACCTACATAGTAATGAAAATTGTGGTACAATCAGTCCAGTCGCATTTTTTCATAATTTAAAGCTCATCTGTTCGAAACTGGATTAAATTGTCTTACAATTTTCGGAGATATTAACTTCAAATAAAAATCAATACATTTATAAAATCGGCTATTAGGTTTTTTTCTAAATGACGTTCGTCAATGTTTTAGCAATACAAATAATTTTTGGTTTGAAAATTTTGAGTTTTTTAAACGAAAAATTGCTATCCGTAAATTAATATCTACCGGACGATTTTTGACGGAAATTTTCAGCGAAACCAGTGTTCAAGGTAAATTTTTTTTAAAAATCGGGTGATTTCCGTCAAAATTCCACCGGTACTGTATTCCATGATACCGCCCCAGGATTCCAATTTTATACGATGAGATTTTTAATCTGTCACCACAAAATGTGTTGCGATAATTGTATGTATATGAAATAATATTTTGACATTGTTTTTTACAGAAGTAATACAAACAGTTGTTACATTTTAACACACCAATTGTCCAATTATTTCAATTACTAAATCTGTCATGTGTCGTAAATAAATATTTTTCAGCTTGTTTACATTATAAATGCTACACTAATCTATTATTAGCGTTCGGTTCAAATCAAGTATATATTTTTTGAAATATACTCCAGAGAATAATATTATTTATACCACCAATTATGTTGTATGTACACCCGATGTTTATTTGCATTGCAAACAAAAATCAACAACATTTTCCTTCTCAACACTGTTAAAAATGCAGCATGTATATTATCTTAAAAAAAAAAATCGAGCATGTTAACACATTTTTTGTTGTGCTTGCATATTTGTTACACAGTCTCATTGAAATGCATACTCAAACCAAATACAGATTTTCACTTTGATCTATTTTCTGTTATTTTGTTAAATCGGTGCGATTTTTGGGCATGTGTCAATATACGATACACATACGCGTCTATATTTCCAGTCGACTGGATTGAATTATGTCTAGACCTGTCTCAATGTATATATTTAAACCGATTTGAAGATTATAATTTTGAAATTTTATTTTCGTGAAATTTTCTTATTTTTAATCGAATTGGTTGATTCGTTATGATTTATGTTCGATTTGATTAGCTAACGAGAAGTGATTTGGAATTGAGTGGTACAAAAAATCATATTTAGATAAAACCAGTTGATTTTGACGATTTTATTCTCGTGGAAGGTGTTTTCGACGAAAAACGGTAAACAATTTGGATTTGCCGTCAAAAAAGTACCAACTTTTAGGAGAAAAAGTCAAATCAGATGGCGCGATGCAGTAGTTTAATGGAATATCCAAATTTTATGTCCGTTATTTGAATTTGTTCGAGCTGCTTAAAAATTTTTCCGAACTTGGAATATAAAATGTAAAAGCATCCGATACAACATCCACCTAAATATCCCAAATTAATTAAATTTCGGAATATTATAACGAACAACAGTTCCGTGAATTTGCAAACTGAAATATAATTTTTTAAAACTCCCAAACCCGCCCGACTTCAAGTTTCAAACGAAATCTCCCAAAATGCCATGAATAATGTACCTACTGTTTCGAGCCGCCTTAATGGTTTAGAGGAAATGAAAACAAAAATCATTTGGGACCATGTTCGGCTGATGGATAATATTTAAAATCCAAGTTAATGCTTGTGTTACAAGTAAATACTTTGATTTAGTTCATATGCTAATAAGTAATGAAACAAATGGATCGTTTATTCTTGAAATGGCTCATGTCCACTTTTTCAAATTATTCAGGAAATAAAAAAAACTTTTTTAACATGAGACCTTTGCAATAGATTCTTCATCCAATGAAAAACGCTTTCCACTAAGGAATTGTTTCAGGTTTCTGAATAAATAGTAATCGCTGGGAGCCAAATCTGGTGAATTCTATGGATGTTCAAGCAATTCGTTCAATTTAGCCATCGTCAAAAGACTCGTGTGAACACGTGCATTGTCTTGATGAAAAATTATTTGTTTCTTCTGCAAAGCGGATCTTTTTTCACGAATGTCTTTATCCAACTGGCCCAAAAGCCCCCTTTGCATCCCAAAAAAACTGATGCCATGATATTTTTTGCCAATCGTTCTGACTTCACCTGTTTTGGGGCTGGACAACCAGCTTCAGTCCACTGTAAACGTTCTTGTTTCAGTTTAGGATCATGGTGGTAGATCCAAATTTCATCCATAGTTATAAATTTACGCACAAAATCGGTTTTATTCTGCATAAAACGCTTCAAATTACGCTGAGAAATTTGTTTTCGATTCAGTTTTTGTTGAATTGTTAACGAATGCGGCACCAGTTTTCCAAGCAGCTTTTTCATACGTAATTCTTCATGTAAAATATGGAGTACTCGTTCGTCCGAGATGCCTATGGCATCAACAATATTAAACTCTTGCTCAATGATTTCTCGTGTTGTTGCACTTTTTGAACGTCCACTACGTGGTTCATCTTCAACGCTTGAACGACCAGGTTTAAACTCTAAAACCCATCGATTCACAGTTAGAAATGAAGGAGCAGATTCCTTAAACACTTTTACCGTTTTTGTATGAATTTCTGTTGCTTACTGAATGAACTTTACAGTCCATGGCTATATTTCGGGCACTTGGAACAATACGACTTGCATGAATTACTGACTAAATTAAGCTAATGGTATCCCTATCTCGAAAAGGATAATCACTTATACTAAACATTTTTAGTTTTGCCAAACCAGACGAATATTTGATCGACATATAAAAATGAATGAAACTTCTCAGCCCATGGCTATATTTTGGGCACTTGATACAATATGATTTTCATGAATTGTTTTCAAAATTAAGCTAAATTTAACTCGATTTCAAAAACGCTAATCACTAATACGAGATATTTTTATTTGCGGCAAAATAAACCAAATCAGTGATGATTTAAATTTTATTAATTTGGTATGTTGATTTTATTTTATAGTATTGGATATTATGTTAGCGAGGTTCGAGGTCGTTCACGTAGCCGTGGATTTTACAACAAACAAGGCGTATGCTGGTACCACCGCAAATCCGGGGCCCAAGCACAAAAATGCACAAAACCATGCACTTTTGGGTCTGGCTGCTCAACGATGGAAATCGATCAGAGCCTCACAAACAATTAAATCTTACGGTCGCGGCGGCTGACCATAAGAAACAAATAATACAAAGCTGCTTATTCATTCATAACGCCACAAACAATATAATTTTCCTTATTGATATCGGCGCAGATCTTTCCATTGTACCATATCGCAAGTTCATAAATTATAAATCTAAAAATTCAGATCTAGTCTTATCGGCCGCCAATGGCACAAAATTCAATACCTACGGTAGCAAATTGCTCCAGGTAAATATAGGACTCAAGCGTACATTCACGCATGCTTTCATTCTAGCAGACGTGAATCATCCAATCATTGGCGCCGATTTGCTCAGTAGATTTGGTCTCCTTGTCGACTTAAAATGGAAGGAACTGATTGATCCAAAAAGTCAGCTATCAATCAATGCTTGTATGATCCTAGTTAACACACCAACTCCGATCCATTTTGCTATCGACAATGGTTATGGTACGCTCTTGAAGAAATTCCCTTCATTAACAGCGGCACCAAATTACAATCTGCCCGTAAAACATTCCGTGGTACACCACATTGTCACTACCGGTCATTTGCCAGTGTCAAAACCATGCAGACTAAGCTGCAGGCTAGATGCAGTTTTGCAACAGTCCAATGATGTTGGGAGCCGCTGGGATTTTTCTCAAAGAAGTTATCGGATGCAGAAAAGAAATACTCAGCATTCGATCGGGAATTGCTAGCAATATATCTTGGTATAAAACATTTTCGCTATTTTGTCGAAGGTCGGGACTTCACTATTTACACCGATCATAAACCTCTGACAAGAGCAATTGAGTCAAAAACTGAACGTAATCCAAGACAATCTCGTCTCCATCTATTGTACATTTTAACTTGTGTCGATCGTTTTACCCGATGGCCCGAAGCGTACTGCATTAAAGACATTACTGCAGCAACCATTGTCACTATCTTTGTGCAAAATTACATATCTAGATTTGGAGTTCCGGTCAATATCACGACCGATCAAGGTAGTCAATTCGAGTCAAAGCTTTTCTCAGAGCTAACTAAATTTTTGGGCTCACACCGAATCCGTACCACTTCTTATCATCCCCAATCGAATGGCATGGTAGAACGTTTCCACCGACAGCTCAAAACTGCTTTAAAAGCCAGAGGTAATACAATTCATTGGAGATCGGAAATCCCAATAGTTTTACTTGGAATCCGACCAACAGTGAAAGAAGATCTGAAGTACTCACCAGCCGAACTTGTCTATGTACAGACAATAAAGCTACCAAGTGAATTCTTTATCGAAAACCCTCTTTCACCTCAACCAACCCATGACACAGTTATCGACCAACTGCGAACAACAATGCAGAAACCTTATTCCCACAAGTACACGACAATCCAAACAAGATGAAATATTTGTGCCGAAATCTCTGGACAACTGTGATTTTGTTTTCGTGAGGGTAGATAAGGTACGCACAGGCTTAACTTCACCCTAGAACACTCTGTGATATTAATCAAAGACAAGAACCAAAACATTTCAATCGACAGATTGAAACCTGCATACGGCATTCTGTGTTCCACTGATCAAACATCAGGCTTAAAAACACACAACCGAATGGTTGTCCGTATCTGCGCATAACAAACTTTAACAGATTCTCTCTTTCGTTGGGGAAATTATTTGGCCGAGGGTGCTGTAGCGGTTGGAATGATATCACTCATAACAACTTTCTATCATTCCAATTGCTACATAAACTTCGGCACTTTAAGTGTTAATATCCTTCTTAGAGACCGCCTTTTCTCGTATCAATCTGGCGTTGAATAGATAAACTTTACTTTCAACTGATACCACATAAACACAACGTTACCAACTGATACGACCAAGAACGATATAGACCTTTAAAGGCCCAAAAATTTCGGTATTTAATATAATTTTAATAAAATCCTGGACTGGGCTAACTTCACATAATATTGAAATAAGGCCGAACGGCCGAATTTCGAAAGGCCTTATGTCGAAAGGCCGAATATCGAATAGCCGAATGTTGAAAAGCCGATTGTGGCGAAATGCCGAATGTCGAAAGGACTTTTATGGTTGGTTAACCTATCTAGAAAAAAATAATAAAGAAACTGAAAATCCCGAAACACAATTATCAAAGTGTGGACCAAATTAAAATTTATAAAATTTCTATTGAATTTAACTTTTTCCGTAAAATTCTTCATATTTACGATAAAACCTTGCAGACACAGATCAAAGAAATCGTATCGCTTCTACTGATAGTTCTACCATAAATGTTTCAAGTTATTTTGGGGTTGGTTTAATTCGTTGGGATAGTGTGGCATCGACGAATGTCTTGGAGCGAATTGTGGATTTAATGTTTCGTAAATGCTTCGTCAACCTTGCAGACATAGATCAAAGGAATTGTATCGATTGCATCGCTTCTACTGACAGATGTACCACAAATGTGTGTCGGCCTTTTGACCCATTCGGCTTTTCGACATTTGGACTTTCGACACATTGGTCCTTTCGACCCATTCGGCTTTCCGACATTCGACCTTTCGACACATTCGACCATTCGAAATTCGCCCTTTCGACATTCAGCCTTCCGACCCATTCGGCCTTTCGGCGTTCAGCCTTTCGATATTCGGCCTTCCGACATTCGGCTTTTCAACATCGAACGCTTTTAGCATTGTTTCTCAGGTTTAGTGCAAGAGCAACGTGGTTTTTTATACCGAAAACTGGCAAATCAGATTATACTGATCCCAAAGCATTTCGGTCAATCTCTGTACTTAACGTTTCTTAATGCTTTAGAGAGGATTGTCGACAGATTTATTAGAGATAAATATTAATCTAATTCCACACTCATGCAATATTCTTATAGAGTAGGTAAGTCCTGTGAAACAGCTCTACATGAAATTGTCATTACGATCGAAAGATTCCTCAATAATACAGAATTTCTTGTAGGTACTTATCGTTTTCATCGATCACTAAAGCCTGTATCAATTTCGGTATTGACCGCACCATTGTAAAATTAAATGATTCTATGCTGCTGTCGCTCAAAGCTAAGCTGGCTAACTTGTTATTACAGTTGCTGAAAAGAACCTGAATGTGTTATCCGATTTAACGTATTCCGCTTTACGTATTGTGAAGGTATGGTGTGGTGGAGAGGATTTACACGTCAACCCTTCTAAAAATGATTTGCTTGTATTTACTATAGGCATATAGTATTTAAATGTCTTTTTAGACAGCAAACTCTCCTGGAAATTTCACCTGGATAATAAACTTCAAAAATCAACTGCCATCTTTTGGCAGCCTAGATGAGCCGTTGAAAAACCTAGGTTAACTCCCAAAATGCTATATTTCAACTAAAAATCGTTGATTCTACCGATGTTATCGTATGCTTCCTTGGTATGGTGGCTAGTGGTTAAATTAAAGGGTTCAATGATTAAATTCAATGGTTTATACATTATTGCTTGTAGGTTCATTACTGGAACTATGGCCTCAACTCCCCTTCATGCATTCTTTCATTATTAGCACAGCACGCTCTGTTGCATTTCGGATAAGGTGCATAGAGATGTTTGGTTCAGTTGTGGGTGATACATACATCATTAGTACCAGAAATTGATATGGTTAATGACAGACTGTGGTGCGACTTTCGAGAGATCAGTGGAGATCATTGGATTTTCTTGAGAACCTGGGTGAGTCGATAATCCTCTTTTCTGATGGCTCTCGCTCCGATAACATCCCAGGTTAGATAATAGCCATTGAATCTTGCTTATGTGTACTGAATCGTTGGATAGTCCCTTGACTGTTTCAAAACTTGTTAAAGAATGTAAACACTTTATTTCATCTTCTCTGTTCTAACAATAGAGTGACGATCATGTGGATTCCTTTCCCATTGTGGCATTCAGATAACCATGAAAAGTCGAAAGATTTGCCTAGCATCTCGTAAATAACTCAATAACTGAAGAAGTCAACAACTTTCAAGAAAAGCCTAATTGAAATATGCATCAAAACGAATAAAAATGGCTGAAGTTTGCATGCAACTGTTCTAAATGTTACAGAAATGCCCTTTTTCCGGATCATTTGGCTTCTGCAATGTGCACTCAACTATTGACTGGATACGTAGAATATAACTACGCAATATTCTAAGGTATGGTACCTTCGACGAAGCTTTTAAGCTAAAATTAGTCTTTCCTAAACAGCATATCCAAATATTGAAGCCATATGTAACAGAAGAATACTGCAGGATTAATTATGAATTTGAATATTCAGAACTTCGGATTACTTTACTTTTTTATGATACATCAGTGATCCTCTAATGCCTGAAAACAACTCGAAAGTTTCTTTTACGAACGATACCGTTAGTAATGCTCATATGGCAGAATGAAAAGAGTTGAATTGGGAATGTATTGGTTTCAGCTGGGAAAAGAACTTGGGCGTAAAACCCGTAAAAACGAAGTTGCAAAATTCAGAAGAGGTTTTGCAACAAAGGCTTCTTCAGCAGGTGCTTGTCAAAGCTCTTGAATAACGCGAAGATTATAACAGCCTAAAGTAACTCATCTTAGAATGGCTTACAAGACTGAAAATATTCATATCAACCAAAATCTCTGTTGAAAAAATTCAAATTTTAAAATTTTATGAAATTCTACAAATTTTTGAAAAAATTTAGCTAAAATTAGATCCAATATCCTAGAATTTCTAATTCAACATTTTGTTTATCGGAATTTGATTTTTTTAAGAAATATTTTCGTTTTTAATTTCACCTTCGATAAAAATAATTAACTGGCTCTGTTATCCTGAATAACCTTACGTTTCAAAATTTAGTTCATGATTTCAAATTTTTGTCGATGCATTCGGTCCGCACATTTTCGAGAGTAGAAGTTTTCGATTAATCGATTAATGATCAAATAAAGTTTCAGCAAATAGAAAAAAATAAGTATTTCTTTCTAAGAACGAACTTCAATCATCTTCATTTAATTTAGATGCCAATCATCACACAACTGAGATGAGATTGCATATACAATAAGCCTCTTAAATCTAAATTTGATTTGTTGAGCAAAATCACACAAATACCTGGAGTACAGTGAAATTTGCGATTTTTATCGAGCCCCGAAAGAGGAAAAATCTGTTATGCTTTAAAATTTGTAAAAGATTTCCAGATTTGATAAGTTATAGAAATTTATCGAATTAAGCCAATGAAGGTCTTTACTGCATTGTAGATGTGCTGATTTGTATTTGTGATCATTTAGCTGAACCTTAATTTTGTTTTTTAATGAAAGTTCTTTTTTTGATGGGCAAAGAACGATTACCGGTTTTCCACCTTTGATGTTAATTCTATAGAGTTAAAAATCAAATTACCACCATAAAGCAGACAATTTTTCATGCCATTATTATCTTGATCGCCCATTCCGTCTGATGAGTATATAAATTACATAATAAAGCTTACATTAACAAACTATTAAACAACAAAATAATGATTTTTATAGTTTTGTGTCAAAAAGAGTTATTTCCTATTTTATATGAGTGTCTTGAGTTGATTGAGATTGAATATTATTTAGATTAAGACAGTAAACTCTATAAAATCTTTTATGTTATACACACACACAAACACACATTTAAGATTAATTTGGTGAGATATAAATTCTTATAGTCGTCGTCTTGATGTTGTGATTTATATGGATTAAGTGGTCTTTTAATCTTCTTCTGTTTATTATGAATAAAAAAAAATGCTGACAAAGAATTCTAAACAAATTTTTTATTTTATTTTATTAGAATAGATGATTAGAATCGTTTCTAAGGTTGTAAATTGTATATTTACTTATGCATGGTGCAATATGTGATCGGCTCTGTTGATATCCTCGTGCACATCGATTACATGTTAATCCCGTTACACCATCCTTGCAAGGACATTGGCCTGATGTGTTATTACATGTTTTACCCGACGATCCAATCGGATGACAATCACATGCTGTAAAGATAAAAAGTAGAAAAATATAATGTTAGAGGTTTTCTAATTTAATTGACATTTCGAATTTTATTTATAGCTAAACATATACATGTCGAGTGAAAAATTATTCCTCGGAGAGTGATACAACCCTCCATCCGCAAAAAAATCCATATATGTTATGTACACATAAAATTTAAGTAGTTGTGTATTTTTTTATCGAATTAATTTCCGGTTAGTTATATAAACTACGAGTATATACTACTAATCATACATACAGACCAGTAAGTATTCCCAAGTCAGCAAAATTAATTGGAATCACAAAAATCTGAATGACCATTTCGATTTATAAAAACATAAAACCTCTTCCAATATAATACGTACATTATGTATGAGGGTTGAATGTTCATTTTTCGTTTTATTGAACTTTGGTCAATTTATTACGTTTACGACGAATAAATAACGGGGGGGACACACATTCGAAAATTATTTCATATTATGATATCAAGGTGATATATACGAACGATATTAAACACCAACCTAATATAATATGTCTGAAATTTTTTGTTTGGTTTTTAAATAGAATTTCGTTTTAAAAATAAATAATTTTACAAAATTAAGTGTGTGTCACAAATTTTCAATTTTCACCGAAATAATAATGCCACTCTTTACACAAAATAATATAAATAATTACAAATAATTAGTTAAAATGCAAATACATAATTTTTTATTTTTTCTTATGGCTTCTGCGCTTACACACTCGTACATATCATTCAGAGAGATAATAAATAAATTAAACTTTTTAATGACAAAAACAAAAACATGGTTTGTTATGGCGCAAAAAATAAAAATTAAAGCGTCGAGCAATTACAAATTGTTATTACGCGCGGAGTATTATTGCGCGCCCGATTAATTTATGCGATGCGGGTCTTTATAATAATTTATTTTCAGCTGTGTACACAATGATAAACATTGTGAACAGGTTTAACACAGAACGTGAATATATGTGATAATAAAATATATAATTATGCAGGTGCATGCCTCCGTATTTTCAACACTTGACAAAATATTTCGGAAAATTTGATGAATAATGGGCTAAATTCAATAATTTATGTATTAGTACGTTTGAATGACTAGGAATAAAATATTTATTCGTATTCGACAGATAATGTAATATTCACTGTTACACAAAATTCTTACGAATAGTAGGCTACTATTATGTTTGAACTTATAACTAAAAACTCCTGACCCAATTTTTTCTTGAAATTTCAGCGCCATCATTCATGTTCTTTGTGTTATGATAGGGTTTAAACTGAATGATTGTACATTTTAGTTTGTCATTTTGATTTGGCTGTTGGTATATTTACATTCGTAGTTTTTTTTGTGTTTTGGTAGATTTTCCATAAATATTTCGTTTTAATCAAATTTTGATTCAATTTATGCCTTAAACGTATTGTGCATAAGATTAATTGGTTGATTTTTTTACTTTGTTAGGGATATGTCCCGCAAGGAACTGTTTTGGGAGTATTTTTATTTTTAATTTATATTAATGATATTGGACGAGTGATAACTAATGGCAAACTTCTTATGCTTGCCGATGATGCACTATTATATGTGGAGAGTGATGAACTTCAAGTAGCTGTTAATAAAATAAACGACGACTTACAACATTTAAGTAATTGGTTTAAAATGAATAAGACAAAATTAAATATTGATAAAACTAAATAGATGATTTTAAATAGTAATGTAGGTAATTGTAATATTATAATTGATGCTACTTGTATAGATCAGAATAATGAAATGAAATATTTAGGGGTAATTATCGATAATAAATTAAATTTTAAGTCACATCTGGATTACATTTGTAAAAAGATCGCAAAGAAGTTGTATTTTTTTAGAAGTATTAGAAATAAATTATCCGTATACCTCTATTAAAATATTTAATTCCATTATTAGGCCACATTTTGAGTTTTGTTCTACTATTATGTTAATATTCAATAATGAAATGGTTAATAGATTGCAGGTATTACAAAATAGGGGAATGCGTATTATTTTAAGAAAGAAAAAAATTGGTTTCCAAAACTATTTTATTAAATTCATTAAACAGGCTGAATGTGGATCAAAGAATTAAATTTAATGTTTTAATATTTGTGGTTAAAATTATAAATGGATATCTTCCAAAATATTTAATAGAAAAGTTAAACTATGTATAGCCCACAAATTCAGAGCCAGAAAAATCGAAAATCTGCAATTGTGCTCCGATTTCGATGGTTGATACCTCTTTCAATAGGTAATGAGACCTATAATCGCCATGCCAACGGTCATTTGGATCGCTCGAATATTTCTAAACATTTCGCAGAAAATTCCATTTTATTGAAAATCAACTGAACTATAGCCCACAAATTCAGAGCCAGAAAAATCGAAAATCTGCAATTGTGCTCCGATTTCGATGGTTGATACCTCTTTCAATAGGTAATGAGACCTATAATCGCCATGCCAACGGTCATTTGGATCGCTCGAATATTTCTAAACATTTCGCAGAAAATTCCATTTTATTGAAAATCAACTGAACTATAGCCCACAAATTCAGAGCCAGAAAAATCGAAAATCTGCAATTGTGCTCCGATTTCGATGGTTGATACCTCTTTCAATAGGTAATGAGACCTATAATCGCCATGCCAACGGTCATTTGGATCGCTCTAATATTTCTAAACATTTCGCAGAAAATTCAATTTTATTGAAAATCAACTGAACTATAGCCCACAAATTCAGAGCCAGAAAAATCGAAAATCTGCAATTGTGCTCCGATTTCGATGGTTAATACCTCTTTCAATAGGTAATGAGACCTATAATCGCCATGCCAACGGTCATTTGGATCGCTCTAATATTTCTAAACATTTCGCAGAAAATTCAATTTTATTGAAAATCAACTGAACTATAGCCCACAAATTCAGAGCCAGAAAAATCGAAAATCTGCAATTGTGCTCCGATTTCGATGGTTGATACCTCTTTCAATAGGTAATGAGACCTATAATCGCCATGCCAACGGTCATTTGGATCGCTCTAATATTTCTAAACATTTCGCAGAAAATTCCATTTTATTGAAAATCAACTGAACTATAGCCCACAAATTCAGAGCCAGAAAAATCGAAAATCTGCAATTGTGCTCCGATTTCGATGGTTGATACCTCTTTCAATAGGTAATGAGACCTATAATCGCCATGCCAACGGTCATTTGGATCGCTCGAATATTTCTAAACATTTCGCAGAAAATTCCATTTTATTGAAAATCAACTGAACTATAGCCCACAAATTCAGAGCCAGAAAAATCGAAAATCTGCAATTGTGCTCCGATTTCGATGGTTGATACCTCTTTCAATAGGTAATGAGACCTATAATCGCCATGCCAACGGTCATTTGGATCACTCTAATATTTCTAAACATTTCGCAGAAAATTCCATTTTATTGAAAATCAACTGAACTATAGCCCACAAATTCAGAGCCAGAAAAATCGAAAATCTGCAATTGTGCTCCGATTTCGATGGTTGATACCTCTTTCAATAGGTAATGAGACCTATAATCGCCATGCCAACGGTCATTTGGATCGCTCGAATATTTCTAAACATTTCGCAGAAAATTCAATTTTATTGAAAATCAACTGAACTATAGCCCACAAATTCAGAGCCAGAAAAATCGAAAATCTGCAATTGTGCTCCGATTTCGATGGTTGATACCTCTTTCAATAGGTAATGAGACCTATAATCGCCATGCCAACGGTCATTTGGATCGCTCTAATATTTCTAAACATTTCGCAGAAAATTCCATTTTATTGAAAATCAACTGAACTATAGCCCACAAATTCAGAGCCAGAAAAATCGAAAATCTGCAATTGTGCTCCGATTTCGATGGTTGATACCTCTTTCAATAGGTAATGAGACCTATAATCGCCATGCCAACGGTCATTTGGATCGCTCGAATATTTCTAAACATTTCGCAGAAAATTCAATTTTATTGAAAATCAACTGAACTATAGCCCACAAATTCAGAGCCAGAAAAATCGAAAATCTGCAATTGTGCTCCGATTTCGATGGTTGATACCTCTTTCAATAGGTAATGAGACCTATAATCGCCATGCCAACGGTCATTTGGATCGCTCTAATATTTCTAAACATTTCGCAGAAAATTCCATTTTATTGAAAATCAACTGAACTATAGCCCACAAATTCAGAGCCAGAAAAATCGAAAATCTGCAATTGTGCTCCGATTTCGATGGTTGATACCTCTTTCAATAGGTAATGAGACCTATAATCGCCATGCCAACGGTCATTTGGATCGCTCGAATATTTCTAAACATTTCGCAGAAAATTCCATTTTATTGAAAATCAACTGAACTATAGCCCACAAATTCAGAGCCAGAAAAATCGAAAATCTGCAATTGTGCTCCGATTTCGATGGTTGATACCTCTTTCAATAGGTAATGAGACCTATAATCGCCATGCCAACGGTCATTTGGATCGCTCGAATATTTCTAAACATTTCGCAGAAAATTCAATTTTATTGAAAATCAACTGAACTATAGCCCACAAATTCAGAGCCAGAAAAATCGAAAATCTGCAATTGTGCTCCGATTTCGATGGTTGATACCTCTTTCAATAGGTAATGAGACCTATAATCGCCATGCCAACGGTCATTTGGATCGCTCTAATATTTCTAAACATTTCGCAGAAAATTCCATTTTATTGAAAATCAACTGAACTATAGCCCACAAATTCAGAGCCAGAAAAATCGAAAATCTGCAATTGTGCTCCGATTTCGATGGTTGATACCTCTTTCAATAGGTAATGAGACCTATAATCGCCATGCCAACGGTCATTTGGATCGCTCGAATATTTCTAAACATTTCGCAGAAAATTCCATTTTATTGAAAATCAACTGAACTATAGCCCACAAATTCAGAGCCAGAAAAATCGAAAATCTGCAATTGTGCTCCGATTTCGATGGTTGATACCTCTTTCAATAGGTAATGAGACCTATAATCGCAATGCCAACGGTCATTTGGATCGCTCGAATATTTCTAAACATTTCGCAGAAAATTCAATTTTATTGAAAATCAACTGAACTATAGCCCACAAATTCAGAGCCAGAAAAATCGAAAATTTGCAATTGTGCTCCGATTTCGATGGTTGATACCTCTTTCAATAGGTAATGAGACCTATAATCGCCATGCCAACGGTCATTTGGATCGCTCTAATATTTCTAAACATTTCGCAGAAAATTCCATTTTATTGAAAATCAACTGAACTATAGCCCACAAATTCAGAGCCAGAAAAATCGAAAATTTGCAATTGTGCTCCGATTTCGATGGTTGATACCTCTTTCAATAGGTAATGAGACCTATAATCGCCATGCCAACGGTCATTTGGATCGCTCTAATATTTCTAAACATTTCGCAGAAAATTCCATTTTATTGAAAATCAACTGAACTATAGCCCACAAATTCAGAGCCAGAAAAATCGAAAATCTGCAATTGTGCTCCGATTTCGATGGTTGATACCTCTTTCAATAGGTAATGAGACCTATAATCGCCATGCCAACGGTCATTTGGATCGCTCGAATATTTCTAAACATTTCGCAGAAAATTCAATTTTATTGAAAATCAACTGAACTATAGCCCACAAATTCAGAGCCAGAAAAATCGAAAATCTGCAATTGTGCTCCGATTTCGATGGTTGATACCTCTTTCAATAGGTAATGAGACCTATAATCGCCATGCCAACGGTCATTTGGATCGCTCGAATATTTCTAAACATTTCGCAGAAAATTCCATTTTATTGAAAATCAACTGAACTATAGCCCACAAATTCAGAGCCAGAAAAATCGAAAATCTGCAATTGTGCTCCGATTTCGATGGTTGATACCTCTTTCAATAGGTAATGAGACCTATAATCGCAATGCCCAACGGTCATTTGGATCGCTCGAATATTTCTAAACATTTCGCAGAAAATTCAATTTTATTGAAAATCAACTGAACTATAGCCCACAAATTCAGAGCCAGGAAAAATCGAAAATTTGCAATTGTGCTCCGATTTCGATGGTTGATACCTCTTTCAATAGGTAATGGAGACCTATAATCGCCATGCCAACGGTCATTTGGATCGCTCTAATATTTCTAAACATTTCGCAGAAAATTCCATTTTATTGAAAATCAACTGAATTATAGCCCACAAATTCAGAGCCAGAAAAATCGAAAATCTGCAATTGTGCTCCGATTTCGAAAGTTGATACCTCTTTCAATAGGTAATGAGACCTATAATCGCCATGCCAACGGTCATTTGGATCGCTCTAATATTTCTAAACATTTCGCAGAAAATTCATTTTATTGAAAATCAACTGAACTATAGCCCACAAATTCAGAGCCAGAAAAATCGAAAATCTGCAATTGTGCTCCGATTTCGATGGTTGATACCTCTTTCAATAGGTAATGAGACCTAAATCGTCATGCCAACGGTCATTTGGGATCGCTCTAATATTTCTAAACATTTCGCAGAAAATTCCATTTTATTGAAAATCAACTGAACTATAGCCCACAAATTCAGAGCCAGAAAAATCGAAAATCTGCAATTGTGCTCCGATTTCGATGGTGATACCTCTTTCAATAGGTAATGAGACCTATAATCGCCATGCCAAACGGTCATTTGGATCGCTCGAATATTTCTAAACATTTCGCAGAAAATTCATTTTATTGAAAATCAACTGAACTATAGCCCACAAATTCAGAGCCAGAAAAATCGAAAATCTGCAATTGTGCTCCGATTTCGATGGTTGATACCTCTTTCAATAGGTAATGAGACCTATAATCGCCATGCCAACGGTCCATTTGGATCGCTCGAATATTTCTAAACATTTCGCAGAAAATTCAATTTTATTGAAAATCAACTGAACTATAGCCCACAAATTCAGAGCCAGAAAAATCGAAAATCTGCAATTGTGCTCCGATTTCGATGGTTGATACCTCTTTCAATAGGTAATGAGACCCTATAATCGCCATGCCAACGGTCATTTGGATCGCTCTAATATTTCTAAACATTTCGCAGAAAATTCCATTTTATTGAAAATCAACTGAACTATAGCCCACAAATTCAGAGCCAGAAAAATCGAAAATCTGCAATTGTGCTCCGATTTCGATGGTGATACCTCTTTCAATAGGTAATGAGGACCTATAATCGCCATGCCAACGGTCATTTGGATCGCTCGAATATTTCTAAACATTTCGCAGAAAATTCCATTTTATTGAAAATCAACTGAACTATAGCCCACAAATTCAGAGCCAGAAAAATCGAAAATCTGCAATTGTGCTCCGATTTCGATGGTTGATACCTCTTTCAATAGGTAATGAGACCTATAATCGCAATGCCAACGGTCATTTGGATCGCTCGAAATATTTCTAAACATTTCGCAGAAAATTCAATTTTATTGAAAATCAACTGAACTATAGCCCACAAAATTCAGAGCCAGAAAAATCGAAAATTTGCAATTGTGCTCCGATTTCGATGGTTGATACCTCTTTCAATAGGTAATGAGACCTATAATCGCCATGCCAAGGTCATTTGGATCGCTCTAATATTCGAAACATTTCGCAGAAAATTCCCATTTTATTTGAAAAATCAACTGAATTATAGCCCACAAATTCAGAGCCAGAAAAATCGAAAATCTGCAATTGTGCTCCGATTTCGAAAGTTGATACCTCTTTCAATAGGTAATGAGACCTATAATCGCCATGCCAACGGTCATTTGGATCGCTCTAATATTTCTAAACATTTCGCAGAAAATTCCATTTTATTGAAAATCAACTGAACTATAGCCCACAAATTCAGAGCCAGAAAAATCGAAAATCTGCAATTGTGCTCCGATTTCGATGGTTGATACCTCTTTCAATAGGTAATGAGACCTACAATCGTCATGCCAACGGTCATTTGGATCGCTCTAATATTTCTAAACATTTCGCAGAAAAATTCCATTTTATTGAAAATCAACTGAACTATAGCCCACAAATTCAGAGCCAGAAAAATCGAAAATCTGCAATTGTGCTCCGATTTCGATGGTTGATACCTCTTTCAATAGGTAATGAGACCTATAATCGCCATGCAAACGGTCATTTGGATCGCTCTAATATTTCTAAACATTTCGCAGAAAATTCCATTTTATTGAAAATCAACTGAACTATAGCCCACAAATTCAGAGCCAGAAAAATCGAAAATCTGCAATTGTGCTCCGATTTCGATGGTTGATACCTCTTTCAATAGGTAATGAGACCTATAATCGCCATGCCAACGGTCATTTGGATCGCTCTAATATTTCTAAACATTTCGCAGAAAAATTCCATTTTATTGAAAATCAACTGAACTATAGCCCACAAATTCAGAGCCAGAAAAATCGAAATCTGCAATTGTGCTCCGATTTCGATGGTTGATACCTCTTTCAATAGGTAATGAGACCTACAATCGTCATGCCAACGGTCATTGGATCGCTCTAATATTTCTAAACATTTCGCAGAAAATTCCATTTTATTGAAAATCAACTGAACTATAGCCCACAAATTCAGAGCCAGAAAAATCGAAATCTGCAAATTGTGCTCCGATTTCGATGGTTGATACCTCTTTCAATAGGTAATGAGACCTATAATCGCCATGCCAACGGTCATTTGGATCGCTCGAATATTTCTAAACATTTCGCAGAAAATTCAATTTTTATTGAAAATCAACTGAACTATAGCCCACAAATTCAGAGCCAGAAAAATCGAAAATCTGCAATTGTGCTCCGATTTCGATGGTTGATACCTCTTTCAATAGGTAATGAGACCTATAATCGCCATGCCAACGGTCATTTGGATCGCTCTAATATTTCTAAACATTTCGCAGAAAATTCCATTTTATTGAAAATCAACTGAACTATAGCCCACAAATTCAGAGCCAGAAAAATCGAAAATCTGCAATTGTGCTCCGATTTCGATGGTTGATACCTCTTTCATAGGTAATGAGACCTATAATCGCCATGCCAACGGTCATTTGGATCGCTCGAATATTTCTAAACATTTCGCAGAAAAATTCCATTTTATTGAAAATCAACTGAACTATAGCCCACAAATTCAGAGCCAGAAAAATCGAAAATCTGCAATTGTGCTCCGATTTCGATGGTTGATACCTCTTTCAATAGGTAATGAGACCTATAATCGCAATGCCAACGGTCATTTGGATCGCTCTAATATTTCTAAACATTTCGCAGAAAATTCCATTTTATTGAAAATCAACTGAACTATAGCCCACAAATTCAGAGCCAGAAAATCGAAAATCTGCAATTGTGCTCCGATTTCGATGGTTGATACCTCTTTCAATAGGTAATGAGACCTATAATCGCCATGCCAACGGTCATTTGGAATCGCTCGAATATTTCTAAACATTTCGCAGAAAATTCAATTTTATTGAAAATCAACTGAACTATAGCCCACAAATTCAGAGCCAGAAAAATCGAAAATCTGCAATTGATTTCGATGGTTGATACCTCTTTCAATAGGTAATGAGACCTATAATCGCCATGCCAACGGTCATTTGGATCGCTCTAATATTTCTAAACATTTCGCAGAAAATTCCATTTTATTGAAAATCAACTGAACTATAGCCCACAAATTCAGAGCCAGAAAAATCGAAAATCTGCAATTGTGCTCCGATTTCGATGGTTGATACCTCTTTCAATAGGTAATGAGACCTATAATCGCCATGCCAACGGTCATTTGGATCGCTCGAATATTTCTAAACATTTCGCAGAAAATTCCATTTTATTGAAAATCAACTGAACTATAGCCCACAAATTCAGAGCCAGAAAAATCGAAAATCTGCAATTGTGCTCCGATTTCGATGGTTGATACCTCTTTCAATAGGTAATGAGACCTATAATCGCAATGCCAACGGTCATTTGGATCGCTCGAATATTTCTAAACATTTCGCAGAAAATTCAATTTTATTGAAAATCAACTGAACTATAGCCCACAAATTCAGAGCCAGAAAAATCGAAAATCTGCAATTGTGCTCCGATTTCGATGGTTGATACCTCTTTCAATAGGTAATGAGACCTATAATCGCCATGCCAACGGTCATTTGGATCGCTCTAATATTTCTAAACATTTCGCAGAAAATTCCATTTTATTGAAAATCAACTGAACTATAGCCCACAAATTCAGAGCCAGAAAAATCGAAAATCTGCAATTGTGCTCCGATTTCGATGGTTGATACCTCTTTCAATAGGTAATGAGACCTACAATCGTCATGCCAACGGTCATTTGGATCGCTCTAATATTTCTAAACATTTCGCAGAAAATTCCATTTATTGAAAATCAACTGAACTATAGCCCACAAATTCAGAGCCAGAAAAAT